>NW_017555888.1:1046496-1114463 GCF_001854935.1 Bemisia tabaci
CACGGCGGCGGCGCGTCACGTGCGCGCATTTAGCCGGGCGGGGGGGGCGGAGGGAGGGGCGCCGGCGGGGGGCGCGGGGGGCTGGGGGGCATCGCGGATCCGCGCCAGCCGTCCATTGAAACCCGAACAGTTGACATCAAGTCCTGAGGTTCACCGCGACCGCCGCAGCGGTTCCCTCGATCGCGCGCTCTTCGGGCTCACGTGCGCCCCTGTCGCCCCCCCCCTCGCGCCCTTTTCGGCCCCCTCCGATTTTTTCGGCCTCCGTCGTCGCGCACCGGAAATCCGCCCCCCCCTCCCGCGGACTTTGAAGTGACGTTCGATCACCCCCCCCAAAAAAACGCCTCCGGTGTCTCGAGCTCCTGATCGCCACCGGAAACACCCGTGGCCACTTCCGGTGAGTGGACGTTCGTTTCCGGTCGTCACCGGAAATCGACCCCTCGAAGACCGCGGGACGTTCGCGGTTACCCGAAAAGTAGTGGGCCTTTTTAGTGAGTCGAAAGCTTGTTTCCGGTCGTCGCCGGAAATCGACCCCTTGAAGGCTCCGGGGAGTTCGGTCAACCGGATATTGTGAATTGAAGAAATTAAGACCCCGTAACACCCTCATCCTGCCCGAATCGGTGCGGAATTTTGTGTCCCCGAGAAAAAAAAAATATATCTCACAGTGCGTCGCTTCAGTTATCTGCTCAGTGATTTGTTTATTTTTGATTGAATTACAGCCACCTGAATACGGATTATTGTGTGTGTGTATATTTTTGGAGTTTAAGGCGTTTTATTGAAGTGTTTTTCAATTTGAACCGATTCTCTGGTTTGTTGTGTATTTTGGATAACCATTTTTGAGGTATTTGTTTCAAGTCTTTTTTCTTGGAGTTGGTCCAATCGTTGACCTACCCCGATTCATACAGAATTACTTTTAGAATTTATCAGTTTTTCGTATGGTTGACAAGCTCAAAAACTTGGGCCTTAAAGGGATTTTTTTCATCTAGATGTTCAGTCTCAGCGAATGGAAATTCCTGGCATCTTTAGCGAGATTGCTGACGATGAAATTCATTGTGCGGAATCTCCATCACTAGAGACTGAAAATATAAATGAGAAAATAACAATCGTAAGGGCACGTCTTTTTTTCAAAAGTAAATTCATATTTTAAATATCAAACACGCAACATGCTCGACGGATTCTTCAACCACTCTGCCTAGTGGCTTACGATTCATTATTGATTGGGTTCTTTTGATGATTTTACGAATTTACGGAATGTAATTTGCAGACCGAAATTTCTTACGAGATTAAATTTGTTTACTTTTTTCTTAAAATCTTGCGTCTCCCCTGAAGTAACAAAGTCGTGTTGCCAGAATAGTAAAGAAACCGTAATATTGTTTTGAGATCCAGTCAGTTTCAACCCATCATTAGTTATCCAACTAGAATATACAGATTTAAAATTTAAAAACTTAAAATTGGTTCCTCACTTGCACATAGATTGATAATTTCATTGAACAAGAGATTTGATCAAAATACGAATTTAATTTTTACTCCGTGTGCAAGTGAGTGACCAATTTTAATTTTTTAACTTTTTAACCATTTTACCTTGTGCAGTCCGTTGCACGTTGGTATCGAGACGATGGTTGGTGGATTTGTACCGGTCATGGAAAAGCAGACATTTCCGCCGAAAGAATCAAAATTGAGATGCTGGTACCATGCTTTCGGGGAGCTTTTCACGAACTTTACTGGACAAAAGTGTCAAATGATACTTCTTTATTGATGAACTTTTAAAACTTGCAGTTGTTAAAAGCGTACTTTTGAGAGGCAGTTGTGCACTAATGTTTTCAATTGCCTTATTCAGGGCTAAATACTCCCTGGCACTACTAGTCGTCCTCCTCCTCCTGGCTAGCAACTTTAACTTAAAGATCTTTTTTGATGCAAACTTTCACTAAATCGTTTGCGAATCTTGTTTTTGCTTAAATGAAAGGCTTCGAGGACAAGGCGCCTATGTGCAGTTTTTGAAAAATTGAAATATTAATGATTTTATGTAAAACTAATCTGTATGCATCGTCTGTAAAACATTTGTTCCCGAATTCAAATCTATAAGCTTCAAAAAGTCAGTTTGAATTTTTTTTCCGCCGTAAGGGCCCATGTAATTTCGGACACTTTCTGACACTGCGCACACCCTGTATAATCTGCATAAACGCACAGTTTCTTTACGTGTTAGGAGTCTCTTTCATATATGATTACAGTGATATTAATGCATTTGAGTTTGCCTCCTTCTGAAAAAGGAGAGGTCAAATGCTTTGCAATACCTAAAATCGTTGATGACAGTTGGTGAGATTATTTGAATTAGATTTTGATACATCTTTTACTCGGTAGACCGGATTTCCGGCTACTAAGGAAGTTACTGCTATTATGGAGGTAAACTTGAAAATTATGCATCTAACAGACCACACAAAAAGTGCGTCTGTGAGTTTATTTTAAGAATTTCTAATGGGAATTTTCGGGGAATCAAATGTATTCAAAGCCTTTTCAGATTCTTTTACCTTCTGATCTCAACCATCATAAAGAGCTAATCCTCAGTACTTTAGAGATTGATTTATCACTCGAACGATCAACTGATAAAATGTTGATGTAAAGACTTTTCTCGAGAATTTGATAGCATAACATCACGCTGTAGTAAGTGAGGTTTTTGTACACAGAATCCGACCATGAATTACTTTTTAGTATAGCTTTATGAATGCATCCTGAATGCATATCACAAATTGGAATACGTAATTATTAGTGATTTTCACGCAGAGTGTGCTTTCCGAGTTATTTCATGGTTTTCTTGCTCAAATTTTGTGTAAAACTACTTGACATTCATAACAGCGTGATGGAAAATCTGAAAAAAATGTCCTACAGCCCAGAATCTATCAACTGATCGATCGATCATTGACTCGTTCGTGAAAGTGCTGAACAACCACCTTAGGCAAACCAGGAATATTTTCGTTCGGAGATTTGAAATATGACTTAAGCACTGCACAAGAGCTGTTGCAGTTCATCTCACGACCGAGCAACTGTATTAACTCCGGTTTAGACCTATTGCCTATCCTACCATTTGAAGGAAAATTATAAATCCAGATATTAGCAATTGAACGAAGCACTGCACAAGAGCTGTTATATTTCATTTCACGACCGAGCAACTATTTTAACTCCGATGTAGACATATTGCCTATCTTCTCAATTGAAGGATACTCAAAAATCCAGATATTATCAATTGAAGGAAACACTGCGCAAGAGCTGTTTTAGTTCATTACTCGACCGAGCAACTATTTTAACTCCGGTGTAGACATGTTGCCTATCCTCTCAATTGAAGGAAAATCACAAATCTGGAAATTATCAATTGAACGAAGCACTGCACAAGAGCTGTTATATTTCATTTCACGACCGAGTGGTTTTGGAAAATTAGTAATTTGCTATAGCTGAGCCAAAGCGTCAAGATTGAGGTTGCCAGATTTTTATATCGCAAGAGACTATCATGATAATGTTCAGCGCGCGATGTGAATCACGTAGAGTATTGAGTTTTCATGAGCGGGTGGTTTGAATTCACGCATCAAGAATCATTAAAATATCTTCGTAAGGAGTTGATTTCGGTCATTTTTTTTTTGCGCATCGTGTTTTACGTAAAATTTTAGTTACGAAACATGTATCAGAATGCTGAAATTCATACCTTGTCTAGTGGTTCATTAGTACCGTACTTTACTTTCACACCATTTGTAACTCTATCGAAGTATTAATTTAAAATGAACGCGTAGGTTCGACTCGAGTCCAACTCGAATTTCTCCGCCAGAAAAATCATCGCAAAACGGCGGTCTCCGTCCGCGTCAGCGGATTTAAATTGGACGTATTTCTGCCAAACAGAACTATGTGTACTAAGACATGAGCCCTGAGACTTATAAGAATATATGCATAACAGGGCTCACGTTATATTGCGCATAGTTCCGTTTGGCAGAAATACGTCCACTTCGATGCGGCTGTTATTCCGCCGCCGGTGGGTGGGAGTTACTAGCGTTGTCGCGGAAAAAAGCGAGAGTCCGGATTAGCTTTAAGATCTTTTATTTGAACAGTCGGCAGACTCAGCGGTCGCCGGCGTATCCGGGCTAAATCTACGGGAAAACCCGTGAAATTTGCATAAAAGAGTGCAGAATAATACCGCGATTTTACAAACAACGCGTTTTTTACCGCTCCTCGGCGCCCGGCTCCGGCGAGAGAGGCGACCAGGTAATTTGTAATTCATCTCAAGCAGGACTCCGGCTAAAATATACGGCTACGGCTCTTTGCCGAGGGAAACTAGGGATGGTCTTAACTCGGTAACGCACCCCCGGAGGAGGACCAAAATATTTGCGCCAGCCCCGTTTCCTTGAACCTTTTTACGCTAAGTTTTGCGGTGTACCTTCAATGTGTTTCCAGCGAACTTTATTTTATACCTCAATAGTTTTCTCGAGTCTTATAATTTTCTCGGAAATTTATCTTTACCCGAGACGGCTCTAGGAAGACGGCTAAGGAAGAACGTTGTATGAACATTCGAATGTTGCCAAATTTTTTCTCAGAAAATATTTAATTTGGGAGAGCATTATTAATATTTGCTTTTGCAATTTTTATATTTTTTAGATCAAATTACGAACAAAATCCTCTGTAAAATTGGAAAAGAAATATTCACAAATTTCCCCGAGCATTCATGATTTAACGGAGGAGATTTGGCAACATTCATATGGTTCATTTGGTTACGGTTCATTTCATATGGTGCCTACGGCTCGTTTTTCTTTAGCACGACAGTACACCTCCAAACACTGAGTACCTATGCAATGCATATACTCTCGCAGGCGCAGTATAGGCAATTTGCGCGTCGGAAAGTGTGTGTAATGATGTAGCGTTGGAAGTATTTACACGATGTCGAAGGCGCTACATCGGGGCCCGGAACGATTGACGAATTCGCGGCCTCAGCTAATTGAAAGTACTGAATGTGCGGTATTGAGTGGCATGGAGTGAAACGTTACGTAACGAGTTCAAGTGATTTTTGCTGAGTTTTTCGTCGGTCATCTTTGGAAGTTTTAAAGAATCTCGAATATATTATCCGCGATATCCGTATGAAGGTTCATACGGCGTTTTCCCATAGCACGGCAGTCTGTCTGACTTATTTAGAGTTTTGACAAAAATCTTGACTTTTCCAGAATTTTGACGTAAATCTTCACTCCTCATAGGGGATCGAGATGAAAGAGAGAGGAAATCTTGGGTTTTCATCGGAGCAAACTTCTCCTTATTCCTCAACAGTTTTCTCGAGTTTTATCTTAATTCTTCTGAAAACCTTTTAAATATACGTGGCTCTTGACAACCTTTCCAGACCTTGGCCAAAACTTTTGATTTTACCGAGAGAATCGATACGACAACAGAGAGGAAATCCTGGGTTTTCATCGGAGAATTTTCACGATGAAATTAGGAAGAAATCGGTGCTTATGAGGGGATGAAATAAGAAAAGCGTTACAAATTCTAGACATCATATTTTAATCAAAATCAGCCTCATCACGTGCAACGCTTCTTGATTTTTTCTGATGTTTTAAGTTTTGAACAGAATTTTAAAAATTCATGAGCACATACCTTATGATCTTGTTCCAAATGTTTTCCAAATTTTCCTTGTGCAGTTTGGTTGTTGGGCAAAACGTTATACTACAGATCTGGGTGTTACCTTGGAAATTTTAAAACTACTTGGTGCAACAAACACACACACAAAAAGAAAACGAAGAAGAGGAAAAACAATACCTCATAATCCAGGGTAAACTCACATGCAGGGAGATTGAAGAAGGCATGTTACTTAGTTCTCTGTCAAAAAAATTCAAGTATGAGAGGATATTATAGGTGACGCAAAATGAACCACATTTTGCAATTCGGAAATACACTCCTGGCTTAGTCAAGAAACAACGTATTTGCCATCAGTTTTCCTATGTTTTTGAGTGTTTTTACGGATGAGTCAGAAATTGTAGCTCTTAATTGTAAAATGAAGTTCACAAGTTGTGAAACCCATAAAACTCGTCGTGTTCCGGGCAAAAAAAAACACGAATGCCACCGATTGGCGGGAAGGGCGGCGCAAAGATTCCCGGTTACGCCAATGTGGTGGAAATGCAATTTTCGAAGGGGAAGACAACACTGAATTGTAGTTAGGTTCTTTCGTGTGGAGAACTATGGAATGCGGACAGTTTGAAGCCTCATTCCAGCCTTGTTACAATCGTAACGGTGGAAGTGAACCACTTGTGCACGGATAACTCCTGCTTTGGCGTCGGTGCACAGTGGAAAGAGGTAGTAGGAGAGGTCGGACAAGATTTGGAACCTTTAAACGTTTATAACTCCGTTTTTACAAGACTTCGAGGTTCTAAAACTATTGGTTCTCTGTGAAATGTTCTTCTATGAGCACCCCTTGAAATTTAAAATGTGACAAAATAAACATCAAAATTTGAAGTTTTAGTCAAACATTTCATGTCCGACCTCTCCAATAGAGAATTTGCAGATGTCCGAAATTTCATGAATTTTGTGTTTAAGTGGAAATTACCAAGTGAACTGAGCACGAGGATACCCTTGTTTCAAAAATTGAACAATTATTAGAGAAGATAAGACGAAATGATCTAATCTGCTAAAATACGTTTGTTTAAATGGGAAATGCCGCCAGATGACGTCACTAGGCAGCGCATTTTCTCACTTTCAAGTCTATTTTTATACAAAAAAAAATGCAAAAAATAATGCAAAATCAGCTCTTCATACACTTTCAGATGAAGCAATAAAAATTTTGCGTGCAAATTTTCCATTCAGTTTCTACAAAACTTTGAGGTTCTGAAAATGGTTCCATTGGTTTCCTCGTGAAATTTTCTTCCTTAGGCACTCCTTGAAATTTAAAATGTGACAAAATAAACACCAAAAGTTGCGGTTTTAGTCAACAATTTCATGTCCGAATTCCCTGATGGATTCGACTCACAGTGAGACGTAGAAAAGTACAATTTTCCGCTCCCTATCTCTTTCTTCATTATATCTTAAGACCATTATAAATCAGAGACGTACAGAGTGTACTGGATTGCCCGATCCTTGGATCGCGGGTGGACGGCATACACCTCAAAACGCGGTTCGCGCCGGGGCAGGCGCAGTATAGGCAATTTGCAGATCGGTACGTGTGTGAAATCGTGCAGCGCTTGAAGTATTCCTGAAATGTCGAAGGCGCTATATCGGGTGTGCGCCTTTTATCACTCGCGATAACGTGAATTTGCAGCATCAGCGAATTGAATACTGATTGAATAAGCATCCTTTTTGCTGAAAACTCTGCGAATATTTCGATTTTGAACTGCAGCTGCGCCAATGTTGTGTTGATTTAACTTTGAGACTTCTCTTATTTTTTGGTTAGTGTTACTTGACCGCACTATTTCATAAGTGAAAATTATACCTTCACCCATTGAAATCTAAAATGTGACAAAATAAACATCAAAAGTTGCAGTTTTAGTCGAAAATTTCATGTGCGACCCCTCTCATGGACTGGATCCACTGTGCGGCGGTGGAATTAGACGTGGAAATGCGGAGTCGGCGGGTGTATCTCGTTCCTCTTTGCGACTTACACCTAAGTTTGGACGATATAAAAGTTTGTTGGGACTGTTGGGTTTCCGTGCAAGCGCGGCCGCGGCGCCGAGTGGAGACAACGCTGCACGACCCGCCAACACGCCACTGCGCCCACTGCGCCCATTGCGGCCCAGCCGCCCGCGCCCACTACACGCGTCCCCGACCGCCCCACGTCGTCGCGGATTTTGCTGCATGACAACGGAACCCGGAACTGGAAGGAGGGGGGAGTGATAGCCAAGCTCACGAACCCTATGTTCTCACCACCGCCGCCCATAAGTTCCGTCGTGAGGCGTTCTTTTTTTTTTGGTCACCAGGCACGTAGCCACACTGGAAAAAAACCACATTGGATCTAGAGTCCAGACTCTTGAAAACATTGACAAGAAAAGGACTTTTGATTCAATCAGATTTCAGCTTAAATCAAAAGGAAATCCGCTCAAATTAAAAGGCTTGGTTCTTGATTTAAGCTTAAATCTGATTGAATCAAGAGGATTTTTTCTAGTCGACGTTTTTAAGAGTCTGGACTCTAGATCCAATTTGTTTTTTTTTTTTTCCCAGTGAAATGGGGAGGGAGGGGGCTTGGGGGGCTCAAGCCCCCTCCGAAAGCAAAAAAGGAGGGAAAAAATGAAGAAAAAGGAGACAGAAAATACAAGATGGCGAGGAAGGAGGAAATGTGAACTTTCAAAATGCGTCGAGATAAATTTAAAATTTCAAAAACTATCTAGATGTATTGAATTCAACAATCTGAGGGTATCAGAGGCTGAAAATAAAAAAAGGAAAGTAATTTTTCCTCAGAAACTGATGGAAAATCTGCGTCAAGGGAGCCTCAGAATGCGTCCAAATAGAATTGAAATTTCAAAAATTTGCCGAGGGAAGGCCCCCGAGCCTCCACTCAGAACTGGGAGTTATTCTATACCCCCCGAACTCCCCGCCTTGGCCGAAGAGGGAGGGAGAGAACCCTGCTCACCCGACCAAGCCCCCCTCGAAATAAAATCCTGGCTACGTGCCTGTTGGTCACGAGTACTACATGTTGACACTTTCAAGTATCGTATAGGCAAAGATCGAAAATTCCATGACATTTATTCGGGAGGAATTTCTCGAAATTTTTTGAGCCTTTTGGGGGATACATTTAGCCACAAAACGATTAGAACAACAATTCTAGATTTTGAAATTTTTTTACTCCAAATCTAAAAGATTCATTGTTACCTATAATAGTTAGGGGACCCATGCAAGAGTGTATTTTTAAACTATTTTACCATGAATAATCATCCCTAGCCTCCTTAATGTATAAAAATGTAATCTCCGTGACAAAAAAATGCCCTTTTGCGTGCGTCGCAATAATTCAGCAATGGGTAACTAGACAAGGTACGAATTCGAGCATTGTGATGTATGTTTCCTCTTCAAAATTTCACAAACAACACGATTCGCGTAACGATTTAATTTATAATGCTATCAAACCATGATAACGAGGTTTATACTATTTAGTATCGGTTACGAAAAATTTGAATTTTCCGCTCACATGAAAATCCAGTCTCCTGTTATCATAAATCTTTCGTATTCCAGAGGTTATTGTATCAAGCACGCATTGAAGGGATGAATTCGATGGGGGAAAAAATTACTGAAACTTAACACAGATATCTTGTAAGGGAGTCAATGCGAAGTAGTGAAATTTGTCATTTTCCCTCGTCTGCCGTGCTAAAGAAAGACCGCCGTATGAACAATCGAGAGTTCCCAAATTCCCTTCACTAAAATGTTTAGATTCTGAGGAAATGTATGAATATTTTTTCCTAAAATTTTCCGGAATTTTGGGTGGTATTGCGAACAAAAATAACTGAACAATTTAAAGAAAAATATTCGTAAGTTTACCGGTAAAATCGTGTTTTATCTAATGAAATTTGGCAACTTCTATTTTGTCATTTTCCTACTCTGCCGTGCTTAGGAAGAACGCCGTATGAACAATCGAGAATTCCCAAATTCCCTTCACTAAAAATATGTTCAGATTCTGAGAAAATGTATGACTATTTTTTCCTAAAATTTTCAGGAATTTTGGGTGAAATTGCGAACAAAAATAACTGAAAAATTTGAAGGCAAATATTCATAAGTTTACCGGTAAAATCGTATTTTTTCTAATGAAATTTGGCAACACCTAAAGGCTCATACGACGTTTTTCCTTTGGCAGTGCGGCAGAGCAGACGCGCGCGACACGTAAATTCGTCGTCTCCCAGACGAAAGAACGTAACTCCATTCTTAGGTTGCAAAATTGACTCAAACGATTCAATATTGAACAAGAATACACCTGTTCAATTTTCGTCAAAAATTTGTCTGATTTCCGCCTAAAATCAGAAGAAAAATCGGTGAATTTTTAAATCAGGAATGCCCAAAATCCTCCCGGTAAAAATGCAATCAGCGCAAAGAAATTTGGCAACATTCAAACGCAGTTACGTTCCTTCGCGCGGGAAACGACGAATTAAGTACAAAAAGTAGTTGCATGAGGTCGACGACGGGGTGACACAGTAACGACGCCATTAAAAGGGTCGTAAAATCGTTTTCACCTGCATTAAGACGGCCGACGTAAATTTTCCATTAAAATCCGTGTATTTTGAGCCGCACGCTCTTGACATTACTTTGTGCCTCCGATACAAGATTAAAGTATCTCGCTTCACATAATCCGCCATTTCTCTTTGTTTCCCGCCCCCCTTACAGTCGTGCCTTTTTATGCGTGTGTCTCACGTTCTTCCATTATACACTCAGATCCATTACCCATTTCTTTGTCAAACAAAATGCTCAATTACATGAGAGGCTGATCATTTATGTGCTCGACTCTTGTATGTGTATGTGTGTGACTACAATCTATACAAGCTATTCAATTTTAGGGATGCTATATATAATTTTGCCATTATGTAATTTTAGCCGCATAAGTGTCGGAAAGTCATGCGATTCTCATAATTTTATTCCATTATTCGCAATATGAGGCAGTAAAATGTGAAACTGTGACTCTCACAAATGTTGCCTTCGGAATTAAAATACTACATTAGATTCCTTTCCATTCTTTTGATTTCAATTTGTAAACCCACATGCAGGGAGTATTAGGGATTTCTACTACCGAGAAAATTCAGGGATTTTGACGTTGGCCCTAGAATATTTTCAAAATTGGCTTTTTGTTGGCGTCAAAGTTGGATTTTCAAATGGAAAGCTTATGTATTTGAACATTCATAGGCCCAATGTTTTTTTAGGACATAATTGTGGGGTAGTGAAGTTTGTCAAGAAATTTAAAATGCTGAGGTTGCCTTTTTAAGTCGTCAGCCGTCAGCCATCCGAACCAGAGGAGAGTGATTCTGTTCCACATATGTGACGAATGAGTCCTAAAGAGATATTTTATGCAATTATCAAGGTAAAACACAGGGAAAACTACGGGAATTTGAAAGTCGACATAAATTAGGAACCCTGTAAACTGCCCTGTAATATAAAGTTAAGTAAAAAAGGATAATACAATATAGGATTCACTTGCACTTTTGCAAAGTTACATACTACAGTTGCAAGTTACTTACGTAGTAAACTCGTGCTGACTTCATGAGTGTTACTACAAAATAAAATTATTCTAACTTTTCCACTGTAAAAAAGTGGAAAAAACAACTCTCACTTGAGAAACAACAATTGGGCTGATAATTGACGTCGATGAAAAAAACGATGGACAATAAGGACAAATGGAAAATTGAGCTCCCATGTCGGTGGAGGTAGATGATTGCAAATTACAAAGGAGCAAAGAGATAGACTAAACGGAAACTCACGAGAGACCATATAGTTGGTCCATCAGTTTCCTCTTTACACTGAAAAAACAAATTGGTAGAATTTACCATTCCCCCACGCTGTACTTCTCACAGTGTCAATTCAGAGTCAATTCTGTCAGAAGAAAGGTAAACATTACTACAGTAAAAGTTCGTTAAGTCAAATTGTCTGGGGGCCAATGAAAAATTCGACTTAAGCGGCAATTTGAGGTATTCGTTTCTCCGCTTAGCTCGAAAAATCGCAAAAATTCGACTTAAGCGGCTTTCCACCCGGCTCAAAAATTCGCGAATTCGTCTTAAGTGTAGTTTTTTTAACGTTGTTCCATATGCAACGTCGCGGGACCGAAGGAAATTTCGACTTAAGCGGATCTTCGTCTTAATCGTAGTTCGACTTAACGAACTTTTACTGTATATACTCGCACAGGTGACCATTCCTCTGGCAGAATCAACTTGAAGATTGGTAGAATTTACCATTCCTTTACGCTGTGTGAAAAACAGCGTGAAGGAATGGTAAATTCTACCAATCTTTTTTTCCAGTTTAGTCTATGACAACCACTCGTTTCAACCAATAAGATCGCTTTGTCTATAAATTTCAATAATCAGCCCGCAGCAAGCTTGATGTTTTGCCCTGTCTACCGGTCCTTTGTATAATATGAAGTGAATTTAAGATGACTTTTAAATGTTTTTGGAGGAATAGAACAAGATACGTTGTACACCCTTTTCGGCTCCAGAAATGTTTGCAACGAGGCCATTAAACAAATTAATACGACCTGGCACTTACATTTAACCCACTCCCTCGATAAATTAAATGATATTTTGTAGTGTGCGTTAATTTTCCATTCTCCAGTTCGCCCGGCGCTATACATGCGGCTAAATGTGACACTAATCCCTAGGGACGTGCATTATCCCAAGGAGGCACTGGAACACACGGCCGACCGCGTCCTGTCCCTCGCGCAACGTTGTCAAACCGTGCAATAAGATTCTCGTATATCACCTTGAGTTGAATGGGTCGAAGTTGCTCATTTTCAGACTGACATGACAATCTTGTTTTCGCGTTAGAACCAGCCGTCAACAGTGGTGCCAAATGCACCATTTATATTTTTAGGAATCATTTTAACAGCTTCTCACGATAATGAATCGTTCACGCTGGTCACAGAATCGTCTTTTGACGATTTCAAATTAAAGATCGGCATAGAATAATTAGAACCTTCCCAACGCCAAGTTTCTACCGCCAATATGAACGGAGATGTCAATGTTTTCTACTTAAAATCAATTTTTCCGTATTGTAAGTCGTGTTGAGGACGAAAACTCTCATTTGGACGTATTTCTATCAAACGGAAATAAGCGCCGATTTGAGGAATTTAGAATCCCGGATAGAGCGTTCTGTCAAACGGACCTAAGCGCCATGAAAAAGCATTGCGAGTATAGGACGGAATAAGCCGGATGCCCGATTCAGCCGCCAATCCAAGCCCCCCTCTACCTTCCTCACCCTATGGCACTTAGGTCCGTTTGATAGAAATACGTCCATTTATACTTTTTCTACATAAATTAATAATCATCATAATAACTCACTCACTGATGAATACATTACTGATGATCATTCACAAGTGCGAAAAATTAGAGGCCGTTCATAAACTATACGTTACCCATTTCCTTCGACTTTTTGACCCCTCCCTTTCCTTTTATCAGGTGCAAGTTACTCAGCTCCAGAAACCCCTTAAAATTACGTCATTTCAAGGGTGTACCCCGCCTTTTGGTGTGGGTTTGTGGCAAATCTTTGCTACAGATGTATCACACGTTAATTCAAATTACGTTACGGCAAAGTCTAAAATCCACTCTTTTTCTCGTCACTATACGGTGACGTCACGTTTGCTTAGCCCCCCCCCCTCCTACTTTGTCACCTGCATGTCACTCATCTCCAAATCCCCCTTTTCCCTTGGTGGGTGTCGTAATTTGTGGACGGCCCCTCACTAAAATCTGAGGAACACAGACATGTTTCGCCTGAAAGAACGAATCGACTTCATTTTGCAATTCGGAACTACAATTCCTGGCTCATCAGAAAAAACACTTATGAGCATAGGGAAACCATTGGTACATACGTTGTTTTTAAACTTGGTCAGACTTTATAGCTCCTAATTGCAAAATGTAGTCCAAATGGACTTCATTTTGCAATTCGGAACCACAATTCTGTCTCAGTTTGGAAACGACGTGCGTACCATGTATGAATCAGTGAGTTCAAAAACGCAAAAGGAAATTTCGAAATTGCAATCGGAAGTGCTCGAAACAGCGACGGGAAAAGAGAAAAATCGAAGTATTTCATTGGAAATACCAATTTTTGGCCTTTTCAAGGGAAACGGGTGACCATCCGATCTTGCGGTTTTCTTTTTTTGGTTCAGTAAACCTTGTACCAGCAAGTTTTATAAATATTCAAGCGTTATTCAGTTCGAAAAATATACATTTTTCAGGGCAGACTATGAAAAATCAGTATCTGAAAGTCGGTGAGAACGAAAACACACCAACTCGGAAATTTTTAAACGCTTAATTCTCTGTCATCAAACATGGTGTATCGATTTCAACTTGGTACTTTACAAAGTCTCTAAATACTTGTCGTTTGGCACCAAAAAGGATTTCTTAAACTAACTTCTTCGCCCGCTGCGCAGTTTCAGGTGTTTCCTGAACAATTTTTTTTCCGAGTTTGTGTGTTTTCGAACTCACTGATTCAATTCTGTCTCAGTTTGGAAACGACGTGCGCACCATATATGTACGTATGCACACAAGACCGGTGTGTTATTACCGATGAGCCAGAAATTGTAGTTCCGAATTTCGAAACGAATTCCAGATATTTACCCCTTGATTCCTGAAAATTCGATGTAACTGCGTGAGGGACCCACCGGCAACCCCGGCCATATAGGCCACGCGTTCCATGTCTTGACGCAAGCAAACTTCCCACTGGTACCGGCTACCCCCGCTTTCCCTTCATTGAAATCCCGGAAACTTTCAACCCCCCCTGACGGTCCGAAAGCGGGCTGGTTGACAGGGGTGCGGCTGGTTAATTAGGCTCAACTGATAAGCGCAACTTAACTTGGGACTCAGTCGCACTTATCAAGAACGACCTATCTTCGTATGGTTTCCATTGATGAGTTAGGCGGTTTTTCTTTAGCCCGACATAAGTGTGTAAGCGGGATATGATTTCGCGAAAACCTCCCTACAGAGATGCCGTGCTGTCACTAATTCGAGGATTTGGACCGATGCGGATTCGAAAAGTTTGAAATTCACTACAAACTTCACAGTCTGCGCCAGAAACTTGCCTTTTTTAAAGTTCCCGCTTCAAAAACGATACTACGGCGAAATTTTCCTAAGAGGTGTCGTTCCATCAAACCCTTGCGCACTAGGATGCTACACGATATTCAACATGGCCGACGCCAACCCGCCAAATACAGTCACACAATTTTACAATATTCGATTCTCATTGACCTATGATTTTGCTTGGGCTATAAGCGCTAAAATGTTACTCAGAGGTAATTATTTGGTTGTTTCCAATTCGCCTTCAATTGCGTCGGGAGCAATTGTTGCTACGAATAAGTTGTGCGTGCTGATTTTACTTCATTACATACATGACTCCTTGAAGGCATTTTATGTGGGCAAGTAGCGCACCCTGTTGGAGAAATACAAAATAAGAGATTGAAATCTACTTCTGATATTCTCCAACAGGGAGCGCTTTTTGCCCACATAAAACGCCTTCAAAGAGTCAATTATGTAATGAACTAAAATCAGCACGCACAACATATTCGTAACAACAATTGCTCCCAACACAGCTGAAGGCGAATTGCTTGCGCTCATAAAACGCCCTCAGAGAGTCATGTATGTAATGAAAGGTAATCAGCGCATATTCAGCGCAACATATTCGTGACTGCAATTGCTGCAGGCGCAGCTGAAGACAAATCTTAAGTAACCGTATGATGCGTGTGAGGATACTGCGCAATATTTAGCATGGCCGACGCCTCCGCGCGCAAATCGTGAGGAAGCCATGGTCTTCATCAACGCAAGGAAAATGTAAACATAAACACGGCGGTTTTTAAAATCCCGTCTCTTCGCGTGTGTTCTGACGGCTGAGCGTTGGCCGTGTTGAATATTGCGTAGCATCTCAGTGAACAATGGTCGGATGGAATGACTGCTCTTTTTACAAAATGTTCACCGGTGCCGTTGTATCGTTTCTGAAGCGGAAAGATTAGAAAACACACATTTCTTACGGAGATTGTGAAGTTAAGACTGTATTTCAGACTTTTAAGATGGGATCATCGTAAATTTTGCCAATTTCCAAATGGACTGCATTTTGCAATTAGGAACTTTAAAGTCCGGCTCGGTTTAAAAACAACGTATAAGCCATTAGTTTCCCTAGCTATGCACGTAAATGTTTTTTCAAATGAGCCAGAATTTATTGTTCCAGATTGCAAAATGCAGTCCAAATGAAACAACTCGTCTTTTTGCTCTAGTCGAAGTTTGCTGCAGGTCAATCGAAAGTGCACTGCTGTGCTAAGGAAGAACGCCGTATGAACCTTCAGGCGTTGCCAAATTTCCTTGGATATAACACTAATTTCCTGGTGAACTTATATGTATATTTCTTTTCAATGCTTCAGATAATTTTGTTCGCACTTTAATATACATTATCTGGAAATTTCATAGAAAAATATTCATAACTTTCCTCAAAAATAAACATCGTATCGAAGAAATTTCGGCAACTCTTGAATGTTCGTACGGCGTTTTTCCTTTGCACGGCAGTGTAGCTATCTGACGTGGATAATATTTCAAAAAAACGCGGTGTGACCGTTTAAGAAAATAAGTCATACTCTCTGATTCGCGTTTATTCTCACATTGTCTTTTACTCCCTTTCATCTCAAAAATAAATTCCAGAAACCTCAAAGCGGGAATTAAATGCATTCGGAGCAGTGGTGTAGTTCAAACATTATAAATTAGTAAAAGAGATGGTTGATATCTCAAGCCACGCTTGATAAAAACGGAATTCTCTTTCTCTGAAAGTCTTTGAAAGCGTAAGATCGTCGTGAATTTCAGCTTTGAGGTGCCGGCAAATTAAACCCAATAAAGCATCGCTGGAGAAATACTCTCCCTCATTGAAGCGTATTCTGCAGTCAAGATTGACGTATTGTGGTATAAATTGCAGCGGAATATCCTAGTTCCTAGCCCCGCTGCAAACCAGCAGATCCGAACACCTTTGACTGGACACACCTTCAATGGATTGTGATACATCAAGCTTTCTGCAAAGTTAGTTTAGTTGCATCACGTATCTAACCTAGCTTTCATTTAGAAATGATGACATTTAACGTTATGGGCTGTCCATAAATTACGTATCTTGATTTTTCAGCTTTGTTGACACTCATTAAACCATTGTAAGGTAATCGCAACTATGGCCCAGGTACCCCGAAAATAATTGCGTAAAATTTACCTCGATCTTTTAAAATATTTTTCTTTATCCCGCAGCAAGTGAAGCAAAGAACGTGGATGAATTTCCATCATCAGCGGAAAAATGAGAGAACGACTCTACCGCCGTTTATATAGCCACTTTGAGAATTTTTAACTTAGCACGCAAATTGCACGCAAGTAGCAGATTGCAGACTGTTTTGATGTGCCAATCGTGATGTGCGTGCCGTTTTACGTGTAGGAAGTCTCTTCACTTGGCCGTATCTCTCACATGCAATTGACCGTTATAAAAAATAATTTTTGTGAAAAAGGATTTCATCAGAAAGAAGAGTGGGAAGTGATCGGGAATTTTAGTGCCTTTTGCGAGTCCGAGCTTTTTGTGCCTCTCATGATGAGTTTTCCGTCTGAGAATGAGGATTTCAAGGGGAGTCATGAGTCATTTTTGGTAAAACAAAGAGTCAGTTATTCGTCCAATGGAATTGCACATACCCTCATCTGAAATCCAAGACTAAGCAAGAGTTTTTTTTAAAGAATCTGATCATTATTTCATTGCTTTTGCAACGTTCTGTGACACATCGAGTAATGGTGTGTGGTACCCTGATGATTCCGTTTTTATATGTACCCAACACCGGAAAAAAAGTCTCTTGGATCCAGAGTCTAGATTCTTAAAAAATACTCTTGATTGAATCAGATTTTTGCTTGAATCAAAAGTATAATCCCCTTACATTGAGAGGCTTGACTTTCGATTCAAACAAAAATCCGATTGAATCAAGAGTATTTTTTCATGGCAATTTTTTTTTAAAGTCTAAATTCTGGATCCGAGAGCCTTTTTTTCCCCTGAAACTTTGAACAGGTTTTTCTAAAAAAAAAAGAAGAAGAAGAAAAAAAAAAAAAAACGGTTATTGACCTTAAGGCACATGTTTGCAGGATCTTCTCGATGGATTTTCAAAAGCTCATTTTTGTTTTCTTTCCTAACCTTTTCCTCCAACTACAGACGGGAGGGTCTCCCTTAATTTCTTTTCAAGAAAACAAAATCGTCTGAAGGGCCTTTTGGGTGAAATAGTTCTAAATCTTATTAAAAAACTCAAGTTTTAGTTTTTCGAATCTGCAAAAAATCTCTTGCCGAAAGCCAGAAGAAAGTCAAAGGGATGAAACAAAAAATACAGGTTAAAAATCTATCCTATATAACTTGAAACAAGTGTACCTTACTATCAGCGAATGTTGCATTGTGATGGAAGGAACTTTAAGTTGCGAAAAAATACGAGCAGTTTTAGAATGCTTATTCGTCTATTTTATAGAGGTGCCTTGGCAACTTTGACCATTCAAACTTCTGCAATTGAAACATAGATTTCGGTACATAAAAGGTAAATTGTCACAAATAAGGAACAAGAACTCAAAATTTAGAGGATAGCAAGAAAAGTAGGATAAAAGGAAATGACTTCAAAGGAAGTGAAACAAGCTGCCGGTTCCAACACTACTGTGTTGGAGAGCTCGCCTTTGGGAAACTATTAACAACTATTAATGATTTTTTCTGAAATTGTATATGTATTAAATGAATCTTTACCCAATTATCAGAGGTTACATGCCGATGCAAAATGTTATGACGTAATTTCATATGACAAATTTTTCACATTACAATAAATAAAGAGAAATAAAGAGAGAGAAATGGAATTATCTTTTATGAATGTGATTTTGCGGCAAATGTTGCAATGGCTATTTTTGCCATCGCATTTTTGTTTCTGGCTTTCATCGTTGATAAGCTTTTTCTTAACTTGTCAACAATGTAATGAAATCATATGATTTAATTTTAATTTTTTTTTTTAAATCAAGTCGCCAACTTGAATTAAGGTTATACTTTGTTAAGCTGGCAGTCTGGAATTCTGAATTTTTATCGGCACAGAGTTCAAAGAAACTATAATTTAGCACGGTTTGGAGGAACGTTTCTGCCATAATTCTTACACAATACTTATGGTATACACTAAGAGCTGAAAAGGAATTCACTTGAATTTTAGCGTGGAGCTCGAGAGACCACTTCAAGCCTTTGTATGCGAGTGGCTCAATGGAGCACATCACGCCTTTGTAGGTATGGGGTGGCTCAATGAAGCACCTCGCGCACTATAAATAGCACGGAGCTCGAAAGAGCACTTCATGCATCTGTATTTTAAGGTTAAAACGAACTCTAAAGAAACTCAATGCGAGGCTCAAACGAATTCTCAAGCATTCTAAATGCGAGGCTCAAACGAATTCCCAAGCATTCTTGATGCGAGGGGCTCAAACGAATCCTAAAGCATTCTTAATATGAGGTTTAAACAAACTCTGAAAGGATCCCAATGCGAGTCTCAACCGAGCTCTCAAGCATGCAATTATTTTGAGGTTAATTAACCTTCTATGGTACCAATAACGGCAATCTTAAGGATTATCCATTAATTATGCGCAAATCTCAATCTTAGTCTTAGTAACTTAAAATTAATTGAACAAATTATTAAATCACGTCGAGGTCACCATGTTTTTTATTTTAAGAAATAATAACAATTGCAAGTACAACTGCACACAAAAACTGCATTGAAAAGATAAGAGGATGATAACATACAATTAGGTTATTTGATATAAAACCATAGCAACATGCTATGATACGCTCGGCCACTGGAAAGTGCTGCTCTCTAGTGTAGCAAACGAGGAACAATTAATCCTCAGTTGAATGAGGGAACGGAAATGTTCGACGGAGGAAAACTGTAACCCGCGAAAATTCAACTTTTAGACCTTGAAATCAATGGGATTTTGGCCGTTCCTCCGACGGCAACGAGAACCATCCATTCGTCGCCACGGACACTACCAATGCTAAAAGAAATCGATCGCAAAGAGCTCTCCCGAGTGGGCGAGCTCAAAAAGGTGCAACGACACGAGTAAGTAGGCACACGAGGCGATATTAGAATCTGTGCACAACGGCAAGCCTCTTTAGTGTCATGTTTCGTTCTTGTTTCTTTGTTTCTCAGGAAAAATGGTCCAAGTCAATCTGATTCCTCCGACCTGACAACTTCGGGACTCTGTCCCGACTTAGTCAGTCGAGCTTTTGTGCACTGAAATATGACTATTAATCAACCACTCCCTCGTGATTGCCAATTCACACTAAATTCCGACATTTCCTCCCCCTAAAATTGACTAAATTAGTCAGATTTTGCAACAGCATGCTAGCACGTTATCCCATGGAATTAAATGCTGACACTGACTCCCTAATGACTCTACTGAAAATGATTTCGATAGCGAAACTGGCGGGGAGCGAGCCAATTTAAATGAACGTCATAAGAACATCTAAAGACCGAAGGAATGCCGTATCCTTTACGCTTTTTTCTAAGATTTTCGACTTCACGTCTGAATCGAATGATGATGACAAAAAACAAACTGTAGTTGAAAAACGTAATCAGTTCTAGTATCTGTATTCAATAACGTTCAGCATGATTTTTGAGCTTCATTGAGGAAAAAATGACTCCATTAAAGCAGAATTACGCTCTAATTAGCCGCCAAGAAGATTTCAATATGAATCAATAAAGAAAATACTGCTTGTTTAAAGAAGGAAAGATGCTTATACAAAAAGAGAAGTCGCTTACATCACGTAGAAATCCGCTTTCATTCACTTAATATATACTTGATTCAAAAAAATAAAATCTTTTTAATGGCATACTCAAGAAGTTATCTGCCTAAATCGAGTCACTTTTTTTTGTAATGAAATTCAAAACTGATGCTAAACGTTATTAAATACGGATGATAGGACTTAGTGAGTTTTTGGACTACCGTTTTCTTTTTGTGCCGTAGTATCCTGATTTATATTGCGAGGAAAGCTCCGGACTCTTAAAATATGTCTGTCATTCTTAATATGTTGCACCGCCTTCAATTTTGTATGATACTGTGCAACACCTCTGTGGTGAAATAGTTGCTTGAGGCGCCGTGGCACGCGACGCGACGGGCAGCCAGCTTGACACGCGCATTGGCGCCTACAAACCCAGGGATGTCGACGTTGACTCTAGAATATTTTCAAAATCGGCTTTTCGTCGGCGTCAAAGTTGGATTTTTCAAATGGGAATCTTATCTGTTTGAACATTCATAGGTCCAATGTTTTTTTAGGGCATGATTGTGGGGTAGCAAAGTTTGACAAGAAATTTAAGTTTTGAGTTTGCCTTTTTCAGTCGTCAGCCGTCACCATCAGAACCAGAAGAGAGTGATTTTGTTACACCAATGTGACGAATGAGTCCTAACGAGGTATTTTATGCAATTATTAAGGTAAAGCATAGGGAAAACAACGGGAATTTGAAAATCGACATAAACTTAGGAACTCACGAGAGGCCATACAGTGGTCCATCAGTTCCCCCTTACACTGAAAAAAAAGATTGGTAGAATTTACCATTCCCTCACGCTGTACTTCTCACAGTGTCAATTCAGAGTCAATTCTGTCAGAAGAAAGGTAAACAAAACATTACTATACTAAATGATAGAGCCTAACCCAGAGTCGAGAAGCGTCCTGCCGGTGCGAAACGCGCACTGGCGCCTACAAACCTAACAGGGATACCACTCGCATTGCGCAATGCGTGAAGTATCCCTGTTAGGTTTGAAGGCGCCTGTGCGCGACTGCAGGTCTCACGCTGGCAATACGCCGCTCCGGCATTTAAATTCGCGGAGTCAGCACTTTTAATCTCATGATTTTGAAATGGCCGCACACTCGGCATGAATTCTTCTCATTTAAATTAATGAAAAAAAAAATGTATTAAAGGAAAATGTAAAGTGTGTTTTGTAAATATTAAGGTGGTTCCATGTCAAATTCAATGATTTCCAAAGCACTTTCTTGCGACACACCTTGGCTACCAGCAATTATCACGGTTCAACTTTGACCACTCACATTCTTGAAGGCGAACTAGTCAAAACGAGTGAGAAACTTTTTGAGAGGTGATATTGAAGTTAACTAATATTATGCTCAGAAAAAATAAACGTAAAAGCAAAATTCCTGCAATTTTCAAAAAAATCCACCCAACCATTCTCTGGTTTTATACACCCTGTCTTTGAGACTAGCACATAGAGATTACCATGAAAAATTACATTGTAGGGATAAAATGAGGTAAGGGCCTCTGCGCCTTGTCCCCTTCCTACTTAAAGCGGTCCATTTGAATTCTCCGTGAGAACCAGTGAAGCATCAAACGAATTTTCTTGCTGGAATTGGATTTCCATTCTTAAGAAAACCCATTTGCTCCCCGCTCATCCGTGGAGAGTTATCGTCCTGTTGAAATCAGTTGCAAATCCGATGTTGAGACGTTTTAACACTTCCCCCTCCCTTAGGAAGTTGAATATAAACGAAAACAGTTATGCAAGTACGTCTGCAATGACATGTGTACATTAAAAGAATCGTTAGATTTCAAATATTGGGGATTAATTCGGGAGATGAGGACGTATTTCTGCCAAACGGAGCTATGTGCATTATGATGTGAGCCCTGTTATGCATATATTATTATGGGTCTCAGGGCTCAAGTCATAATGCTTGCATTTCCGTTTGGCAGGAATACGCCCTAAAAGGAGAATGGTAATCGGTTTAATTTGAAGGTTAGGGATTATTTTCATTCGAGTTGGACGATCGGTGCGTGATGTAATTTGGATAAGTTGGCCGGTAATAGTGGTTGCCGGTTTAACTGCGTGCATCCCAATAATGACTATGACTACATTTTGCAACAAGAAACTACCATTTTTGATTCATTTTAGAGGCATCGTTTGTGCCCATTACCGTGCTTGTTTAGAAAGTTGTTTTTATAGATGCATTAGATATTTTTTTCCTAATTGATACATCAACGAAATAACAATTGAAATACAATTGAAAAATGATAATATGATATTCAATTATTAATGATACAATTGAAATTGCAAAACTGCATTTATCGGTCGCGGCGTTTCGAGATCTCCGCTACCAATTTATTTTTTAAAATTAGACCAAACTAACATCATGGATTGAAGTTTTCACTGAATATTTTTTATAAATCACTAAAATTTTAAAAAAATGACATTCAGTTGTTTTCCATGTAGAAAATAAAGTATGACAGGAAGTCTGCGACGCACTTTAGATCGAGTCAATTACAGAGGTTGGACATGAAATTTTTGACTATAACTGCAAATTTTCATGCCTATTTTGTCACATTATAAATTTCAAGGAGTACTTTCATAAGAAAATGCCACTCAAAAACCTTTTAAAAACTTTTAGAAAACTTTTAGAACATCATCTTTCTAGAGCATCATTTATCGTTAACAGTGTCGTGAAAATAAAACCGTGGAACTCTTTAAGCGTTACGGCCCACCCTTATCTTACAAGGCGTATCCATGCATACACTCACCATTCACCAATCGGCAATCGGCGAAACCTCATCGAAACTGAGCTCTGCGGTGAAGCGATTCAAGAAAACCAAGTGCTTTGACGGTGTTCGGTTTTCTTCAGGTGTCGAACGAAGCCGTAAAACACGGAATTCTGAAAATGTTTTTAGAGCTCTCCGGTCTCGAATGGGTGGAATTTGCAGTCGTGAAAACAGTGGAAGTTTCGTAGTCCACCTTGCGAAGAAAAAACGCAGTAAGAGCATTCGAATGTTGCCAAAGTTTCTCTCAGAAAATACTTATTTTTGAAGAGAGTTATGACTATATTTTCTTGAATTTTTCAGAATTTTTAGATTAAATTACGATGGAAATCCTCGGAAAAATGGAGATGTTGCGTGTGTGAGGGATTTGCGATTTGACTGTTGTTTCTTATGTAAAAGTTTGCGAGAAACACGATGGTGCCATTGGTTTTCTCTGAAATCATCTCCCAAGCTCAAAAAAGCTCTCAAAGTGAGGCCAAAATGGAGGGGATATCCCGCCCTACCCTAAGAGTCCACCTCTACATCAAGACAAACTCTCCATGCAAATATAGGGATCAAATACATTGACACGGCTGCCACTTTATTTGAGGACTCCAAAACTGAAAACACTGCATCACTGCTAATGTATTTGCTCCCTATCTTTGCAAGGAGAGTTCGTTTTGATGTAGAGGTGGACTCTCAGGGTAGGGCGGGATATCCCCTCCATTTTGGCCTCTCTTTGAGAGCTTTTTTTGAGCTTGGGAGTTGATTTCAGAGAAAACAAGTGGCCACATCGTGTTTCTCGCGAACTTTTACATAACAAACGACAGTCAAATCGCAAATCCCTCACACATGCAACATCTCCATTGAGAGAGATATGTTGAAAAATTTTACTAGAAATTCGTGGTATATGGGAGGAAAATTGGCAACGCCTGGTGGCTCATACGGCGTTTAAGTAGCGTTAAGTACGCAGCATAAGTAGTTCGCACTACTGCTGGAGCTTCTAAGAGAATAAAATCAAATCGACGAAAGCGAGGAAGACATTGGGAGAAGCCATCAAACGAGAGAGAAATCCCCGAGGATTTAAAAACTTCTCGTAATTGTATTTACGACAAATTGCAGCTGTTTAGAAGGTCCACAAGTGTAAATGAGAGGGAATTGTATGAAAGGAAGAGCGGTAAAAATATTGTCGACAGCTCCATAATTTTTACAGCGAATCAAAATGATGGACAAGGCTAAAATCGCAAGACAAATAATTAAGAATTGTGTTAGATCATTTGGACCGGGTTTAACGAAAACCCATCCATTCACATTGAATTCAAACTGAGAAAAAGAGGTTTGTAGTTTCATCTCGCTGTAAAACTTCATGGTGAAGACAACTGTATTTCATAACCAAAATGTTTTTTCTCGGCTTTGAATTCTCGACAAGCAACAATTTACGACTTGTTGAATTCAATTTTAACTCGTAGCTCATGTTTCTCCCTAAGTGCAACTTTATGCGTTTCTTTTAATTGAACCTCATTTTGCAATTAGGAACTATAATTTTTGGCTCATCCAAAAAAACACTTTTGTGCATAGGAAAACTAATGGTACATACGTTGTTTTTAAAATGAGGTAAAATTTATTTTTCACGGAATGAGTCAGTTGCACCACATTGAGAAAAATATTTGTGTTTTTGAGTTCCTTTCGGTAAAATTAGGAGTTGAAACTTAAGCCAACCCTAATTTTGTATAGATTTCGGTAAAGTTTGCATACTCTTCAGCAAAAAAGCCAATGCAAAACCCCAGACTCCCCAGTTTTAACTGAAAGCTTGGCCTATCGTGTATCCACTTCCCTTGTTAACAAAATCCAGTGGTTGTTTTTCCTCTCGATGTATAATATCTCAGAATCTTGTTCTATTGGTTTGAAACAAATACCGTGTGACATCTCAGGGTGCCTAGGTTTTGGATGAAACGACTCTTCTTACGAAATGTTCACCTGTGCGTTTTTGAAGCGGGAAGCTTTAGGAAACGAATATTTTTTACGGTGATTGTAAAGTTAGGAGTGTCTTTCAGACTTTTCCGGTGTGCTCGTCGTGATTTTTTAGCCATTTGTGTTAGAAAAAACATTTTTTTTTCTCTCTATCTGAAGTTTATAACACGCCCATTATCCGCCATTAGTATTCGTATGCAGATTATTGCTTGTGAAGATGAGTCTGACATTTTAGTCATTAATTGCATAATGAAGTGTAGTTAATGATACACGCATGTGCACTGGTTGTTCGTCCTAAAAAACGGATAAAACCGATGTACTGTAGTAGAAACTACGGCATGTACTACCGCGGCGAATGAAGTTATTCAGTTTTTGCCCCCAATGGACCACAAGACAAGGTGCAAATTTAAGCATTCTGATACATGTTTCTTAATCAGAATTTCACGTAAAATACGATTCACACAACAAAAATTACTGAAACCAATTCCTTAACAGCGATATTAAAATTTTTATTTCACATTGGTTACGAGGAATTTGAACTGCCCGCTCACAAGAAACTCAAAGCTCAGCTGCGTGAGTCGAATCGCGCACTACAACGGTTTTAGCAAGCTTCTCAATCGAGCAATGTTCATTTCCCATCATGTGTTTTTCAAACTATGAATAATTTGCTATAGCTGAGCCAAAGCGTCAAGATTGAGGTTTCCAGATTTTTTTTTATCGCAGATCGGAAATTTGTGTTGTGCGCATCGTGTTTTACGTGAAATTTTGGTTAAGGAGCATGTATCAGAATGCTGAAATTTGTACCTTGTCTAGTGGTCCATTGTCAGAACAAATATCTTCGTTATAAAATATAATTCTGAGAACTCAGCTCATTAAGCACATTCAGACGAAGCGCTAGAGTTCCCGTGCAAATTCTTCGTAAATGAGGGAAGATTAAGAAAGCAATCCTAAGGATTCCTCGTAACTTAAAGGAGAAAATTGTTTTCGAACAACCCGAAGAAACACAGCTCGCACCATCGGTCCCCTGTATGGATACGCGACTTTACAGAGGAGTCAGGAAAGTTAGTTTCTCACTGCGTAATGCCGTCGAAATGATAAAGCGCCAAGAGGTGGCGGGAGGGGGATGTAACATGGGTCGTAAATCGGCAATAAAAGCGAAAACTCGGGGCGTTTGTTTAAAACTCATCGGTGGGGCGTTTCGCAAATGAAAGGAGGACGCAGAAAAGTTGCGAACGAGTGATTCGATGATGAAAACCGCACATGTCGATTTTAAAACGAGCCCTACGCTCCGTTCAAACGTATATATTCCAGGGCTCATCGAATATGGGACAAGCATGGTTTTATCATAGAGTGATTTGAGTGGGTCGCTCCGATGATACCTAATTCGTTGCTCCTCTAGCGCAAGAGCGTAACTCGATTTTTAAATGAGCCCCTGAATGCATGGTGTTTTATGTAAAGTAGGGCTCACGTGGGAATGTGGGTACGTCATGACGTCGGAGGGGTACGAATTGAGCCGGGGGTGGGCGTTACTGCTGTTTAATGGGGCTGCGACGGGTTAACGCGAAATTGGTCGAGTATTACAATGCTCCCGAGAACTCGGGTCTCAGTTCGCGCACTTCAGATCAGAAGTAGCTCCGACGAGAAACTTGGAATCTTAAAAGGGACTCAAGCCGGGAGGTGCGAAATCATAATAGCTGGGTCTGTTGCCTTTTGGGGATAATTTGATGGGCAATCTGTCCATAGATGATTTCTGGATTTTATATTGAATCCAGGGCTTGTATAGTTTTGCGTTCTTATCGTGAGTCTTTTTTAATTTTATGCTTGGCTAAGTAGCCTAAAGAACCCATTCAGCTAGTCTCGACTTTATTTGAATCACAACGAAAACACACAAACTCGGAAAAATGAAAAGAATCAATACGCACACGAAATCAAACCGTAAATGAAGAAAAACCCNAATGAAACTCTTCCACTTTGTAGTCCTAATTAAGATGCGTCCGTAGACACCAAGATCGTAGGAATCCGTGCCGTCGTTTGGGCTGCAATCGAATGGCAACCGAATCAATTTTCAAGTTAAGGGAGTTGCCTGTGACTAAGAGTGTCGGCCACCCGTTTGTAATCGGGACTTTAGTAGGACGTCATTTTCCTCGACCGGGGGTGGCTACCGCCACTCTTGATTAGTCTAAGAAAGAGATTATTGGCGCCGAAATACAAGCACGTAAGGGCATTTTAAAGGTCCAAGTTGGAACAGATGCGCTAACTTCAATGACTTTTACAAAAAATTGACCGTCTCTTATAAAAATTGAGCAATTTTGAGTTACCGACTTGGTGTGTTTTCGAACTCACTGATTCATTTATTTTACACAGTATCAATCATTAATCTAGTTGACTAGTCTTAACGTATGTTTTTAATGTGTGCTGAATTTTCATATCACAAAGATGAACGAAATAACTAGTCCAAGAAGAAAAAATTGTATAGCAAAAACCATTTGCGATCGTCCATTAGGCTGTCTTTATGGAGTTATAATAAAAATGTTTCTCGGTCTTTCGTGTAAGAATACCTAATGTACTATACACTGGAAAAAAAACATTGGATCTAGAGTCCAGACTCTTGAAAACGTTGACAAGAAAGAATACTCTTGATTCAATCAGATTTAAGCTTAAATAAAAAGGAAATCCGCTCAAATTAAGAGGCTTGGTTCTTGATTTAAGCTTAAATCTGATTGAATCAAAAGTGTTTTTCTTGTCGATGTTTTTAAGAGCCTGGACTCTAGATCCAATGCAACGGACGTGTTTTTTTCCAGTGCAGCGTGAATTAATGCTCTTTGATTTTTGATTTGTCTTCAATTTATGAGAATAGGAAATAATATGTCAACACCGGAGTTAAAGTAACAGATCGGTCGTCAGATGAACTACAGTAGCTCTTTGAAGAGCTTCGTTCAATCGGTTAGGTCTGGATTTAAGATTTGCCTTCACTTGATAGGATAGGCAATATGTCTGCAGCGGAGTTGAAATAGTTGCTCGACCGTGAGATGAACTATAACAGCTCTTTGAAGAGCTTCGTTCAATATTGATAATTTCTGGATTTATGATTTGCCTTCAAATGGTAGAACAGGCAATATGTCTACACCAAAGTTAAAATAGTTGTTATAGTCATCATGAGATGAGCTTCACCAGCTCTTGTGCCGTACCTCGTTCAACTCATAATGTCTGGATTTATGATTAGCCTTCAATTAAGAGGATAGGCAACATGTTTACAGCGGAGTTAAAATAGTTGCTCGGGTAAGAGCTGAACTATAACAGCTCTTGTGCAGTGTGTAAGTCATATTTCAAACCTCTAAATGTGAACGCTTCTGGTTTACTTATGGCGGCACTTCGGCACTTTCGAGGACGGTTTCCAATAGTCGATAGATCGATGAATTAATAATTTCGGGAGTTTAGGACGTTCGTTCAGAATTTCTGAGTGCCACATTACTCTGTAGCACGTCAGATGTTTGGGCACATTTAAATTGAAGCAAAAAACATCCTGAAGTGACTCAGAAAATACGTCCCGAGTGAATATCGCAAATCTTTGGCTCTATTGATTTGCGATATTCCATCACGACGTATTCTTGAGGCTATTTCAAAATGGTTATCGGTCAAGTTTTGTGTGCAAATACCTCGCTCACCAGAGGGCGATCTAATGCTCGCTCGTGAAAGTATCCTCACATCTAAAAAATATCAATTGATCGATCGACCATAGAATTTTTCTCCAATGTGCTGAAAAAACCTGGAACAAAACTTTGAAGAGGACTTCATTATGAAAATTTTGTCTTTACTGTTTTTTTCGGTAACTTTACAAAAGATTTTCCATCGATTCGGCTAGAGTTCCTTTATACTGAGAGTTCAGACAATGTGAATCCATTTCTGATTGGTTCCCGTATTTTAGGACTCCACAAGTGTCACATTAGAGATTACATTTCCGGCAAATTTAAAAGATTAGAATCTGAAATGTGCCGGGGAATCACGGGTTCGACAAGGAATAAACGGATTGAGAGAAGGAACGGAGGAAGCAATTTGAGAATGGGCCGATCAAAGATTTCGAAGAACATTCAAATTAAGTAATCTTAATGCCCGCTTGTGACTCCATGAAGAGGGTTTGTCTTAACTCTCAGTATAAAGGGACTCTACATTCGGCAACATTACAAGAAACACATTACAATTAGGCTACATTCCCATGACGACCTACAATATCTGTCTGAGATTAGAAACAACGTATACGCCACTAGTTTCCATATGCACATGAGTGTTTTATGGATGAACCTGAAATTGGACGTATTTCTATCAAACGGAACTATGTGCATTATGACGTGAGCCCTATTATGCACGTATTCTTATGGGTCTCAGGGTTCATGTCTAATTGACAACGCCGCTCGGTTGCAAGGCGAATCCCGCGAACAAGGTCTAGTTCAAAGCTTCAGATGAGTGATGGAAACTGTAAATAAGGAAACCCCGTCTGCAACCGGGCCGCCTCACCTACAGAAGTGGGCGCTTTGTGTTGTCTTCCCCCCGCTCTTTTTTTTCTAGAATAGCGTCGGGTTTGGCAGTAATTGCTGTAACTGGGCTCGCGTTTAGCCAAATAGCCCTTATCTGAAATTAAATTTCCGCGCCCCGACGCGCGGTTTTACCCCCTCCCCCCCTCCCCCCCCNCCCCCCCCATTCAGTGAGAACTAGATTAATCCCGGGTCGACATTAATTGAATTTTTTTTCCTCGGCTACGGCGCGCCGAGCCGTTCGACTGTTTGAGTTGAGGAGTGTTTGGTCCATGCCGGCCGGTGTGAAACCGGCTTGGTACACAGGATAAAAAAACACATTGGATCTAGAGTCCAGACTCTTGAAAACATTGACAAGAAAAAGGACTCTTGATTCAATCAGATTTAAGCTTAAATCAAAAGGAAATCCGCTCAAATTAAGAGGCTTGGTTCTTGATTTAAGCTTAAATCTTATTGAATCAAGATTACTTTTTCTTGTCGATATTTTTAGGAGTCTGGACTCTAGATCCCATGTATTTTTTTTTCATTGTAGGGTTTTTTCTTGACTTCGAATCGTCGCACAGAGGATCGAGTCAATTAAAGAGGTCGGACATAAAATGTTTAACTAAAAATGCAAATTTTGGTGTATATTCCGTCACATTTTAAATTTTAAAAGGTGGTTCCAGGAGCAAATTTCACGAAAAACCCAATGGAACCACTTTTAAAACCTCAAAGTTTTATATAAACGAAGTTATAAGCTTTTAAAGTTTCTAAATTTCGTCCGACCTCCCCCAATTGAATCGATCCACCGTGCGTCGTTTCCCGGGAGAAGGCTCGTAACTCCGTTTCAAGGTTGCAAAGTAGGTCAGGTGCGTTGGTTACAGAATCGTGGTTTAATGCCTGATTCTTGTGGATCAGCTAAAAAAATAAGATCCATCCGAACAGCAACTTCATGCGTTCAATATTAACCGAGATATCGCGCTTTAAAAAATGCGGTTCATGACGTCATTCACCACCGCAGTGACACCCTTGGTTTCTTCCACCTCGCTTTCATCCGAGTTTCACGTTGAGTAACCAGTGCAAATGTGTGTCTCACTGATTAATACAATCAACGTAAATGGAACCAAGGGTGCCACTTCCGCGGTGGATGACGACGTAAACCGATTTTTTCAAAGCGCGATATCTCGGTGAATAATAATCGTAGAAAGTCCCTGTTTGTACGGATCTCTCTGACCTATAAGAACATTCTGAGCATTTCATATAGAATGCAGGGTTTTGTAATGTGTTGTATGTAAATGACAGAGTTCTCTGTGATTTTAATGCGTTGACGCTTACTTTGACCTTCTCGTGCAAGAAATGTATTCAATTTCAATGTGCTTTATCATTAAGTATTTTTCTCATCGTTCTAAATATTTTTTCTCTCTACGAGTATCGCATTTCAAAGGAGGAAAATGTCAATTGCATGACGAGAATCAAAATAGTGCAACGTGATCCAAATGCAGAAAAACATCAACGTCAGGATATCGTAGTCTACTTTCACAGATATTGGTCGGGTGCTTCACATTTTGATATATTCTGAAAGACACCTGGAATTCAGCCAGAGTTTCATAACTCATAACATTTGGCAGCTGCATAGTTCTCTCCTCGCTTGCACACGTAGTCGCACTTTAAAACTACGGCACCGAGACGAAATTAATATTTTACAAATGGAGAGAGTTGTTCAGCTTTAAGTGATATGGCGTGCCAAAAAAATAACTCAATTGGACGTATTTATATCAAACGGAACTGGGTGCATTATGACTTGAGCCTTGTTATGCACGTATTCTTATCAGCCTCAGGGCTAATTTCTCAATGCAAATAGTTCCGTTTGGCAGAAATACGTCCAATTGCATTCACACAAAGCAGAATCAAGGAAAGCGCGCAGTGGTCAAGTTTCAAGCTCGCCAAACCCGGCCAATCTTTTTTCATTTGAAAAATCCACTATTGTTACTAATCAACAATCTGGTATGGAGCTTGAAAAGATTTCCATTGAAAGGATCACTAGACAAGGCACGAGTAAAGCACAAAGAATTTTTTCCTCCTCAAGATCTAACTATTCTAATTTCTCTGTACAGAAAGCGAATTAAAAAAAAAAAAAAAAAAAAAAAAAAAAAAAAAAAAAACGCTTTGTCAGACATGTCGAAAAATCACAAGATGAAATGATAAAAAGTTTTGAACCGGATTCTACATACTTTCCGTAGCTTTTTCTGGACACTGAAAAACTATCGACACTACAGTGAAGTTACCGATTTTTTTACAGCGCACGATGAAATCACATGTTTTCTCTTTCTTAACCCGGAATAATTACCATCTCTCCAAGAATAACCAATTTTTACCCAAAATCTGCCGTATGGGGTTTTTTAGTTGCACCATTTTCATCGTTTTTTCAGAGACTGATGGATGTATCTTCAAAACAATGGTGCAAGATTAACTTGAAAAATTCATTTCTTCACAAGAATACGTTTTTGCGATTTCAGTCCAAAATTTTGCTGATTTTTTTGCATAATCATTACAAAAATCAGTGAATTATCATTCAGAAAATCGTCGCATTTAGTAAAGGTCCAGAACTTCCTGAAATGAAAACGTCTGTCTACCCCTACAGTCAACACCGGAAAAAAACACATTGGATCTAGAATCCAGACTCTTGAAAACATTGACAAGAAAAAGGACTCTTGATTCAATCAGATTTAAGCTTAATTCAAAATGAAATCAGCTCAAATTAAGAGGCAGGGTTCTTGATTTAAGCTTAGATCTGATTGAATCAAGAGTATTTTTTCTTGTCGATGTTTTTATAAGTCTGGACTCTAGATCCAATGTGTTTTTTTTTTCCAGTGGACGTTATTTCGTCTGCGTCCGGAATTCTAACGTCACGACAAAGTCAAACTCCACGATATATGTTACACTTTTTCACTGTGTACAAGTGGGAACACAGAACCGTTGAAATGTGGTGACGTTCCCTCGTCCGGGAAATGACGGTGCACGGCAACTTTGAGACGGAGCCCCGTGGGAGGCGAGTCGTGATAACGTCGTCTAACGCCGTAACGCGTTTCTTAGTGAGTTCGTTAATCTGAAAGAAACGTGTCGCACGCACTCCGCACTCAGCGCCTTTCCCGCCCCCCTCCCACTCGACCTCACCCACGAACCGCCCGGTGTGCGAATATGCACTGGCCGCGGAAAGTGTCTGACAAATAGCCCTCATTTCGCGGGGCGTTGCCGAGTACGGCGAAATTTCCCTCCGATAATCCGACTAGCAGAGGCGGATCCAGAAAATTGGCAACACCGGATTCCCTCCATTTAAACCTATGTTAAATAATCGATTCTTGTCGGAGCACCTGGCCCTTCCATAAATCGATACATTTCCATAGGTTTAAATGGAGAAAAACAATGTTGCCAATTTTCTGGACCCACCAATGCCGACTAGCGTGCAGAATATGCCCAATCGACCGATCCGTAGATCACGGGTTGACAGGGTACACTGCCGTGCTCAGGGAATGCGCCGTATGATCCTTCAGACTTTTCCAAACTTTTTCTGATAAAATAAAAGTTTCCAAAAAAAATTTGGACGTTTTTCTCCCAAATTTTCAAAGAATTTATTTCGCATTTTAATCCACAGCATCTGAAAACTTCAATGAAAAATATTCATAAACTTACCCAAAAATGAAGCTTTATGTACGGAAATTTGGCAACTTCCATACGGTTCATTTCATATGGTTCCAACGGCTCGTTTTTCTTTAGCACGGCAGAACACCTCCAAACGCTGAGTACCTGCATAATACATATACTCTTGCAGGCACAGTATAGGCAATTTGCATGTCGGAACGTGTGCGTAATGATGTAGCGTTGGAAGTATTTCACGATGTCGAAGGCGCTACATCAGGGCCCGGAATGATTCGAATGGACCACTAGACAAGGTACGAATTTAAGCAATCTGATACATGCTTCTTAACCAGAATTTCACGTAGAACACGATTAGCGCAACGAATATTACTGAAACTAACTCCTAACGAAGATATCAACGTTTTTATTTTACATTGGTTACGAGGAAGTTGAGCCCCCCGCTCACAAGAAACTCCAAGCTCTACGTGAGTCAAATCGCGCACTACAACGGTTTTAGCGAGCTTCTCAATCGAGCAATGTTCATTTCCCACCATGTGTTTTTCAAACTATAAGCAATTTGCTATAGCTGAGCCAAAGCGTCCAGATCGAGGTTGCCAGATTTTTATATTGCAGAGACTGTCATGATAACGTTTAGCGCAGAGCATTGAGTTTTCATGAGCGGATGGTTTGAATTCACGCATCAAGAATAATTGAATATCTTCGTAGGGAGTTGATTTCGGTCATTTTCGTTGTGTGCATCGTGTTCTACGTAAAATTTTGGTCATGAAACATGTATTAGAATGCTGAAATTCGTATACCCTGTCTAGTGGTCCATTGGCACCTTCTGATCTCCTTCTCCACTTATTCCCGCCAACCTTTCACAGGACGTCCACGCCGTCGCCTTCCGGCCTGCAAATTTAGCGGTACGTAGCGTAGCGTTCCGCCTGCAAATTTAGCGTTACGAAATTTAGGGAAGGTCCCTGAGGTCTAATAAGACCCAAAATGTCATAGACCCCAATTTTACATCGCAATGCATCTGCTCGAACTTTACCCCCCTCCCCCTCAGTCTTATCCCGTTACCCATATAGACATATTCTTCCTCTTACGGTCAGCTCACTCCCTTCCTCACTTCGATTCTTATCCCTACGCTGATAGATGTTTTCAGGGACGAGCTAAGAATGGACCGCGTGAAGCAGAAATGAACCATGCCACATTGACCATTTCCAAATTTAATAAGGCAATTTATTTTTTTACATGACAACGGTTGTGCGGAATTTTGTGCAAATGTCAGTAAATCTTCTGCCCAGTGCGAAGCGCATCCCTTAATATTTTCAAAAGTATCCGCACAAACGTTCCCTCGTAAACAATTAAATTGCCCAACTCGATTCGGCAATGGCTAATATGCCTTGGTTTCTTTCTGCTGAAAGCTGTCCAAATAGTTGATCCTAATACTGCCGTGCTAAGGAAAAGCGCCTTATAAACCTTCAGGCGTTGCCAAATTTCTATTTCCAATACACGAATTTCCTGGTAAACTTATGCATATTTTTCTTCCAATTTTTCAGATAATGTTATTTCCAATTTCACCTACTGTTTTTGAAAATTTCAAGGAAAAATATTGATTACTTTCCTAAAAAAATGAATATTTTACTGAGGGAAATTTGGCAACTCTTGAATGTTCCTACGGCGTTTTTCCTTAGCTTGGCAGAATAGCAAACCGCAGTCGATTTTCAGAAGGAGCCCCCGACGCGACAACGCGGCCTAATTTTCTCTCGCGGGGGGCAATGGCGCGAAAACTCACGACGAAAGAAAAACCGCAACCCGGGTGGTTAGCGTCGTGGCGGGCCGGGCGGAGGGGGGGGGGGGGGGGCGTTTTGTTTCGGCCGGGAAATTGTGCATGTTGCGCGAGTGGAGGTGGGGTCGCCCCGCGTAACTCGGCGTTTCCGCCCTCCAGTATCCCCGAGAGCCGGAAAAGCTAAAAAAAAGACGCCAAATCAGGAAGTTTATGCATCAACAACACACAGCAACCCACCCCCCCCAACCGCCGGTCCCCTCTAGACTCAGCGCCGGCGCCCGCCCACTTGAGAGTTCTCCGCACCAACTTAGCGCGTAATTATCCATTGTTTCTTCGGGCTCGTCTGGTTGCATACTCATCAGGCGTTGTCATGTGGGTAGGACTTCATTTTGGCGAGTATGGTCAAGAGCGTAGCGCTTGGGCGAGAAAATGTGTATCGTTCGAAAGTTGGCTGCAGGTGATGGGACGCGAATCCAATAAACCATCAGCAAAACAAAAATCAGAGAAAAAAAGCAAACAAGCTGACACCTCCGGCCCTCGGGCGCCGAATAAGAAAGCGATTCATATTCCTCCGAATATTAACTTCAGTAAATTTCGTAGCGTGAATCCTGTTTTCCATAAAATTCTAGTTAAAAAAATGGATCAGAATGCTTAAATATGTACCTTATCCATTTGTCCATTTTCAAAGTACTCGAGGAAAATTCGTCATCTTGCATTAACATTGGAAATTAATCATCACAAGAGATTTCGATGATTTGCGTTCTCAAAGAATATAAGACACGAAAAAAAATTGTGCTAGAAATTGAAAATTTTAAAGCAGAGAGCCCTATATGTGCAGGGGCGTTAAGGTTTTAGAAAGCGATTGCTTTTTACGAGCATACCAACACTTTTAATGAAAATAAGCATCTTGACTGTGATCGTTAAAAGGCATGTTGCGTGTTTGTATGACAGTTAAATTGTATAACAAGTATCAACAGTAACGACAATTATATGTAGAAAGGACTCGATTTAGATAAAATAACTGCGGAATCTTACAAAAACACTGTAATTTACAAATGAATGGTGGATATTCAAACTCTTGTAAGCTCCATTACCTGATGCTAAGAACATAAATGAATCAGTGAGAACGAAAACACACCAATTCGGAAAAATGAAAAGAATCAAGGCACACACGAAACCGAAAAGTAAATGAAGAAATTATTCTAAGAATGAGATTTTCGGTGCCAAAATACAAGCATTTGAGGGTATTTTAAAGGTCCAAGTTGGAACAGATGCGCTAACTTTACTGACTTTTGTAGAAATTGACCGTCTCATATGAAAATCGAGCACTTTCGAGTTACCGAGTTGGTGTGTTTTCGAACTCACTGATTCAAATCTGTTTAATAGAAATACGTCCAACTGAAAGTGTAGGTCTTTTCAAAAACTGATTCGCGACGAAACTGCTCACCTGAGCGATTGAGATAAAGCGATATTGTGCAGATACTGAAGTGACGGATTGTGAGAATGCGTTATCCTTGCGTGAAGCAGTGACACCGCTGCTGATGGAACCCGGGACGTAGTTTTGGGACAAAAGCGAGGCTATGTAGACATGGTGAGGTCATGCGGAAGTGCGTGGCGGGAAATTTGAATCGGCGGGGTTGAGAAGCCGTGGCTGCCCGGAGTGCCGCATCCGATGAGCGACAGAGCCCCTGCCGGTGCGGATGGCTGCTGTGGCCGGACTCTACGGCTTCGGTGACGATTCCAGGACTATCGCCGCCCGCTTCCTCGAGCGACAACGAACCAAGGACTCCGCTGATACGTACGTTCCATACAGCTACTTACTCTCTTTCTTGAGTCTATATAGACAGAGCACGGCCATTCCTACACTGAAAAAAAAATCTCGGCGTATTTACTAAGAAAAGGGTAAAATTACCAAGAATTCAGGGTTCTATTTGATCCCAGTTTTTTCTTGGTAAAATTACCAATTATGGAATTGGTAATTTTACCAAGAAACTCGGTAAAACTATTGAACTTTCTCGGTAATTTTACTGGGCCTTGGTAAAAACGCCAATATTTTTTATCGACTGTGGTAGAATTACCGAGATAAAATGGCAAAGTTACCAGGAATTGATTACCGATAAAAGTGGTATTCTTACTTGGGAAAACAGTAAAAATACCGGTTTTTAGGTAAGCTTACCAGTCTGTCTTGGTAAAATTACCAATAATCGGTAAAAAAAAGTGAGATGGTAAAGGTACTAACGGACCTTGGTAAAAACGCCGAGAATTTTTTTTCAGTGTACACGGAGAAAAAAACTTCGTGCGTGAGACCCGAAAGGTGAGGTCGTATGGATCTCTGAAGTTTTCGGATCACGTATCCGAGAACTTGAGTTCCAGCTGCCGAAGTTCGGGTCCGACATCTGAAGTACTTCGATGTATACCGATGGGCTCGGATCACACATCTGAAGTACTCCGGTACGTACCGAAGTGCCTCGATGTCTGATCCGAACTTCGGCAGCTCGACCTCAAGTTTTCGGATGCGTGATCAGAAAGCTTCAGAGATCCATGTGACCTCAACTTCGGGTCCCATGCAAGAAGTTTTTTTCTCCGTGTACATACAGTGCGGCCATTCCTATCTTTTTACAGGAAATTTACCTATCTACAGGAAACTTGTGCCGCTTTTTCATTGGTCTCCGATCTTAAAGTGCACTGAAAAAAATAGTTCTGTTCACAGGATTCCTGCACTTCTTTTGTAATAGTCACATAAGCTTCCGTTATGAGGACGGAGTATTCTGTTCCCACGCACGACCGAAGTTCTGTTCTCACACCAGAAAAATTCTGTAAGTGTAACAAAGAAACTGCATGAGCTCTGTGAACGGAAGGCTCTGTCGTCAGCACCATCTATTTTTTTCCGTGGGATTCGATGGACGGCATATTTTGTGTCAGGACGACATGCGATAAATCGCATCGATTGGTTCCAGTTTTTCAGCTGCTCATAATTTTTATCGAATTTTGAGATCGCAATTCTGATATCAGGGGACTAAAGAATTCACTTACTAATTTCGACAAACAAATTAAACGTCATAAAGGCGTGGTTTTTTTAGAGGAAAAATATCGCAATCGAGTGCAGTTCTGATATTTGTGTCGAATGCGATATTTTTCCTCTAGAAAAACCACGCCTCTATGGCGTTGAATTTGTTTGTCAAAATTGGTAAGTCAATTTTTTAGTCTTTTTACAACAGAATTGCGATCTTAAACTTCGATAAAAATGACGATTAGCTGAAATAATGGAACCAATTTATGCGATATACAGCATGTCGTTCTGACACAAAATGTGGCGTCCATCGAATCACCTCAAGGCTATCATGATGCTTTTACGGCTATAAGTATAAACGAACGCTCCTAGACGTGTCGTAATCTAAGTTGGACGTATTTCTGCCAAACAGAACTATGTGCATTGAGGCATGAGCCCTGTTATGTATATATTCTTACGGATCTCAGGACTCATGTCTCATCGCACATAGTTCCGTTTGAAAGAAATACGTCCAGTTGGCACTTGTCTATATTCGGTTTGAGAGCGACCGCGATGCAGCCGTCTCTACAATATCTAATCCAACCAGTGGTAATCTAACCAAAAACATAAACACCGCTTTAGCCTTTTTTGGTGACCAATGAAAAACCGGTATGAAAATGACCGTACTCTATTTGTATGTTTGCTCGCTTGTTTACACGATTAGATCAAATGGACTGCATTTTGCAATTAGGAACTAAAATTTCTAGCTCACTTTAGAGACAACGTATTTACTATCAGTTTCCATATGAACATAAGTGTTTTTACGGATGAGCCGGAAATTGTAGTTCCCATTTGCAAAAAATAGTCCAATTGCAGGACGTGCACCAGCGCGTGTAACCAACGGTTAAACGGCTGCTTTGCAGGAGCGTGTTCTCGACATGCAGTCCAGCCCACGGATGGAAAATGAAATTTCATTAACCAAAAAGTCTCGTTTTAATCCACTGAACACGTTCCTTTAGTCTCATTTCATTTTTTTCATGGCTAATGGTAAAGTAGTAGCAGCATCAACCCCTGTTTGAGCATTTGTTTACCTCCAGCATTGTACCCTTCATCACAATTATCAGCGTTCAGCAGAAATGTATTGAATAATTCATTTGAATTCAAATTGGGTTACTTATACGAAAAAGAATTAAAATTAACTCAATTGAAAGAAACTGTGGTAAAAAATTAGCGTGTTTTATTGTTTATGTGTGATGAGTTTTTTTAAGCGTCAATGCATACAATTGGACTTAATTTCGCAATAAGGAACTACTGTTTTTTTTTCTAATTTTAGGAAGAACGTATGCACCATTATAGTTTTTCTTTGCAGTTAGGTGCTTCACTGGATAGTCAGAAGTACGAGTAGTTGTTCTCCTTTGCAAAATTTAGTCCAATTAGAGCACAGAGACTCAAATAATTTTGTTTCTTGTTTTTTTTTTGAACCGTATCAAGTCTTATGAATGGTGAAGTGTGCATTAACCCCGAATATTTTGTGTTAAAAAACAATGTAATTTTAACAGCGATTATCGGTGTCTATAGCTCGTATCAAATTTACACGGAGAAAAAAACTTCGTGCGTGGAACCCGAAGTTTAGGTCATATGGATCTCTGAAGTTTTCGGACTGAGCATCTGAACACTTTAGGTTCAGCTGCTGAGGTTTGGATCACACATCTGAAACTTTAGTTCTTACATCTGAAGTACTTCCGTTTTCACATCCGAAAAACTTCGGTTCTCACATCTGAAAAACGTCGGTTCTCACATCTGAAGTACTTCAGATGTAAGAACTGAAGTTTCAGATGTGTGATCCAAATCTCAGCAGCTGAACCTAAAGTGTTCAGATGCTCAGTCCGAAAACTTCAGAGATTCATATGACCTAAACGTCGAGTCCCACGCACGAGGTTTTTTTTTCTCCGTGTAGGAAAGCGCGTTCGATTTATATTTCAACCCAACAATCGAACGTATTTCTGGCAAACGGAACTATGTGCATTATAACTTGAGCCCTGTTATGCATACATTCTTGTGAGTCTCGGGGCTCATGTCCTGATGTACATAGTTCCGTTTGGCAGAAATACGTTCAATTTGTAGTTCAGTGTTTTTCCGACGAAGATAGGGAAAGAATACCTAGATGCGGTTCTCCTTTACTCAAGATAAAAAAGTTTAGTTTATTGACTTTTTCAAGTGCGGTTAAGCAGAGGAGGATTTCGTTTACTTGAACCACTGTACCATCACACAAAGATACAATGGGTCGGTTGAAAGCAAATGCAATGAAGGAAATTGTTAGTTCCCTTCTTGCTCGACTCCTCCATTTTATTCCAGGAATCCGTGTTTGTTTATTTATGGGATGATCGACCGGATTTTGGGGAACGTGTGGAAGAGCATCATTTCGTATGGAATGAGGTGGAATACTTGTACAGCTGAACGAGGAAAATAGAAATGTTGCCACATTTTGAGAGTTCCTACATTTACATAAAAAGGAAACAAGGAAACCTGGCCATAAAAATGCATAAAAATACATGGGACGTTTAGGTGTCTCACGCCACTATTATCAAGCGCTAAAAAAGTACAAAAACAAAAAAGAAATTAAAATTAAAAGAAACGAGCACGGCGTAACATGGTGTTGTTAATGGAGGACCCAACACCAACATTACACCGTGTAACGCCGTGTTGGTTTCTTTTAATTTCAATTTCTTTTGCATGTTTGTACTTTTTTAGCGGTTGATAATTGTGTCGTTTATGTATTTTCGCCTTGTTTCTACTGTTTCCTTGTTTTCTTTCTACTATTTCCGTTTTGGGCTGCCGGTGTACATTCGTTTTTGTTCCATTTACATAAATGAACACTGGCGCTGATCAGTAGATTTGGAATGCGATAGCGTATTTCAAGCTTAATATCAAAATCAATTTTTTTTTGTATTTTTGTGATGCTTTGTCATTGTAACCCTTTGCAAGAATCTCTGTTCAATGTTATACTGCTAAATTCAATTCAAGGATCGCAAAAAATTGTACTGTTTCTACTTGAGCTTCCCTTAATCACAATGTACGCCATATCGATGGCTGAGAAACACTACCGCCTCTTTGCAAACTAACGATTCTCCAGAGGAAAGAAGGAACTTCGCCATTTTTGTAATTTTCTGGTCAGATTTGCATATTTCAAAACATTACAGTGTCTACACAGCGCTCCCATGTGAAATGGGAAAAACCAAAAACATCAGCTTGCATATTCTATACCGTAGAATTCAACGCTTAGAAATCCCTAACTCATTTTCGTCAAAATTGTCAGGTCGGCGATATTGTCCCTTAGCCCTCGATGAGGCGTCTCAGGGAAAGGGGTATTTAAGGAAACCACAAACACGCCCCTTTGAGTAAAGTCCCTTTATACTCAGAGTTGAAACAATGTGAATCCATTTCTGATTGGGTCCCGTATTTCAGGCCTCCTCAGTGTCACAAACGGGAATAAAGATTACATTTTCACCAATTACAATTTATAATCTGGAATGAACCGAGGAATTATTGGTTCGACAAGCACTGGGAAAAAACACATTGTATCTAGAGTCCAAACTCTTAAAAACACCGACAAGAAAAAATACTCTTGATTCAATCGGATTTTTGCTTAAATCAAGAACCAAGCCTCTAAATTTGAGCGGATTTCCTTTTGATTTTAGCTTAAATCTGATTAAATCAAGAGTATTCTTTCTTTTCAATGTTCTCTAGAGTATCCAATGTGTTTTTTTTTTCCAGTGAGGAACAAACGGAATGAGAGAAGGAACGGAGAAATAAGGAATTTGAGAATGAGCCGATCAAAGATTACGAAGGACTTTCAATTTGTGTAATCTTTGTTCCCGTTTGTGACTCCACGAGGGGGTGTTGTCTTAACTCTCAGTATAAAGGGGCTCTACCCCAGAGTTGGGAGTGGAGTCGATGCACCAGTGCCGTGCGCCGTTTGAGAAAAATTATCGACACGCCACAGGAACAGGACGGAAGCATGAAGCGGCGCGGTGGTCGTCGGCAGGGAGCGCGCAGAGACTGGAACTCTATTTTTCAGCCAAGTTTTGCCCCGTCCCCCGCACCCCTCCGCCTCACGGGGTCAGGGGGTCAGGAGGGTTGCAGATCGGATCGGAGCAGGTCATAAACGCGAGACGAGATGCGCTGTTGCCTTCTCGGCGAGGATTAGAGTGCACGATTGGATTGGCCTGTCGCGCACGAGAATCTGAATTATGGCAAGCTTCTAAGTGGATTGCATTTTGCGAAAAGGAACCAGAAGCATTGCAATGGTGCTTGGATTTTGCAACTTCATCCTTTGCAATAAAATTACTGAAACCACACTGGAAAAAAAAGAAACACATTGGATCTAGAGTCCAGACTCTTGAAAACATCGACAAGAAAAAATACTCTTGATTCAATCAGATTTAAGCTTAAATCCGCTAAAATTAAGAGGCTTGGTTCTTGATTTAAGCTTAAATCTGATTGAATCAAGAGTTTTTTTTCTTGTCGATGTTTTAAGAGTCTGGACTCTAGATACAATGTGTTTCTTTTACCAGTGTATGAAAAAATATGAAATTTACATGATAATTTTTGTCTTAAATTTAGTTTTCAGCGAGTAAAATAGAAATTGTTAATGGATAATCAGGTTTTTCTTCCGAGACCAAAGAGGATGCACAATTTTAGCAACATTGAAATGCTCCTGGTTCCTTTTTCCAAAATGCAATCCAAGTAATATTTTTCCGGCAGTGTCAGACGGATGATAGGTACACGGACCTAATGTCCACTTTTTTTACGTCCACAGACTCTTCGTCCACAATTTTTACGTCCACAGTTCTAAAGCCCACACTATTTTTCATCAGTTTAAAAGGGAATAATCAATGCAGAGAGTGCAAACATTTCAAAATCATGAGTTGAAAAACACTGAATTCGCGAGTTTAAATATTAGAGCCTAACACAGAGCGGAGCGACGTGTTAGCAGCGCAGAACGCGCATAGGCGCCTACAAACCTAATGGGATACTTCACGCATTGCGCAACGCGTGCAGTATCCAGTTAGGTTTGTAGGCGCCTATGCGCGTGTCACGCTGGTTACTTGCCGCGCCGCAACGCTTTAAGCAACTATTTCGCGTCAGATACGTTGCACAGTATCCTACAAGATTGAAGGCGCACAAAATAACTGGTTAAAGAGGACTTTCAATTTTGACTGCATCTGTTACTGAAAAATGTTTAATTTGGCATTGGAGCGTTTCTTAGGCTCCCGCTCTGGTTTTCTTCTTTTATCATATCCGTCCAGTGTACACATGAACATATATTTTTATCTGCTCTTAGAGACTGTTCTCTTTCATGACTTGATTCATGAATGAAATGTTTTTAAGAATGAAGGTAGTAGTAGTATACATTTACTTTTGAGGTTGTTCCTGTCATTTAAATGAGAAGAAAAAAATGTGGACATAACATGTCCACAATTTGGACAATTTTGGTCGTATTCATTGTTGACATTAAATCATGTGGACTTAATATAGACTGGACTTAACGTTTAGTGGACATAAATAGCGGTGGACATTTATTTAATCGACGAAAGGTGGGTGGATATGAAGTCCTGGAAGCGGATGAGAAAAATACGATATGGTAGCCCGATTTAATGGCATTGTGCAAGAAACCAAATGAGACGTATCGATTTGGGCCGTTTTTGGACCCACTCCAGCTGCGTCTCCTCCGCTCTTAAGAATTTTTGCTCATTGAAGGTCTACATTTCACGGACTGTATCATGATTTGGTCATTTTTGGTCTCTTCTTTGGTCCAATACTGACCTAAACATGAGTCTGAGGGTCATATTTGGCAAAAATGGCGGATTTTGCGGCATTCAATTTTTAACTAGAATTTTTTGCTAATTTCGGACTTCAGACTCTAGTTTAGGCCAGTATTAGATCTAGAAAGTGACAGAAAATTACCAAATTACACGTATGATGAATTCTGTAAAGTACATATAGACCCTCAATCAGCAGAGAATCGTGAAATTGAGGAAATTTAGGGTTTGCCCTAAAACGGCCCTCATCGATACTGCCGTGCTAAGGAAAAATACCGTATGAACTTTCGCGATTTGTTAAATTTCCTTCCATTAAATGTCTATTATTGAGGAAATTTATGAATATTTTTCCTTGAAATTTTCAGGAACTTTAGTTGAAATTTTTTTTTCCAGTGAAGGCTGTTTTCCGGGAAAGTTTTTAAACTAAGAAGTGGGAATATCGGCGTATGAAAAATGCACCGCTACCACTTACTTTAGTGCTTCTAGCATCATACACCCGATTATTCTGCGTTGTTGTTTAGTGCTACTGTTTATGTTGAAGTCACTAATTATGATACGGTTAGTATCATGGAAAAACTTTTTCGAGGTGAAGGCTGTGCTTGGAAGAAACTTGTGACCTCAACCTTGGCCTTGAGATTATACAACCTGTCACACTTTGTTACTTCAAGCTTTTTTTGTTCTTGTTTGATTACCTAATTTTTTCCTGTTATCGTTGAAAACTATACTGTTCCAACCTCCACCTGACACGCTTTTTCTCTGATTTTCTTTGCGGCCGTATATGGCGGGGCTGTTCAGCAATTACTTCAATACGATCAATAATTGCACTTAATTTTGCAATTGGAAACTGCAAATTTTGGCTAATCTATAGAAACACTTCTGGGCATAAGGAAACTGATGGCACAAACGTTGTTTCTACACCGAGCCAGAAGTTGTAGTTCCAAATTGCAAAATGAAGCCCAATTCGTCCATTAGATGATCTGCCCAAAAATTGTTCCATATACTGTGCGGGAATGGGTCCGATCAGAACTGAAGTTATCAGAGCGAATAAAAGATGGTCATGATTGGATACCTTGTATCTGCGTTTGCGACGTTGCGAACTTCCTGTCATACTTTATTTTTTCTCTGAAAAACTAGTTAATGGCATATTTTCATTTATTTTTCTCTTCTACCAGCAGAATATACCTATATATTTTAAGCTTGTTTCCTCTCTAAAATTAAAATATGAGCAGAAAGTTTGAAACACCTAATTGAGATACGGTGTTTTGCATTTTAACCATCGATATATTTAGTTGATTCTTTGCTATTTAAAAGTTCGAAGCAAAAAAGAACAAGCGAGTCTGAGTATTTTCAAATATCAACAACAATTTTATATCGAGCTATTACGTTGGTTTTCCTTCGAAAAAAAAGGATAGATGTGGAAATTTCGAAACACCGCAATGGAAATATGTGGTTTCGCAAGTTTAGTTATTGATATATTCACTGGAAAAAAAACGCATTGGATGTAGAGTCCAGACTCTTGAAAACATTGACAAGAAAAAGGACTCTTGATTCAATCAGATTGAAGCTTAAATCAAAGGGAAATCCGCTCAAATGAAGAGGCTTGGTTCTTGATTTAAGCTTAAATCTGATTGAATCAAGATTATTTTTTCTTGTCGACGTTTATAAGAGTCTGGACTCTAGATCCATTGTGTTTTTTTCTAATGTTGTCTTCAGCTGAAGCATGGCGTCCGAGCGAATATTCTGTTTCTTCGAAAATGTGTGACATTTAGCAATCAAACTCATGTACCGTCGCTTTCGCGTCCAACGCATTAAAAAATCATTAATCAAAAGTATCTTCATTCCGGAGCCGAGATTGAATCTAGGAGTGGTAAACCATATAATTGACACCCACGTACACGTGACGTTAGACGCGAGGGAGCGCGGAGGGAAACATTTTTCAACGGTTTGTGTTAAACGATCCCGACGAAGGAGACTCAAAAAAGGAATTGCAGACGAGAATTTATCAGCAGCATGTGCTGGATAATTGCAGGGCTCTTCACTTCGAACAGGCGGGGAGGGGGGTATCGACGTTGCCGATAATGCCCCGAAAATGTGTCTAATTTTATCCCATCGGTGCGCGTTCCCGCCGCGGTGAGGAAAAACGCCGTAAGAAACATTCGAATATTGCCAAATTTCGTGCGGGAAAATAATTATTTCTCACCAAAAAAAAAATGTTCGGTTGTATGTGCCAAAATTTTGTGTTTTATATCATCCTAACTAATGCGGTTCGTCAAACTGAATTGTCGTTCTGTCAAACTGAACGGTCGGTTCGTCAAACTGAACTTTCGGTTCGTGTACACTCGGAAAAAAAAACACATTGGATCTAGAACCCAGACTCTTGAAAACATTGACAAGAAAAAGGACTCTTGATTCAATCAGATTTAGGCTTAAATCAAAAGGACATCCGCTCAAATTAAGAGGCTTGGTTCTTGATTTAAGCTTAAATCTGATTGAATCAAGAGTCCTTTTTCTTGGCGATGTTTTTAAGAGTCTGGACTCCTGGAGATCCAATGTGTTTTTTTCCCAGTGTGACCGAACTTGTGCGGTTAAGTGAAATGACTAACTAAGTTTGGTCATACATGCCGAATGTTCGGTTATATGAACCGGATGTTCAGTTTGACAAACCGAATATTTAGGATGATATGGAATACCGAACGTTCAGTTCACATGACCAATTTCTTTTTTCAGAGCTAAGTAAGACATTAAAAATTTTCAGATACTTTAAATTAGAGTCTCTTTTTAGGGATAATTAAGGCACGTCGGCTCATATCACGAACCGAAATAAAGATTACACAGATTGAACGTTTTCCTTTGTTTTTCATAATCATTGATCAACTCATTCCCGAAATATTTTCCTCCGTCCTTTTCTTTCGGGATTGTTTTCTAACGTACCTGTCATCACTCGCGGCCCACTCCACTCCTAAATCTCTGGAATCGGTAAACATGTAATTTAATTCCGGTCACGGAAAAAGAAAGAGGAGAGGGTTGTTTGATGATGACATTTCCAACTAATTGTGGAAGTACCTCGATTAATTAGGTTACTAACTCAAATGTTGCGGTATTTTTACAACGATTCGGAAATGCCAATATGATCCAACTCATCACGGATAAAAAAAGCACGAGGTTGTTGTGCGATATGGACATTTCCAATTAATTGTGGTAAAACACGAATTAATTGTGGTGGTACACGAATTAATCGTGGTCGTACCCCAATAGATTAGGTTACTAACCCGAATGTTGCTGTACTACCCTAACTTTAGTTGCGGTTCTACCACAATTAATTAGAAATGTCATCAATCCAACCAATTGTGGTAGTACCACAATTTTAGGGGATATCCCCTAACACTTTTTTTCCATGATTGGGGCAGTCCCACAATTTTAGAGGATAATCCTTCACTGGAAAAAAAAAAAAAAAAAAAAAAAAAAAAAAAAAAACACATTGGATCGAGAGTCCAGACTCTTGAAAACATAGACAAGAAAAAATACTTTTGATTCAATCGGATTTTTGCTTGAATCAAAACGAAATCCGCTTAAATTAAGATGCTTGGTTGTTGATTTCAGCTAGATTCTGATTGAATCAAGAGTACTTTTTCTTGTCGATGTTTTTAAGAGTCTGGACTCTAGATCCAATTTGTTTTTTTTTCCCCTGTGTTAACTTTTTTCCCGTGGTTTGTGGTATTGCCCTTGCGTCTCTACGATCAGTGTCAAATGCTTCTATTTAAGACCAGATTGCGAATGAGATCCTTTAACAATTTGGATACAAAACATTTCCAGAAAAAATGTTACCACAAATTTTCCAGGAAATGTGTGTTTATTTCAAACAGGTTGTGGCAACTCCCGATGGTTCATACTGCGTTTTCCCTCAGCACGGCAGTTATGTTGATTGGGAGAATCCTGCACGCAACTGGGAATAAAGTCCCATACACATTCTCGTTTATTGATTATGAAGCCTCCGTATGTATGGTTTCAGAAACACCGTTGACAATCCCTTGCCTATTGAGAAAAAAAATATTCATAGAACGATGACCGAATTTTCGTTCTTACACGTATTATGATGTACTGTCATAATTAATGAGTATAAGTCATACCAAACATAAATAAAAAATTCAATGTAGTAACTCGAAGAAACCGTCACCCTCTCGCTATTGGACGTATTTCTGTCAAACGGAATTAGATGCTTTATGATGTGAGCCCTGTTATGCATATCTTTTTATGGGTTTCAGGGTTCATGTCATAATGAATATAGTTCCGTTTGACAGAAATACGTCCTATTGTGGTACACGCCTCCACCTCCTCACATCATCATCATCATCATCATCATCATCATCATCATCATCATCATCATCATCATCATCATCATCATCATCATCATCATCATCATCATCATCATCAACATCAAAATCAAACGAGCAAATCCGAGGATGTTGTAGAAAATATCGTGCAGAAAAAGTCGCTTAAGGAACTAACCGACTATTCGGTGCACAAGGTTTGCAGGCAACATAGTTCCCTTTAGCATAAATATGCCCAATTATAGAAACATCATCAAATTTTGAAAATGCAGGCTGAACGACGCAAGCGCTGCTGTGAGGCGCGAGGGCTAAGGAAAACCAAAACCCCTTCAATTTCGTCGATGCCACACGGACAACCACGGAGTACTTATAGTTGTATCCAGGCGCCGTCATCCATTTTGCATACTCACTGATTCCCACTTTATCGACACCGATACATTTCCATTCGTGGATCGATCGCAATGTTTTCCATTTTTTCTCCGAGCACCAAGACTAAACATGTAGAACTATTATTGACTTATATTAAAACAATTACTGAAACACAAATAACTCATTTTTTCGAAACAAATGTAATGCTCGTAATCAAGTCCTTCCTTTAACGAAATAATCTTCCTTCTGGGATCCTATTCGGCTAACTTTCTGATTGGAGAAGAATTTTCATTTTCATGAAGGATCTTCGTTTTTCCTCTTATGTGAAGGATCTTTTCTGTGTCCATTTTGACATGAGCCTTGAGATCCATAATAATACTTGCACGGCAGGGCTCATGTCATAATAGATTCAGTTCCCTTTGATGTAAGTGCGTTCCATTTTAATAGGATTCGAGTAAAATGTAAGAAAATAACTTTGGAAATAGATCGATGTATAAGGAATAAAACTCCCTTTCCACCACGAATGTAAAATTACGTAAGAAATCATACTATGATTCCGGAAATTTTTAAGGTAGCTGCGGACTGCGGACCTACCATAAAGCTTGTAAAACCTGATTTTTTTTCTTTGTATATTCCTCGTTTATAGCAACGAGTTCCTGTAAGTCGTTGTAAGTATCCATTTCTAAAACGGCACTGTTGAATTTTTCCGAAGATTGGTTCCTTAAACCTCCCTGAATCATGATGTAAACCATAGATCGTTTCCATACTCATTCTTTAAATAGCCTCTTTCGTTGGGGGCCCCCATTTGATTTGCATTGTGAATAGGGGAGGTTTAAGGATACCCTCAAAGTAGCTCCATAAAAAGTCATATTCTTAACCAATATCAAGTAAAGGTCAGGAATTCAGCTTTGTAAATGGATCCTTACATGCAACTATAATGATTTACCACTGCAAACGGTATAAAAACCGAAGAAAAAGTTCTAGGTTCTAGTCTATAAAATATGTAAAACTCGCAACATGTTTTCTTTCGTATTTTGTATTTTTTTTTTTTTTTTGCCGTGGCAAATCCTTGTAATCGATCACAAGGGCTCACTTCCAAAGTCATACTGCTGAATTGGTTCGAAGTTTACGAAAATGTTCGTTTTTATAGTGTCCCATTTTTAGGATTCCCTTAAATCTCCCTTAATAATATTGTTAACCACACGGGGGCCTCTAAAAAAAGAGTCTATGTAAGCAACGAATGTTTATGGGAGTTTTCCTCACCATGATTCTAAGCTGTAATGTAATTTCTAGCTCGAAAAGTGAATCAGTGAGTTCGAAAACATACCAACTCGGTAACTCGAAATTGCTTAATTTTCATAAGAGACGGTCAATTTTTATAAAAGTCATTGAAGTTAGCGCATCTGCTCCAACTTGTACCTTTTAAATGCCCTTAAATGCTTGTATTTTGGCACCAAAACTCTCTTTGTTAGACTAATTTCTTCATTTACTGTTCGGTCTCGTGTGTGTCTTGATTCGTTTAATTTGTCCGAGTTGGTGTGTTTTCGATCTCACTGATTCAAATACATCGAAAGAAAGTTCATTTTACCTTGTTTTTTAAAAGCTTGAAGTGGCAACATTTTGCCTGTTTTCCCGTACATGTTTCTTTTAGACTGATGCATTGGGATGAAATCCGGCTGCGCCGCTCTTAAGCTGTCTGTAATTCATTTCATCCCAATCTGCTGCGGTCGGGTGCCTCTTGTATGGTGTTTATCTTGGCCGGGAGCAAACGAAGAAATGAATTTGAAATTTGTGTCTCTATAAAAAGGTTAAAAATACAGCCGCAGCGCCAAGTGTCCGATGCATGCGAATCTCGATGAAAACGATCGCTGTTTTCGCAGTGTTGCCCCTTCCTCCACTTTTTACACTTTGTGCGTTTGGTGAATTCGTATTTCCGTTCATTATACGTAAATCCGAAGTCGTATTTGTAGTTTTGCTGTTAATTTAATTGCTTGCATAATTGATCGTGAAATGGACCACTAGACAAGGTAAGAATTTAAGCAACCTGATACATGTTTCTTAACCAGAATTTTACGTAAAACACGATTCTTACAACAAAACTTACTGAAACCAACATTTAACGAAGATATTAACGTTTTTATTACACATTGGTGACGCGAAATTTGAACTGCCTGCTCACAAAGAACTCAAAGCTCTACGTGAGTCAAATCGCGCACTACAACGGTTTCAGCAAGCTTCTCAATCGATCAATGTTCATTTCCCACCATGTGTTGTTCAAACTATAAGCAATTTGCTGTAGCTGAGCCAAAGCGTCAAGATCAAGGTTGCCAGATTTTCATATCGCAGAGACTGTCATGATAACGTTTAGCGCGCGATGTGAATCAAGTAGAGCATTGAGTTTTCATCAGCGGGTGGTTTGAATTCACGCATCAAGAATAATTAAATATCTTCGTAAGGTATATTGATTTTGGTAATTTTCGTTGAGCGCATCGTGTTCTACGTGAAATTTTGGTTAAGAAACATGTATCAGAATGCTGAAATTCGTACCTTGTCTAGTGGTCTATTCTCATCGAAAATTAGTAACACGGATCGTCTATTTTATTTAACCAGCCAGAAACTGAAAAAAATGACTTTTTGCGTAATGCATTGGAAGAGTTCTTGCAAATATTTCTAAGTGAAAACACAAAAGTGCTTACCATAATTTTTTCTCTCTCAATGGTCTCTTGTTATCTGATTAGATGTGGTAGCGATACATCTCGAAGGTTAGGCCTTCTTTGAGTTTGATCAGTGCCCGAAAACTGCACGCCATCGCACGCCGCGGCCCGGACATCTGAATTTTTCTTTGGAGTTTGTCATCTTAAAGATATTACTGACTCACAATGGTGGCTTATTTCCAAATTTTTTGCTCGAAGCTTGTTCAAATTTGGGTAGAAAGTGGACGGGAAATGGGTCGAGAATCATTGGCCCATTGGAAATACACAGGAAAAAGACTTCAACTTCAAATGAAGATTTCTCGCTTGAAACGCAAAATGCTCTGGGTGGTTGACATTAGCTTAATCCTCAGATATCCAACTTACATTCTATCAAAAATATCTCGCGATTTTTTGCGACTATCAGAGATATTTGAAGTTAAAGTTTTGGTGTTTCACGTTGCTTTTACATTGTTAACATGGGGCTAATTCCAGGTTGCCAACTTCTAAAAACTTTTCTCGAAAAATACGCAAAAAATCCTGCGGTATAACATGTTTTTATTCCTCGAGTGTTTTCCTGTGATAGTGCCAAGGGGTTTTCCTATGTCGGTACTACTACATATATTTTCATTATTTAAAGTTAAGTGTCTTTTACCGATTTTTATCTTCATCGTCCATAAGGATGCCGAATCGTGACACGCTGCGGCGCGGTGGCGGACGGCCGGCCAGCACTCAACGCACATTGGCGCCTACAAACCTAAGGGATACCTCAAGCATTGCGCAATGCGTGAAGTATCCCCTTAGGTTTGTAGGCGCCAGTGCGCGTTATGTGCTGGCAACACGTCGCGTCACTCTGCTTTAAGAAAAATATATGTGCATCGGCTCAGAACGAATAGAAAAAACTTGAAATTTATACCAGTGAAAGTATTACTAACTTGTTAAAAAACGTTGGACGCGTAACAAGTCGGGAAAAACTCAAAGGAAAACGTAACTTAAAAGAATGCTAGAATATTTTAGGAAACGCATTAATAATCCGATACTGACGACACCGGGGTAACATTCGCACTTTGAGTGCAGTGCGTTATTGCGTTATTTACAATATTTTTAGCCTTCTTTTACGAGTCAGTTCGAGAGTTTTCACCGGGTTTTCACGTGTCGATTTTTTTAAACCAGGCAATAATACTTTCTCTCGTGAAGTTTTTTCTCACCGTGAGTTCTTCGCGAACCAGTGGCGTGGTGTGCTTTGCGATATATCAATTGATCTGCCATTTAAACCTATGGAAAAGGATCCATAGACAGGGTGTTGGCAGTGAACGCCTTAATAACCGATTCTTTACCATAGATTTCAATAAGGGAATATCGGTAATCGATCATTCACACCTCACCACTGCTGCAAACTGGAGCCTCCGAACTTCATTGCCGTCAAAACTAAACAAATGACAAGGAATTAGTGAAAAACTTAAAGTAAGCAATCCTTTAAATCGATTCTGATTATTTACATCGATTCTAATTATTTACATCGATACTTGGTGAAGTATAATTATTTTAGAGTCGCGAAAAAAGTATTTATTTGGCTCCTATTTAATAAAGAGATTGTTACAGAAGTTTCGCACCAACATTTTAACAGCATTTCTGTGATTTTTGAGCTAATGTAGGTAGAGACTTGACATTTTGTAAGTGCTTCAGGCCAAAAGAAACTACTTTTGCCCCCTCTCCCCTCCAAAAAAAAAATTAAATGAATAACCCCGAAAATATGTTGAGTTGTAGGGGTAGTGCAGGACTTTCTGATCCCTCAATAAATGTGACACAGAGGTCTCACACCACTATTTAACATCAATCCTGTGTTTTTCAAGCCAATTTAGACAGTGACTTGAAATTTTGTAAGTGCCTCTAGGCCACGAGAAACGGCTTCTGCCCCCCCCCCCCAAAAAAAAAATAAAAAAAAATAATCAATTGAATGCCACCGAAAATATGAGCTATAGGGGTAGTGCAGTGTCTTTAGATCACCCTATAGATGTATTGCTTTTGATCTAGGTCACAGCGGTTGTATATTTTTCTTTATTTGACATAATACTTGAACGCGGTCTTTTCACTGGAGACCACTCGTGTGAGAGTGGCCGTTTGGTTTCTGACTCAGCAACGCAGTGAGTTGGTACGCAGGGAAGTCACGTGGGGGTGGGACGGGGTTTGGGGGGTCGATGGGAAATTCATCGGTGAGCGGGAATAAATAACGGGATAATGATGAGCCGGGGGGTGAATAATTGATTCGGGGCAAGGAATAGCCGGTGAAATGGTGGAGAGCGAATCGATACACTTTCACCGGGGCACTCCTGACCTGCTCCAACGTTGCTCCCACAGCCAGGTCAACTCCGGCCGTCCGTTCGTCGTCGGATACGCAACAGTGCCCGTGGCGAGGCGTGCTTTGCGACCTATGGATATTTCCCCATTTGAAGCTGTGATAAATAATCGATTATTAAGGTGTTCACTGCGAACACCCTGTTTATCGATACTTTTCCAAAGGTTTAAATGACCAAGCAATCGATATATCGCAAAGCACGCCACGCCACTGAACAGTGCCCGTGCGTCTTCACCCATTAGAAAGCAAAAAGGATGAATGAACCTTATGGAAAGTCACAAATTTCCTCTGACAAAACCTATTTAATCCGACTATTTGGTTTGTACTCCGATAAGGTAGAAAAGTGGAAATAACTTTCATTAAAGATAAACGAGTTTATCATAATTGATTTAAAAGATAAATTCTTAATTTAAGCTCTCTAATGATCTTGAATTTTCTAACCAAACTGAAAACCCATGGTTCAGTCAGAAAATAACTCATTTTTATTATTAACAATCAATACACTAATAAAAAAAAAACCTCTTCTTTGGTTTGAACTAAAATTGTACAGAGAAACAAAAGTTTTTACATTGGAAGTCGAAATTAAATGTAAATTTTACCTCTACACAATTTTCAGATAGAAATCATTTGGTTTATTCTTATAATTGCAACTTATATGTTTTGTTAAACTCCTATCCTTAATTTTTTTTATATTATTCAATCTAATAATCCTGTTCATCACTCATATATAAATCCTAAAATAAGTGCTAATAATATTAATGTATAAATTATTAAAAATATATTTATAATATTCATTCCTCAACTGTACCGCCCTTTGGAGTGAAAGTTGAATCTGTTCCTGGGCGATTAAACCAATTAAATTTCACAGTTAATCGTTTAGGAGTTTATTTTTGTCAATGCTCATAAAGTGGGGTTAATCATAGAGTTACACCTATTATAGTTGAAGTTGTTCACTTTGGAGAGAGATTCAATTGTCGATCGATCTACTGACAATATCTACAAAAATTATTATAATACATTAAAAACTCACAAGTCAGAGGGAAATGTCTTTAAAATCCGATCGACAACTTCGGTCATCTTCTGGGACGTGACTGCTGGATTTTAAAGTAATCACCCTCTGACAAGTGAGTTCTTAATATATTTTAATAATATTTTTAGTGTTTGACTCTAGTCTCGACAGTTCAAGTTCAAGTTAATGACAGTATCTACTCTCGTGTATACTCTGGATGGTTGGGATTCAGGATTGAACGATTTACAGTATGAACGAGATCATTTTGACACAATTTTCATCTAGACACAACCAAAAACAAACACAATGATACAAAAATAAAAATAAAACATAAAGAATATCTTGATCATAGGACATTTTTGCAGAATTTAAGTGCATTGCATCTCGCCGCAGTAAGTAAGGTATTTACACACAAAATTGGATCAAGCGAAACATTTTGAAATATATTAAAAAGTATGCCTCGTTCCTGCATCCATGGTGAAATTCCTACTGAACGATAAAATCCAACGAACACATCAAGAACTTCTCACGGCTGTATTCATAGTCGTACTCCAAGGTGATTCCTCAGCCTCTTGGAGAAAGATTCGACAGTCGGACGATCTGATAATATCTGGATTTATGATTTGCCTTCAATTAAGAGGATAGGCAATAAGCCTACTCCGGAGTTAAAATAGTTGCTCGTTCTGAGATTAACTATAACAGCTCAACTTGGTTCAATTGATGATGTCTGGATTTGTGATTTGCCTTCAATTAAGAGGATAGGCAATATGCTTACTCCGGAGTTGAAATAGTTGCTCGTCCTGAGATTAACTATAACAGCTCAACTTGGTTCAATTGATGATGTCTGGATTTGTGATTTGCCTTCAATTAAGAGGATAGGCAATATGCTTACTCCGGAGTTAAAATAGTTGCTCGGTCCTGAGATTAACTATAACAGCTCAACTTAGTTCAATTGAACTGCAATCAGGAACTTCAATTTTTAACTCATTTCAGGAACAAGATTCACGTCATTGATTTTCCTATACAGATAAATAATTTTAGTGATGAGTCAAAAATAGTAGTTCTCATTGCGAAATGTAGTGCAATTAAGAGTCGCCAAGTCTTCTTTCTTCATTGCGTCGGTAATTTTTACCACCCCGATTGCAGATACTACCCGGTGGGATTTTCAATTAAGAGGGGTAAAAGAAGGCAACTCTCTCGGATCGAGTGGAGTGTAGCCCACAGGGTGCCCGACAAGTCTGAATCCTTGTTGACTTGAGGTTTCCCGCTATGAGATGACGTCACGGTGTGCGGGCACGGGGAGGTATATCAATATTTATTTTGTCGGAGTTTCGTAACTCCTCCCACCAAGGGTTGGAATCAGGCAACTGGGGTTCGCGACAGTGCTGCCACATCTCGGCTCAAAAAATCTCTGTCTGGAGAAACGATGGGAACTTTACCCTATACTGCCGTGCTAAGGAAGAGCGCCGTATGAACATTCGAATGTTGCCAAATTTTCTTCGCTGAAATGTTTATTTCTAAAGAAAGTCATAAATACTTTTCCTTGACATTTTCAGGGTGAAATTGCGAACAAAAGTATCCGAGAAATTAGAAGAAAAATATTCATAAGTTTACCGGGAAGTTTGTGTTTTATTGATGGAAATTTTGCAACGCCTGAAGGTTCATGCGGCGTTCTTCCCTAGCAAGGCAGAATAGGTGAATCAGAGTGTCATCTGTTCCTGTATCATACAAAATCCATGCGTGTACATTACCTTTTCTTTACATCCCCCCAGAATCCTCTTTACAGGATTCCCTATAATTCTTGCTTCTTTCTCCCGTTGAGCTCTTGCAGTTATTGCAGGCAATCAGCAATGGCTAACTAGACAAGATACAAATTTGTCCAGTGTGATGACCATCGTACTAAGCAAATATTAAAATTAGACATTTTGTCAAATGCTAAGGCTAATAGTCAATTATTTTCGCTCAGATTGAAATTCTGATTATTGTACTCCTTTCAGAAAAAATAATTCATTGCTCCTGGAAAAATTGCAGTGTAAAAATTTGCATCCTACCTACGAAAGTATTTTAAACGATTTTTGGCTTCCGAGCGAGCATATATCTCAAAATTTTCAGCACATCATAAAATTTAGAATTTTTTAAAGTTCAACATTACAAGTCTTTTATGAGAAGCATTTGAAGTGGAAAGAACGAAGATAGTTCGTAGATTTGATGACTTATTTCTCCTAAAATATTGAAACCAAGTGAGTTTTTCGCCTTAAATTTAAAAAAAGAACCTCGTAAACGGTCAAAATTTGACTATAATTACCAAGGCATTTGATAAAATGCCTGGTTTCACTTATTGTTTGAAACATATTCCCTCTTCAAAATTTGACGTAGAACACAATTTGCATAACAATTTGGCTTTTATTAACTTCAAACTATGATACTAACGTTTTTATCAAGCACAGGTTACGAAAAATTTAAATGTCCCGCTCAAAAGATAGTCTTGATTTTTGATCGATACACTTCTATTAAATCAAAGCTATTATATCGATCAAGTTTATTTCGATAGGCCGAGTCGTTTAAATACTCAAAAGAGAAGCATTTGAAGAGGAAGGAACGAAGAGAGTTCGTACATTTGGTGACTTATTCTTCCCAAAATATTGAAAATTTGCAAAGCTTTTCGCATTAAATTTAAAAAAACTCGCAAACGATTAAACTTTGACTATATCTGCCAAGGCATTTGATAAAATGCCTGGTTTAACTGATTGCTTGTGGCATATATTTCCTCTTCAAAATTTCACTCTTTTTCTTCTTCTGTGTCTTCTCATTCTTCTAAAAACTAGGGCATGGTCCTGTCTGTCAGGCCATCAGGTAACGAGCATAAGAAACTATATATAATTATTAAAAATCTAAAAATCACTTAAAATAAAGGACTCGTCAAATCGATAAAAACAGCATAAAAGCGTCAATCATCCTCAGGAGAAAGGAAGCCAGCGTCATGCCCATCTCTTACACGGTCGTCCAGGTAATCTTTTTCCTTTGGGTTGTCCGGTCATACAAATTTTCGCTAGTCTCTCTTTCACCTGCCTCCCGTGAAACACCCGATCTGCTCAAAGAAAAAATAAAAGGCAAAATTTAACGTAGAACACTGTTTGAGTAACGATTCAAGTTATATTAACTTCAAACCATGATCGGTTACGAAAAATTTAAATTTCCCGCTCACAAGAAATTTCAGAATCTCGATCGATATACTCCTATATGGACGTATTTCTGCCAAACGGAACTATGTGCATTAAGACATGAGCCTTGAGACCCATAAGCATACATGCATAACAGGGCACTTGTCATAATGCACATAGTTCCGTTTGATAGAATTACGTCCATATTATACCGACGCTATTTCTCGATCAAGTTTATTCGATACATCGACTCGGGAGTGCAGGGCCCTCCGATTGGACAGCATGTTTGGTGACAAAGTCAACTTCCGTGCTGAGAGCGGGAGTCACGATTGTTTCCTTGCGGATTGTTGCCGAATCTCCGCGAAACACCCCAATGCGTAACACCGCAATATACTTGAAAAATGGAATTTTCACGATAACCGACAACACTGTCGATAATGCAGTAATTTATTAATGAGAGCGCGCACGCGCAATGCCGCAAAACGTGACGTTGACGGATGGGCACTCAACCGCGCTTGGAAAGAATACCGTATATCAGTGGCGTGGCGTGCTTTGCGATATGTCGATTGATCCGCCGTTTAAACCTATGGAAAAATATCGATAGATAGGGCGATCGCAACGAACGCCTTAATAATCGATTCACTGAAAAAAAGAAACACATTGTATCTAGAGTCCAGAAACTTAAAAACATCGACAAGAAAAAATACTCTTGATTCGATCAGATTTAAGCTTAAATCAAGAACCAAGCCTCTTAATTTGAGCGGATTTCCTTTTGATTTAAGCTTAAATCTGATTGAATCAAGAGTCCTTTTTCTTGTCAATGTTTTTAAGTCTGGACTATAGATCCAATGTGCTTTTTATCCAGTGTTCTTTACCATGGCTTCAAATGGAGAAATATCGATGATCGATCATTCACGCCTCGCCACTGCTGTATATTGATGGTCTAAGTGTGAAACCACGTATCTTAATTGCAGTGTTTCAAAATCTCTGCATTTATCTTAATTTTCCGAAGGGAAACAAGTCAACGCTATAGCTTGTTTCTACAGAATATTCTATACCAGATAGGAAAAATTAAAGGAGTTTTCAAGAAATTAAGCGGACTAGTTTTCCAAAGAAAAAATAATGTATGACGGGTAGTCTGCATCGTGGTTTCGATACGTTTCGAGATACGTGGTTTCGTACGTTGATCATCAACATGCCTTCAGTCGTTGGGAAATTTCTTTTGATAAAGCACTAAGTTTTTGGGAGCTCTGTGGCAAATATTTCCTCCATTTTTCAGTGAAATTCATGCGTAATAGGCTACTAGACAAGATAAGAACGAGAAAAAAAATACTAAGAAGTGGCCCGAATACTGTATGTAACAAGGTGGAGAAATGGGGCTGGGTCCAAAGCATTTCGCGGGGAAATCAAAGGCAAGAAGTTCTGAAAATTATGATTAGAAAAAAAATACATTTTTTTTTAAACCTAATAAAGATAAGAACTCTAATGAAAATGTGACATGTCTGTAGACATTTAACCTTGAATCGATGTATTGTAATTTGACTATGATCTCTTTCTTTGTTGCAGGTAAGTTCCGTTTTTTGGTCTCCAGATTCTCTTCGACTCCTGTCGCTTTTTAACGCCATTCGTAGCAAATAGTGAGTAAAACTTCAGTTTTGTAAATTTTTCAGTGGTCATGGATAAAAGGACCACTGCGGGAAAATTGGACTGCATTTTCCGATGTGTACAACTCTTTTAAAGCTCATTTTAGAAGCAAAGTATGTATCATGCTGTCATGCAAGGTAGAACGCCGTAAGCACATCCGAGAGTTGCTGAATTTTTCTGGACGGAAAATGTATTTCTGATGGAAATTATGCATACACCTCCTTAATAATTTCAGATATTTTCTATTGTACTTCGTAAAGATTTGTCGGAACAATTTTGAAAGAATATTCATAATTTTCCCAGTATTTCCCGATTTTTCTATCAAAGTAAATATGGCAACTCTTGATGACTCGTTCGGTATTCTTCTTTATCGCGGCACCATAAGTTTCGAATGGTATGGAGTATATCGACGGTGAAAGTCGGCAATCAAATAACTCGGTTTGCGACGTCGCAGACTTCCTGTCATACTTTATTTTTTAAATGGAAAACTACTCAACGGCAATTCTTTAAAACTGTCATGATTTTTCTTCTCAATGCGAAGAAAATTCTGCAAGAACTTCAAGAAATAATATCAATTTGTTCTCCTTTAACCCTCTACTGCATGGAATTTTTTTGCGACGCCGATTTTTATGAAAAAAATATATGTTATAGTAAAATGTAATTAAAAAGACACGTCTTTGAGCTTTTTTTTGAAATTTCAATTTTTTCTTTAACTTTTGAAGCTTAAAAAAGCTCATTGCCATACGGCAACAACATGTAGTAATTTCTTGCCAGAGTATCCACTTGTTTCCATATGGCAACAACATACAGTGCAGGAGTGGAATGGTGATGCCAGGGCATAACTCTTGTGCGGGACTTTTGGAAAAAAAAACTAAGAAAAAAAGTTTTTTTGATTCTTCTAACATTACCAAATTCAAAAAGCATCTAATGATGAATTGTAAGCTCCGTTTTTGGACAGCACGACACATGATTGCGTCGGAGCCAGTATGTTGTTGCCATATGGCAACAGGAAAAGTGTAGGGCCAGAAGTTTGCCGGTATGTTGTTGCCATATGGCATCTTGCCGTTTTTGAGCCGAAAATAATATTTAAATTGTTTTTATTATCATCGGACCAGGAAATTTTCAATTTAGACCGTATGGGCCATAACTGTGATTTTTTTCCCGTCTCTGAAGGCAAGCCAAGTCATTCAAAACATCCTTCAAAGTTGGGCTCCTCGCGGCTACTCCTCAAAAATGGTCCCGTTGGAAAAACATGATTATTTAGTTGATTTGGCAGCTTCAGTTCCCCCCACCACAATTTTTTTTAGGTTGGTAATGCGGTTGAGTTCCCTATAATCCACACAGGGTACCAATATGAGCATTCCTGAATTTACTACGAATTAAATAATTGCTGTTGCCATATGGCTACGCGATGCAGTAGAGGGTTAAAAAAATGACGTAGAGGCGGAGATTTTCAGACACCGCAAACGAGTTATGTGATTGCCGACTTTCACCGTCGATATTCCAAAATGCGATCCTTACGGACCTCTCGCATCCTTGAGGATGATACAACTATTCGTGCTTCTATGCAACCGCCGGTGGTATCGTTTCTAATTGAAGGCGGAATGTCACTGTCGTCTCTGATGCGTGGGAACTTTGCTGCATAAACTACGTCATAGCGTATTTTAGAAACAACGCACGCATCATTCATTTTTGTATGCAAATAGGTGCTTTGATGATGCGATGGATGAACCAGAAATAGTGATTCCTTATCGAAAAGTGTAATCTAATTTTCAGTCTAGAGCCATTTTTGTTGAAATCAAGTCGAGACATCTAATTTAGAAGTTCGGACGGAACCTGTCTTCAGTGTCGGAATGAATAAAACGCAAAACATTACTTCGTTTGTATGCAAAAAAAGGCGTAAAGTTACATTATGGCTAGGAAGTTTGTACTCGAATCATGTCAAATCAAAATTTTAAGTAATTTCATTCCGAATCTTTGTTTTCCTAACTGCAAACTGCAAACCTCCATAAACTTCCTGTTCTATTTTATTTTGTGAGCGTTTTGTAGCCGAAAATGTTCGTAAAAACTCCGTCGCACTCTAGTATACATAACTGAACTTTATTATATATCGATATACTGCTGGTACAAACGTTGTTTCTAAACTGAGCCAGAAAGTATAGTTCTGAAATTCAAAATGCAGTCAAACTCAAATTCAGTGTCCGTAGGTTTTTCTCAAAGACGGTGGAATTATAATGTTATATATTTTCATTTTTCCAACGTCCGGAATAATTTTAAACCTTCAATACGTCGGTCAAGAGACCCTGGAGTCACTTAAATTGGTTCAAACGTGACAAGTTTTTGAGTACTTCGGAAGTCAACGTTTCGTCACCGGACTGAGAAAAAAGTCCTCAAGTAATTAAGAATTAAACTACCGAGACGTATTTACTTTATGACTCCACCCGTTGAAGTCTGTACGTGCCTCGAGCACTCCTGAAGGATTAAATTTCGTCGTGGATGTTTTAATGATGCTGAGATTAATTTCATATTTATTGTACGTAGGTTGTAATTCTCGCAAGCATCTGTGAACGTCACTTGCAAGCCTAAATTTGCCAACTTAGGTTCCTTGAGTAGTTTTATGTCTATAGAAGCAAGGAGCGCATTTGGCGAATTCGGGACTACATAACTAATACATCTGTTGCTCACACGAGATACGGCTTCATGACATTTCATTGAAAAAACTGCATAAAAATCAAGTAAAACTTATCAGAATTGTCTAAATCGAGACTTCAGCGCACAGTTTGTGAAGTTCGTTTTTTGCTTCTTCAAATTTTTCACGCCTGTGAATGCATCTGGTTTGGCTGTTGATACCGATGGAGAAACATCGTCGAATTAAGATTGAATGCCAAATGCTTCGCTATTGATGGAATCAATAAGTCAATAATATGTTTACCATTCGCAAGATTGATTGTTATATGCGATTTTCTGACTTATTTTTTTTTACGGGCGAGCCTCACCATCGGCAATCGTGGAAGAAAGCTCGCAAGGAACTATTATTCCGGTTATAAGACATCTCGTCAACGATCTTTTGTCCGCGCGACTGTATTTCCAGTAGTTTACGTCCACGCGTTTTTGCGGCAGGGGAGTTTTTGTCCACCTACCAATTGAGACTCAAAGTTAATTGGTCCACATGTAAATACAAATGACCGTTTTTTTGTTTGTTCGGTCCGACGGAGAAAAATATATAATTGAGAATTTTGGTGAAAATGGGAGGGCATCAATTTTATGAGAGAAAATTAACTAAAACTCTCTACACCTCTTTAATGCAACAGGACTTAATTATCTCTCAAGAAAATCCTATCTTGGTACCGGATAAAGTTTTTGATTTGCCTCAGCCAAAGGCTCTTAGATTTGTCATGTATAGGTACGATAACTTCACGATGGCGCCGGCGTGCCGCGGTTTTTCGAGCAACTATTTCGCCAAGGAGGTGTTGCACAGTATCATACGAGATTGAAAGCACCTCACAAACGTATCATGATTGATGGCATATTTCAAAAGCACGAAAATCAATTGCAAATTAAATGGAGTGACGACGACAAAAAGAGAGCGGTAGTCAAAAACTTACTTAGTCCAAGTATCTGTATTCAATAAAACTTAGCGTGATTTTTGAACTTCCTTGGAGGAAAAAAGGACTTGATTCAAGCAGGAATACACTTAAATTTACCGCCGAGATGATCTCCTTTTGAATCCATAAAGAAAATAATGTTTGTTTCAAGAAGAAAAGACGTTTATATGAAACGAAAAACCACTAAATCAAGCAGAACCCCGCTTTCATTCAGCTATTTTATCTCGATTCAAAATAAAATCTTCTTGACGGCATACTCAAGAATGTTTCTGCCTAAATCGAGTCCCTTTTTTTTCTGATGAAATTCACCAATTAAGCTAAACCTCAATACGGATGCTAGAACTTAGTGAGTTTTTGGACTACCGCTCTCTTTTTGTGCCATAGTATCTTGATTTATTTTTCGAGGAAACCTCCGTACTCTTAAATAGTGCCTGACATTCTTAATAAGTTGGAGCGCCTTCAATTTCGTATGATACTGTGCAACACCTCTGTGGTGAAATAGTTGCTTGAAGCGCCGCGGCGCGGCGGGCGAAGGCGACCAGCGCATTGGCTCCTTCAAACCTAACAGGGATACTTCACGCATTGCGCAATGCGTGAAGTATCTCTGTTAGGTTTGTAGGCGCCGATGCGCGGCCTGGCAGCATGCCGTGCCGCTTGGCTCTAATATTTAAACTGGCGGAGTCAGCGATTTTCAACTCAGGATTTTGAAATGTGGGATTTTGGGACTCAGGATTTTGAAAAATGGGCTAAAATATAGCACTTGGACCAATTCACTGTTTCTTATTTGACGCGTGGACGTAAACTACCGGACCAAACGGGCACACGGACAAAAAATCGTTGACGGAATGTCCTGAAACCATTATTTTTGGTTCATTTCAAAAACATCATAGGCGACATTAATTTCTCTACGCAAATCGGTGATTTGATGCAAGAGGCGGAAAAATAGTGTATTTTCTTATCGCAAAACGCAGTGTGCGCTTGAAAATGTGTGATGTGGTCAACGCGAATCCTACTTCTCAAACCTTTTTTTTTTAAGATTAAATGATTAATGCTATCTTTTTTGAACATCCCATTTAACATTTTTTATCCGTCGGCCAAAATGCCGATGTGCATTAGGCTTATTCTTGTTATATTCACTGAGGCGGATTCCTCAATTTGGCAACAACGGATTCCCTCCTTTTAAACCTATGCTAATTAATCGATTCTTGTCGGAGCACCCAGCCCCTCCAAGAATCGATTCATTTCCATAGGTTTAAATGGAGGAAATCTAGTGCTTCCAAGTTTCTGGATCCGCCAATGGACCAAATATAGCGTTTAAGGTCCTCATATTCATAAAGATATCATTTGAGACGATGTCAGCGCATTAATTTTGATTGCGACGATTCTTCATGTGGTGTTGGACTTTCCAAGTGTACGAACACGTTAGCCAGTCTAAATGCACCTAAAGAAAATCTCAATGTGCAATCAAGAGACTATAATATTCTCAAAGTAGAGAGTCCGCAAGTCATTTAAGCAAAATAATATCCTGGAAATTATAGCTGATTTTTAGGTATTTTTGGGCTCGGTACATTTCTCATCCATGATTTCTGCGGAAAAACTCCTAGACGGTGAAAAGATTATTGGCAAATGCATCGAGAATATTTAAGACGACACAGAGCAGTCTCAAGCTGATCTCAAAGCGAATCATCCATGGAGCGCAGTACAGTTGACGCGCGTCAGAGACAGCGGTGACATTTCGCCTTCAATTAGAAACGATACCACCGGCGGTTGCATGGAAGCGCGAATAGTGGTATCATTATCAATTATGGACGAGGTCCGCATGGATTGCATTTCGGAATTTTTCTGACCAGTGGCGTGGCGTGTTTTGCAATATATCGATTGATCCACCATTTAAACCTATGAGGAAGGATCAATATACAGGGTGATTATAATGAATTGTACATTGTTTCAATTGCATCTTAATTGAAGTGTTATTTGACTCGATGTACGAGCCAATTAACTCAACTTATCTGATGCACATAAGCTAAACTACTTCTAAAATGTTAAACAGCGATATATAAATATCTCTAAATAAAATTGAACAGATTGTGGATTGTCAATTACAGAGCGGATTCCTCTAGTTAAGTTAAACTACCGTCAATTTTTTTAAGTTTGAAGATTTTCTTTTACTACTTTAATTATAATTTACCCGATAATAGGGTATCGAATCCTAGTTTTTAATAGAGATTTGAATTTGTTTTGATAAGATTTTTTGAAATTATAAAAATTTTACTTATTCACAGTTTGTAAAGTAATTTTAATACAGGAACACAACAACATAACCCTAACAGTATAACTAGCAATTTGACTCCTGTCGCCGCCTTCGGCTTCCTGGGAAGCGAGCTCCAACCGTTAAAAGTTCGGAGAAAATTTCGGAACTTCTGCTCCGTGCCGAACTTTTGACATTCTCGTCGCCTCAACATCAGGGCGAATGCAGTGGCGTGGTGTGAATTGCGATATATCGATTGTTATGCCATTTCAACCTGTGGAAAAGGATCGATAAACAGGGTGTTCGCAGCGAACACCTTAAGAATCGATTATTTAATATAGATTTAAATGGAATAACAATCGATAAATCGCAATTCACGCCACGCCACTAGGCTAATGATGGCATCAACACTACCGTTACATTACTTTAAGCGTTGCACTTTTTAATAATCACAGGCAGTAGCTGAACCCGTTACTTTCGCTTTTCGCGGAAATAATGAGACCCTGACATCTGCATTGGAGCGTTGCCTAGATCTAGCTTTTCTACTCCTGCCGTGCTAAGGCAAAACGTAGTATGAACATTCGAGAGTTGCCAAATGTCTCCGGATAAAACATGTATTTTTGAGAAAAGTTACGCTCATTTTTCCTTGAAATTTTTCGATATTTAAGAGTCAATTGCAAACAAAATTGTCTGAAAAATTTAAAGAAAAATCATGACAATCTGCCAGTAAATTTGTTTTTTATCGAAGGAAATTTGGCAACGCCTGAAGGCTCATACGGCGTTCTTCCTTGGCACGGCAGTCCTGCCTGGCCATAAATATTTACGCGTTGTAAACCTGCAAAACCCGTAATTTTTGTCAAAATTGGCCCGCAGACCTACTTTTGACCAGTGTTAAACCCGAAAAGGACAGAAATCCGTAATATATAGACCTTTAAATGAGCAAAAAATCATAGTGCTGAGGAAATTTAGGCTTTGTCCATCTGGCATGCTCAATATCCTTGAACTTTGTGGAATTTTCTATCAAATCAAATAATTTGCGAAAATGCTATCAAATCTGAATTTCTGCCAAAACCGACCTTAGACCCATGTTATGTCCATTATTAAAATTGGGAAAAGCCCAGAAATTAATAAATAATCATCGTCGTATTATCTAACGTTACCCTGTAAATTGAATGCAATTCGTTTGGTTTCAGTTGTAAACCATGTAGATAGATACAAGGAATTACTTGTAGTAATTACGTTGTATTTAAATAAAATTCCTTCAAAAAAAAAAAATACTAAATCATGACGCATACCTTAAAATATACACATTCCATGAGCAAAAAAATTGTTGAATGGAGGAGGGCAAATGAAGCAATCGTGGGCCCTAAAACAGCCCTCATCGATACCCCTATACTTTTACCGAGATACCCAGAAGAGAAGTGTTCCTAACTCGTACATTTCAACGATTATTTTACGTATTTTTCAAAGCTTAAATTTAACAACTGGGGTGATTCTGGTTAAACCTATTCACCCCATCCCATCCACCCTGGTTATATGGAGGTAGTACGGGCATGTCAGTAATTGCAAGGATATGTCATGTAGTTTATAGGGCCCAAAAAGGGAGCCGACCTATGAATTCAAATCATCCAGAGTGATTTTTAATACAATTTATACGACCCGTCGTTCGTGAGGCACGTATTAGACTTATCTTTTGCACAACTTCACTCATTTTTAGAAAGAACGCTCATTTAAGAACATTTTCAGCCACCTTGGTTTGATACTAGAATCTAAAGATTGGCAGTGACTCTTTTTGTGTCAGGAGGTTGGCTGCCCCTTTGGGCCCTAAGGGCTCCATATATCAGCTTGTCCACTTTTTCCCTATATCTATGTAGCAGGCAAATAGTAAAATCAGGCATTTCGTCAAATGCATTGGCAAATAGTCAAATATTCTTACTTTTACATGGAAATTGTTATTCTTTTCCAAATTTTAGAAAAAATAATCCATTGCTGCTGTAAGAAAGAATTCTTTGTAAAAATATACAACATACAATTTTATTTTAAACAATTTTTAGCTCCTGAACAAACATTTATCTCAAACTTTTCAGCGTATTATATCATAACATACATAATTTTTAGAATTTTAACATTTAAGACTATTTGAAAAGAGCTTTTGAAGAGGAAGAAACGAGAAGAGTTCTTAGATTTGATAAGATATTTTCACAAAAATATTGAAAACTGGTGAGCTCTTCGCCATAAATTTTGAACAAATTTATAAACCATTAAAATTTGACTATCTGCCCGGGCATTTGATAAAATGCTTGATTTGACTAAATGCCTGCGACATCTACACGAAAAAAAGTCAAGTTGATTTAACATTCTGGATGTAAAAAAAACTGCAAGAACTTTTGCTGTGCAAGAACTGCAAGAAAGGGTTGCCAATATTTCGGATGAAGCAATAAAAAATTTGCGTGCAAATTCTCCATACACCATTTTAAAAGTTCTCGCACACTTTTCTTACAAGCAGAATGTTGAGTCAACCTTTTTTTCGGTGCCCCCTGACTTATTCCAATCCGGCAACAATTCTACCGGCAGCATGTTTCCGTGCTCCTCAATTCCTTCAAGCAACTATGCGGTATTTCCAGACCCCGAGTCGCTACAACTCCCCCCCCCCCTCC
>NW_017555888.1:1114469-1136970 GCF_001854935.1 Bemisia tabaci
CACCCGCCCCTCGTGTCCCTCACAAGACTATGCTGTGTCTCTCACCGAATCAATGAGTTATTTGCATACATTCCCACGACGCACAGTGGACCGAATCAATCGGCGAGGTCGGACAAAATTTGGAAACTTTAAACGCTTATAACTCATTTTACGCAAATATTTGAGGTTCTGAAAGTGAGTCCATTGGTTTCCTCGTGAAATTTTCTTACAGAAGCACCCCTGGAAGTTTAAGATATGACGAAATCAACATAAAAATTTGCAGTGTGAGTCAAAAATTTCATGTCCGACCTCCCTTAGTGACTCAATCAACTGTGCGCCGGACAACGAATGGTTCGCGTATCAATCTCCGTCCGAATTGAAGGTGTTTTTGGCGTGGGGAGGGGGAGGGGGGTGCTGTGCCGGGGGGTGGGGATTGTGCAGCGGTGGATTAGAATGGGACTTGACTTCTATATCCTCGTCTTAAGGGTTGAGGCACCCATCTCGGCCTCGGCCCTCATATTCGCTACGAGACTGGATTTTTCGCGATCCGCTGCGATTCGCAGAACATGCTCAGCGTTTCCCGTGTATACACGCGACACAGTGGATCGAGTCAATGCGGGAGGTCGGACAAAATTTGGAAACTTTAAACGCTTATAACTCCGTTTATACAAAACTTTGAGGCTCTAAAAGTGGTTCCATTGGTTTTTTCGTGAAACTTGCTGTATATAGGAGCACTCTTTAAAATTTAAAATGTGACGAAGTAAACATCAAAATTTGCAGTTTTAGTCAATTATTTCGTGTCCAACTTCTCTCACTGACTCGATCTACTGTTTGCCGTGGATTTCGGGATGAGGGTACGCTTATCCCCAGTGCAAATTTACGTGTTTTCGATGCAAAGTTGGCTCGTGCTCAGGGAAATATTGAAGTTGGAGGGTGATATTGAATGGACATCATTTGGATTACTTTCGGACCACATTTTGCAATAAGAAACTGCCATCTATGCTTCATTTCAGGAACAACATAGGTGCAACATTCGCTGCGGTATGCTGCCGTGCTAAGGAAAAACGCCGCATGAAATGAACCTTCTGCCAAAATTCCTTCGATAAAACACGAATTTCTCGGTAAACTTATGAATATTTCCCTTTTAATTTTTCAGATAATATTGTTCGCAATTTCACCTAAAGTCCCAGAAAATTTCAAGGGAAAATATTCATAACTTTTATCACGAATAAAAATCTTATCGAAGGAAATTTGGAAACTCTCGAATGTTCATACGGCGTGTTTCCTTAGCACGGCAGTATGCAACACCGCGAAAAAGTTTCTTGGATCTATAGTCTGTCCGAGATGGGAAGGTCCGTGGAAAGTCGGAATAATTAGCACTATTTTGCAGGGTGGGGGTGTCTCGACCCTCGTCAACTGTCACTTATCGATGTTTCGCGCAAGCCGCAGCCACCGCACAGGAGGCTATGGGCCTCGGAGCGGCGGTTTTTCCCGGGATGTGAACCTGGAGCCGCAAATTCCTGTGCTAGGCGCCGAGCTGCGCGATGCGGCAAGCGACTCATAAGGAGTCAGCCCTCTGTGCGGTGCGCCACGACACAGGGTTGGTTCAGTGTCTTCATCTCTTACAATGGCTCGAACGCTACCCTTGTTTCTACATAGTTCAATTAATTCCGACTTTCCACGGACCTTCCCATCTCGGACAGACTATAGAGTTCAGACTCTTAAAAAAATTGATAAAGGCACTATTGAAGTCTGAAGAATGAAATATTAAACCTAAAATAGACTAGACGCGGTGGCCTTAAGCGGATAGACCTTGTCTCCATCAAAATTTTCGTAGATGTGATCGTTTTGCTATACTGTGTCAAATGAAAACAGCGCAAACCACACGGGTTGTATTTATAGAAGGATTAAAATACCAAGGTAGCAACGGAGTTAAATTTAGCCTTTCAAAGTGAAAGGTATCCAGATAATCCATATGCCGAATTAATGGATGCGTACATGCAAAAGTCGCCTGCCAGTGGATTGTCTTCTGACGTCACGAGCTACACTGTCTTACCAAAGAGAAACGCCGTATGAACAGTCGAAAGTTACCAAATCTTCTCTGAACAAATGATACGTAATATTTTGAAAAATTGATTTTTTTTCCGTCAGACTTTTTTTAAGGGAATTCGTACGTTTGCAATTCCCTCTAATACATTTGAAAATGTCAAGAAAAATGGACGTATTTATGCCAAAAGGAACTATGTGCAAGTGGAAAGATAGAGAGTGCTCGTGGTGAGCTGGATAAGAAACAAAGTAAAAGTGGATATAGTTCCTTTTGAGAAAATGGAAAAGCGGGATTTTACATTAAATCAAAAGGAGCTGAGCGCTAACTCGTGAGCCGTGGACATGTGACAGGAGCGTTGTGGACAGGGTTCATGAGTTAATGCTTGGCGACGGTGACTTTTTCGCCGCTGACGTCACTGACGCTTTAAAATTCCCATTCATTCTTACGGCCCTTAACTAACGAGCGCACTTCATCATTCCACTTGCTCATAGTTCCATTTATCATAAATACTTCCAAAAGAGATGTTGCATGTGTGAGGAATTTGCGATTTGACTGTTGATTCTTATGTAAAAGTTTGGTGCCATTGGTTTTTCCTGAAATTAACTCCCAAGCTCAAAAAAGCTCTCAAGTTGAGGCAAAAATGGAGAGGATATCCTACGCTATCCTTAGAGTCCACCTCTACATCAAGACAAACTCTCCATGCAAAGATAGGGAGCAAATACATCTTTGACAGAGCTGCCACTTTATTTGGGGACTCCAAAACTGAAAACACGCTAATGCTAATGTATTTTGCTCCCGATATTTGCATGGAGAGTTTGTCTTAGTGTAGATGTGGACTCTTAGGGTAGCGTGGGATAAATCCTCCATTTTTGCCTCAATTTGAGAGCTTTTTTTGAGCTTGGAAGTTGATTTCAGAGAAAACCAGTGGCACCATCGTGTTTCTCGCCAACTTTTACACAAGAATCAACAGTCAAATCGCAAATTCCTCACACATGCAACATCTCCAATACCAACAACTTCGCTGAAAAATTAGTATTATATCGCGAGAAATGAGGCAATACTGGAAAGTTCATACGGCGTTTTTCCTTAACGAGGTAGCACGGGGTTCTGCGTGAAATTCTTTGGCGCGCGGTGACGTCACGCTACCCTCCGAATGACGTCATTCTCCTCATCGCTACCGCGGGACGACGCGCCACGGCGGGGTTTAATCAAAAGATATGGATGGTATTTTTTAATAATAGAAGTTCCTAAGACACGGCTCCCCCACTTACTACTACTACTGCGTTGCCATGTCAACCGACCGTGACGTCGGGGAGCCTGGCTATTTTGCATACGAGAGGCCAGGACCCTGGCCACCTCGCGGCCCAACCCCACGCAGGCTCTTCGCGCTTAGAAAAGTAATCCCAACCTGATCGCAGGAGACACACGAGTCGTGTAGACAGTAAGTTACACTGGAAAAAACAAATTGGATGTAGAGTCCAGACTCTTAAAAACATCGACAAGAAAAAATACTCTTGATTCAATCGGATTTTTGCTTCAATCAAGAACCAAGCCTCTCAATTTAAGCGGATTTCCTTTTGATTTAAGCTTAAATCTGATTGAATCAAGAGTATTTTTTCTTGTCAATATTTTCAAGAGTCTGGACTCTAGATCCGATGTGTGTTTTTTTTTTTCCAGTGCAGCATAGGAGGCAGATTATGTCTTAAAAACATGTAGAACTTTCCTCCGGACTCGAATATCAGTAACTGAATTTCGTATTTTTGTGGACAAGGGTCTCTTCCCCCGTCGACGGCAGGGGATAATTGGAATAATGAGACAATCCCTCCTCATTTGTCTGCCCTCGTGACGACTTGCAGCATCGCCACCGCACGATGGTCAACGCTTGCAAAATAATGAGCAGCGTTGCCGATATACCGCCCTCCGCTCACGAATTCGCCTAATCACGCGAAAATCCGCCAAATCGGACCCGCGAAAAACTGAAAACGTCGGTAATGAAGTCATTCTGCGGCCCCGAAGTTCGAACGCAAACAACGGTGATGAATATTTTGCCCGGATTCGTCCGGAAAAACAGAGGAAAAAATATCGTGAGACACGGGCCTCCAAGTTTAGTATTTTTCAGCACGATACCCTGCAGCCAGGTCGTGATGTCTTCATGAGACGCTCCGCAGGGGGGTGTGAGAGGGGGCGAGAGGGGGTGAGAGGGGGGGGGTCATACGGTTGAAAAAAAATGGGGAAGCACGAAAAGCTCGGACAACTTTTACTAGTTTTACCCGCATTCGAGTCAAAGTTGGTAGCGCGCTCGGAGAAAGCGGACAGCGTTAAACAACCCCGTCGTATCAACATTTGGGCCTTTTTGTGGCTTTGCGAGTCGTCGTTTCCCCTCACGAAAGGACGTAACTGCAGTTCAATGTTGCCAAATTTCCCCTCGCAAATTGCATTATTGCCTTGAGAATTTTGGACATTTCTAACTGAAAATTTTACTGATTTTTCGTCGGATCTCATGCAAAAATTAGAAAAATTTTGGACACAAATTGCACAGGTTTATTTTTGTGGAAAGTCGAATTGTCTGAGTCAATTTTGCAGCCCTGGAATGGAGTTATGTCTCCTCGTCCGGAAGACGACGGATTCGTATCAAGGGGGGTTTGAAGTGATCCTTAACATACCTCCGTAAAAAGGACAATTTTAACGAATCAAGCAATAAAAAGTGAAATCCACCAGTAAAACGTTGGAAACGGTCCTTTCCAAGGGCTTATAGTAATTTACTCCCAGTGTTCGAATCTTAACGAGAAACCTTAGGGACCACCATATGCAGCATGTGTAGTATGCAAGGGGCATTATGGATTTTTTTGGAGTCAACATTTTCTTGTTGTCAAATAATGCATGATGTCTAATGATGTCTCATGATGTGCATGATAATAGGATGTCTTTTTCCACTTTCAAGTCGAGCTTTTCCTTATTACTAATTATACATTTGTACAAATTTACATACACAAAATGACATTTAGTCGTTTTCTATGTAGTAAATAAAGCATAACAGGAAGTCCGTAACGCCGTAAACCGAGGTACGCAATTCTGCAGTTTCACCATCGATATCGACTGATCTGCCTTATTGAAACCCATGGAAAAGTATCAATAAACAGAATGTCCCCACACTGAAAAAAAAAAAAAAAAAAAAAAAAAAAAAAAAAAAAAAAAAAAAAAATCGGTCACGTGAACCGAACGTTTGGCATATATGATACTAACTGTGTTCCTTAGTTCACTTTACCGCACAAATTCGGTTACACGAAGCAAAAGTTCGGTTTCACAAACCGAATATTCGTAATTTTCCTTTACCGCACAAGCTCGGTTATACGAACTGAGAGTTCAGTCTGACAAACCGATTATTTGTCAGTTCGTTTTACCTTACAAGCTCGGTTATACGAACCTAAAGTTCGGTTTGGCAAACCGATAATTCAGTTTGACGAACTGCATTAGTTGGGATGAAATGGAACACCGAACTTGTGTACATACGACCGAACTCTTTTTTTCAGTGCACCTTCAAAATCGATTCTTTACAGAGGCGGATCCAGCAATTTGGCAACACCGAGGTGTCTCCATTTAAACCTATGCTAATTAATCGATTCTTGTCGGAGCACCTGGCCCCTCCAAGAATCGATATATTTTCATAGGTTTAAATGGAGTAAAGACCATGTTGCCAATTTTCTGGATCCGCCAATGATTCTTCAGAATGGCTTCGAATGGCGAAATATCGATAATCGATCATTCACGCTTCGCCACTGGAGCGCAAGAACGCAACCCGAGCCGGAATACCCCAATCAGTCCGCGTCTCGCCCGTCTGGCCGCGGCGCTTTCTTAATTTGTTGCGAATTAAAATTCGCCTACTTCCACCTCCTCCGACGGCTTCAAACAGACGCCGCGACGCGCCGCCCGAGCCTGGAGCCCGGCCAACGAAAACCATCGAAAGAGGCGAGTTTTTCCCGCCATAATGTCGCGATGGAAACCGCCGGCGTCTTTCAACTTTTTTACGAGCCTGACTACCTCGTTTTCCCGCGTTTTTATGCGGCGGACACGGCACGGTTTGACAACGAACCGTCTGAGCGATTGTGGTCTAATTTTGATTCGGCGATCCCGGATTGAAACCTCAGGTGTTTGATCTTTCTGTTCCCGTAACTCGTGGACCGGGCTGCCGTGCTAAGGAAGAACGCCGTATGAACATCCGAGAGTTGCCAAATTTCCCCGAATTAAACATGTATTTTTGAAGAAAGTCATGCATCTTCCTCGTTGAAATTTTCAGACTTTTTAGATGAAATTACGAACAAAATCCTCTGAAAAATCGGAAAAAATATTCACAAATTTTACTGAAAACTAGTGGTTTGTCGAAGGAAATTTGGCAACGCCTGAAGGCTCATACGGCGTTTTTCCTTAGCACGGCAGCGGGGGTCCAGTCTATTTTCATACTTGCCAACGCGAAAATCGCTGCTCCTCTGACGGAAGGGCATCTCTCGATATTTGCATGAGCCCCAAGAGGCATGGTTTTACATGTGAAACAGGGCTTACGTGGAAATTAAGATACACCTTTACGTCAGAGAGGTGACAAAATGAGGCTGTGGGTGGAGCTACTGCAATGGGAAGTCATTTTTTCTCCCGCGCGCGGGAGGTTGTTCCAAACAGTGGCGTGGCGTGAATAATCGATTATCGATATCTCGCCATTTGAAGCTACGGTAAAGAATCGATTACTAAGGTGTTCGCTGCGAACACCCTGATAGTCGATCTTTTTTCATAGGTTTAAATGGTATAACAATCGATATATCGCAATTCACGCCACGCCACTGGTTCCAAAACGGTGATCGCTGTAAAATCTGTCAGCTTTCCGCGATAATTTGCGCGACGCATCTGGTGGAATGAACTCTCAATGGTTTGCGTTGCATGTTATTTCGTTTTGCACCTAATTGGACGTGTATATGAAGTAAGGAGTGGTCGTGAAATAAACGCGGGGTTTTTAATGTGCACTTCAGAAACCCCGACATTCTTTCGCTGGCTCAAGTTTATGATGTTTCTGTCTCCCCGGTAAAAATTGGCGATGAGAGCTGCGTTTCAAAATACCATAGGAATTCCTATAGCCGGCTAAAGAAGGCTACAGAAAATCACGTAGCTTTCTGTAGAATGCGGAGAAAATCATACGGTCGGGCTATACGAAGTGATAAAAAATTATGCAGCCGGGCTGTAGTTCCTATCGCCGGTCTTTACACTTTATCGCCTGGCTGTTGCTTTTTCGCCATCGGCTATAAAAGACTATAAGAAATTGTGTAGAAATTCGTGTGCTTTGGAAATCATTAAGTTTGATACGGAACCACCTTAATATTTACAAAGCACACATTATATTTTCCTTTAATACATATACATATTTTTTTCATCAATTAAAACGAGAATAATCCATACAGGATGCGCAAACATTCCAAAATCATGAGTTGAATAACGCTGACTCCGTCAGATTAAATATTAGAGCTTAACACAAAGCGGAGCGGTGACGCACTGGCGCCTTCAAACCTAAGAGGGACACTTCACGCATTGCGCAACGCCAGAAGTATCCCTGTTAGTTTTGTAGGCGCCAATGCGCGTTTTGCGCTGGCTGCCCGCCTGCCGCACCGCAGCGTGCCACGGCGCTTGAAGCGACTATTTCACACCAGAGGTATTGCACAGTATCATACGAAACTGAAAGCGCTCTAATATATTAGGAATGGCAGGCATCAATCAAAAGTACGGAGCTTTCCTCGCAAAATAAATCGAGATACTACGGCCCAAAAAGAGAGCAGGGGTCCAAAAACTCATTAAGTCCTAGCATCCGTAATTAGTGACGTTTAGCATACACTTCATCGCCTGGCTGTTGCTTAGTAACCATCGGCTATAAATGGCTATATATATAAGAAATTGTGTAGCCAGCTATAGAAGCTATTGGAAATCTTACAGCCGGCCGTAGGTCTATGGTATTTTGGAACACAGATTCTACTGCCAATTTTTACCAGGGCTCCGGGGCTCTGAATGAGAGATGGAATTCACACGTTCCGAAAATCTAACATTCGTTAGGAAAAGAGTCTCATGGATCAGAGTCCAGAATCTTTAAAAATTTTACAAGAAAAAATACTTTTGATTCAATCGGATTCTTTCTTGAATCAAAAGGAACTCCGCTTAGATTAAGAAGCTTGGCTCTCGATTCAAGGAAAAATCCGATCGAATCGAGAGTATTTTTTCTTGTTAATGTCTTTAAGAGTCTTGACCCTAGATTCAGAAGACTTTTTTTTTACCGGTGTTTTTCGGGAAGGTTTAAGGAACATACATAGATTTCGCATATGGTTAAAACAAAAAGTAGAAAAAAAGCATACACCATCATAGCAGTGAATCGTTTAGAGTTAATTGCGGTTGTCAAAAATGGAGTAATGCGTAAAAAGAAAGGCATTTTTTGATCAGGAGGCATGTGTGGATCAAATGGACTGCATTTTGAAATTTGGAACTATAGATTCTAGTCTGGTTTAAAAACAACGTATGACCATTAGTTTCCCTATGCACATACGTGTTTTTTTAGATGATACAGAATTCATAGCTCTAAATTGCAAAATGCGGTCCAATTAGTGGGGACATAGTGGACCGAATTTTAAAAAAATATACCCGAAAAATGTCAAATCTTAATGCATCTCAGTTTTTTGTTTAAAAAATAAAACATCAAAGGACATCAAGTAACGGCAGACGTAGTTTAGTTTCATGCTAAAACTAAAAAAAAATGATATAAAGGTAGGAAACATAAAATGCAGCCAGGCTAATTTTGGTCAAGTGCGACGAATTGTGCGTCTCATTTTTCCACGTCGAAAAAAAGAAGAAAGCCATTTTCAAAATGGAGTCTCGAGGTGGCGAACATGCTCTCTACGCACGCACGCGGAAAAAGACGGCCTCGAATATTATATGTACGTATCGGATAATCTGATATTACGTCGGGAATATTAAACCAATTAATTAAACGCATGTTGCGGAGACGGGTCTCCGGGACCGGCCAAGAACATTCAGACTCATGTGACTCCGCAAATCCTATTCAACAAGCTATATCACGACGCGTATAAGCGCGGAACGTATCCATTTCCGCGCCGTCGTGGGGGAGGGGGGGGGCTAGGAGGGTGGAAAGACGAAAAAAATTAACTCTTCTCTTTGAACCCATTGTGCTGTCCCGACTGTCAATCGGAGAGCCCCGTTGCCAGCTCGGTCATAAACTACCGGGTTTTCGAACGGAATTGGATTTGACTCTGAGGAGTTTTCCTCGCAATTTTCCTCTGACGAACCACCTTGTTGCCACTTGGTACATTTTTTCTAGATGTTCGGATGTGAGTTAGAGGTTTTCTGTGTGGAGATTTGCGAGTTTGCGCGGATAACGAGGCAGTGAATCCTTTCTTTTGTGACTCCTTCCGAGCAATCGCCTCAAGCAAATGCAGTCCTTTCGAGAGTTTTCTAATCTTCACAGTTCATTACGCGTCTTCACGAGCTCTCTCTGTTGCTCAGGCCGACGCGACGATGGGAAAGACAAGGGTTTTTTTCATTTGTTTATTTCTCAAGTTTTTAGAAAGGCGGAGGATATGTTTCAGTGGTATGAAAGAAACTTGTGAAAACTTCGTTGTTATGAAATTTTGGTAAAATTCTTGGTTGATATTTTACGAGGCTATGAAATGTCTGAATAACATAGAACATTCGTTGCGGGCAGACAAAGGTTTTTTCATTTTTTTATTTCTCAAGTTTTTAGAAAGGCGGAAGGAATGCCACGGTGGTGCGAAAGAAACTTGTGAAAACTTTGTTGTTTTAAAATTTTGGTAAAATTTTTGGTTGATATTTTACGAGGCCATGAAAATATGTCTGAATAATTTGGAACATTCGTTTTTGGAAGGGTATTTGCAAGCCGCACTATGAGACACCAAAGAACACAAAAAATCCAAATTTCGTCATGCAACTCTGGATTTTTCTGTCTTTTTATCGGAATGATAATGATGAGGAAATTGATGTCTCTGATCATTTGTGACATCATTATGATATATACCCTGGTGAAAATTGGCGATAGGAGCTGCGTTTCAAAATACCATAGGAATTCTCATAGCCGGCTAAAGAAGACAATAGAAAATCATATAGCTGGCGGAAGAAAGCGGAGCAAATCATATAGCCGAGCTATACGAAGCGATAAAAAAGTATGCAGCCGGGCTAAAGTTCCTATCGCCGGGCTTTACCCTTTATCGCCATCGGCTGTAAAAGGCTATAAGAAATTGTGTAGAAATTCCTGTGCTTTGGAAATCATTAAGTTTGATACGGAACCTTTTTTTTCATCAATTAAAATGAGAATAATCCATACAGGATGTGCAAACATTTCAAAATCATGAGTTGAAAAACGCTGACTCCGCAAGATTATATTGGAACCTAACACAGAGCGGAGCGGCGTGCTGCCAGCGATAGGCGCGCACCAGCGCCTACAAACCTAACAGGATACTTCACGCATGGTGCAATGCGTGAAGTATCCCCGTTAGGTTTGTAGGCGCTAAGGCGCTTTTCGGGCTGGCTGCCGCGCCGCAGCGTGCCACGGCGCTTGAAGCAACTATTTCTCACCAGAGGTATTGCACAGTATCAAAAAATCCAAGTTTTTTTCATGCAAATCTGGATTTTGCTTCTTTTTCATCGTAATGAAAATGATGAGGAAATTGATGCCTCTGAACATTTGTGACTAATAAATAGATACACATACTAAATAGACCAAATTTAATACCAATATCAATCTATTTTTAACCCGGAAGTAAAAGAGGAAACAAAAAAGGATGAAGAACACAGAAAGAAAACTAGTCGCGCTGGGTTCAACTTTAAAATCAACTCTCCTGAGTCATTCTTTGACTACAGAAACCGCAGGGGCCGTGATACAACTATTCATGCCTGAGTGTAGTCGAGTGGTATCGTTTTAAAATGAAGGCGATTCGTAATTCGTGTCCTTTAGTTGAAATGGTGTGCGCGGAGCCCTTTCCTTGAGTTCTACTCTAGCTGGAAAAACCGCAGGGGTGTGATACAACTATTCGTGTCTGAGTGTTGTGAAGTGGTATCATCTGAAATTGAAGGCGATTTGTGATTCGAGTCCTTTCGTCAAAACGATATACATATGCAAAACCCTTGCCTGGAGTCATACTTCCGCTACAAAACCTGCAGGGACTGTGATACAACTATTCGCGCATGAGTGTAGTCGAATGATATCATTTCAGAATGAAGGAGATTTGTGATTCGTGTCTTTTAGTTGAAATGCTTTGAACTGATGCACTCATATATCTCACAAGTTCAATTGCCAAAAAAAAAGTGACTGCAACGACTCAACGTAGATTTTTCAACAAAAAAAATGCTACTGTAACCACTATTGTGAGCTAATTTAACCACGGGGGTGGTTAAAGTAGCATTATTTTGTTGTAAAATCTACATTGCAACATTGCAGTTACTTTTTTTAGCAATTGAATTGTTAAATCAGAAATTTAATTTTTTCCGCGTGTGTCTCACTAGAGGAAATTTGGCAACGGCTGAAGTCTCATTCGGTGTTTTTCCTCAGTCAGGCAGAGTGTAGTGTTCTTGCCCTGGTGGGATCGCATGACTGGTTCGTTCCAACTTGGTGGCGTATCGCTCAGGAAATATAACGTACCTAATACATCGTATCATTCGCAGTTAGGCGGTTGTTGCATGGAACGAGAGATCCGCCCGTGCCAACCCCAGCCGGGAGCCGTGTTTGGACACAGTGAGCGGGTCAATCGGAAAGGTTGGACATGGTGTAGAAACTTTGAAAGTTTAAAATATATTCGTTTTGGGACCGCTGTAAAGAGTAAGAAATGAAGCACTGCAAATGGACTGCATTTCGCGAAACGGAACTGCAATTTCTGGCTCATAGATATAAACACCTATCTCCGTAGGGAAATTAATGTTAAGCCCTGGTTAGACGATCAAATTCCGAACCAATTCCGATCAAAGTAGATATGCTGATGACTGATGGTCACCATCTACCATCAAATTTTGACGGACCGCACAATTTTGTTCAAAGTAAGATCAGAATGGAGTGCCACCATTCATCATTTCCTGCCTCAGGAAACATTTCTGCCAAGTTTTAATTTTAAAATTAACCAAATTAATGAGTTTAAAACTGATGACTCCCTACACTTTGATGGTAATTGGTTCGGGAATTTGATCGTCTATTGAGACCTTTACCCACATGTTGTTTCTTAACTGAGCCGGAAATTACAATTCTTAATTGCAAAATGAAGCTCAAAGTCAGCACTACAAATGGATCGAATTTTGCACCACGAAACTGCAATTCTAAAATTCTTAATTGCAAAATGAAGTCCAAAGTCAGTACTACAAATAGATCGAATTTTGCACCACGGAACTACAATTTCTAGCTCACGGATAAAAATACCTATCTTCTTAGCGAAACTAATGGCACATATAGGCGTTCCCTCATGGAAGAACGTAACTGCATTTCGATTTTGCCAAATTTTTGAAACTTTTTGAAACAAACACTTGAAAATTGGAATTTTGACTTTGTAAATTGCGGCATTTTCCACTGATAATTTCACTGATTTTTCATCTGATCTCGTGCAAAAATCAGAAAAATATTCTACAAAAATTGCACATGCACATTTTCGTAATAAATTGAATTGTTTGAGTAAATTTTGCAAGCTTGGAATGGAGGTAAGTTTGTTCGCTAGGAAAACGACGATATTTTGTTTCTAAGATTATAGCCAAAAATTGTAGTTCCTAATTGCAAAGTATGATCCAGCGCACCGCATGACTATTGAAATTATTTGATGGACAAAGAAGGGGACGAGGAAATGGAGAGAACCTATTGGTTGAAACGGATGGAGATGGTTGCAATAGATAAAGGCAACACACAACGCACGAGCGACCTTGTTGTTAGTCCATCATTCTTCCCCTTAGTCTATGACAACAACACATAATAAATTCGCTTCACTTTCTCTTAGCTCTCCTTGTTTATCGCTATGTACATTTTCAATAATTAATCCCACAGATTATAATGTTCTCATTATAGTTTCACGCAGAACTTGTTGAACACATCGATAACTTTCAAAATGAACTCATAAGATTCGCTGTTTGCGTTGACGTCATAGTGTACCTACCTACGACCGACACGTCACGGGGCCAAATCCTCAAAATGCGACCACCTTTAGACCACCTGCTTATTTTCGACGAAACTTTTGAGTTTTGATAAAAAAAATTCACGTCCGACCTCGGGCGACGGGTCGTTCCACCGAGCGACGGTTGCCCAACAATGCGGACACTCATCGATTAGCGTTCCCGCAGCCACAACACAGCACGACCGTCCTCGGCGAGAATCGCCTATCTCCATAGGGGTTCTCGGTGACGTTGGGTGGTTTTTGCGTAGTCGGGCCCCGACCCCCCCCCCCNCCGACCACAATGCACAGCCGTTCCCGTTCGTAATTACTGCGACAATGATCCGCGCCCGCAGGAATTCAACACCTGGAGCCACCCGAGGGCCGTTCACACCTACTCCACCGCTAAGCGACGACGCGCTGCGACGCGACGCGCCTTCTTGACGTCGCGACGACCGTTGATTCCAGCGCTCAAGATTCCCGCCGAATTTCGTAGCCGTGCGACTGGAGTACCTATATGCACGGAGAAAAAAACTTCGTGCGTGGGACCCGAAGTTTCACTGAAAAATAAATTTCGGTGTATTTACTAAGAAAAGGGTATGATTACCACGAATTCAGGGTTCTATTTGATCCCAGTTTTTTCTTGGTAAAATTACCATTTATGGAATTGGTAAATTTTACTGAGAAATCTCGGTAAAATTATTGAACTCTCTCGGTAATTTTACTGGACCTTGGTAAAAACGTCAATATTTTTTATCGACTGTGGTAGAATTATCTAGATAAAATGGCGAAGTTACCGGGAATTGATTACCAAAAAACAGGATGGAAAAAACAGTAAAAATACCGGTTTTTAGGTAAGCTTACCGGTCTGTCTTGGTAAAATTTCCAATAATTGGTAAAAAAAGTGAGATGGTACCAACAGACCGTGGTAAAAACGCTGAGAATTTTTTTACAGTGTGAGGTCATATGGATCTCTGAAGTTTTCGGATCACGTATCTGAAAACTTGAGGTAGAGCTGCTGAAGTTCGGGTCAGACATTTGAAGTACTTCGATATATACCGAAGGGTTCGGGTCACACATCTGAAGTACTCCGATATATACCGAAGTGCCTTGATGTCTGACCCGAACTTCGGCAGCTCGACCTCAAGTTTTCGGATGTATGATCAGAAAACTTCAGCGATCCATATGACCTCAACTTCGGGTCCCATGCACGAAGTTTTTTTCTCCGTGTGGGGAGAGTGCGGACATGTCGGTTATTTCGAGATTAGGGATGAATGAGAAAAAATCACTAAGAAGTGGCCCGAATACTGTATGTAACAAGGTGGAGAAATGAAGTTGGGTCCACACCATCTCGCGGAGAAATCAAAGCAAAGAAGTTCCAAAAATTAAAATTAGAGTCAACAATTTTTTTTTTTTTTTTTTTTTTTTTTTTTAATTCTAATGAGTACCAGTACAAAACTGAGAATTTAAAGTTTTAAAAAATTTAATTTTGACTCTGATTATAATTTTTGGAACTTCTTGGCTTTGATTTTTTCGCGAAATGGTGTGAACCGATCACCATTTCTCCACCCTGAGATTAGGGAATGACTATTTTAGGGCCACAAAGAGCAGCCAACCTATCAACTCAAATTATCCAGAACGCTCTGGAAAAAGAAGTCTCTTGGAATCAGAGTGCAGTCTGTGAGTTAACTCTGAATTATGATGAATGTACCCATAAAATTCCAAGTTTGATTGTGAGTGTAATTAAGTTTTCTGTTTAAAAAATAAAACATCAAAGTAAATTAAGGAACGTCACATGTAGTTAGGCTGTTTCAGTTCATATCATGATGTCTAGAATGGTTCATGTTTTTCTTATTTCATATCCTGAAACGTACCAAATGTTTCCTGATTTAATCGTAAATACTCCTCGATGAAAACACAGGATTTCCTCACTACTCCCGTCTATCCTCATCCAAATTCCAGACTCTGAAAAAATTTGAAAAGTAAAAATTCTGTTTATTTAATCGGATTTTTGCTTTAATCAAAAGGAAATCAGCTTAAATTAAGAGGCTTGACACTAGATTCAAGCAAAAAATCTGATCGAATCAACAGTATATTTTCTTGTCCAATTTAAGAGTCTGGGCTCTAGGTCCAGGAAAATATATCTTCTCTAAGTAGCACTAAGAGCTACTGGGTAAATTAGACTACCGTTCTCATTTTGATCAGTTCAAGGCATCTTTAAACTTATCGCTCGATCGGAATGTAAACCATTTGGGTGTCACTGGAAACAGAATCATGTTAAAAAAGAATTGAAGAACAGGAACTACAATGCACGCAAATCAAATGAACATAGTTCCGTTTGATTCAATTCACTTTCACATAGTTTCTTTTAGCATAAACACGTGTAATTTAAAGGAACTACCATGATCTGTGGCTCTAATCCTCCCTCCGGGAACTGCTCAAATGTTTCAAGACAAACAGCCTCCTGAATTTGAGTATAAAGTGGTTGGGCCCAGCTGAGATGAAGTATATGCCTCGCTCGCTGGATCATAGAGAGAATGGTGTCCCTGAAGAATGAAGCGAAGGAATGCAATATCCTCCCCAGGCTCTCGCAGTTATTTTGACTTCTTTGACGTGCATCCGTCCCCCTCCCTTGTGACGCTGCACCCAGCAGCCATATCAATGACCTCATAAATAATTTATCCGCAGAGGCTACGTCATAGATGGCAGCGTTGCCACTCTCCTTAAATATCGCCGTTTCACGGTCGAAGGAACGTAACTGCATCCCAAGGTTGCCAGCAGGCAGATTATTGAAACTGATGGACAAAGCGATAGACAAAGAAGACATAGGGAGTATGGAGCGATCCTTTTGGTTGACATGGTTGGTTCTTATACACTAAGGAAGAAAATGATGGACTAATGACCGGGTCTTTAGTGGGTTGCCGTTAGTTAGTCCATTACCTACCTCGTATGTCCATTGCCACCACCTGTTTCCACCAATAGGATCCCTCCAAATCCCTTTTGTCGTCTTTTTCTATGGCTTTGTCTATAAGTTTCAATAATCGGCCCGCAGATTGACTTAAGCAATTCACTTTTTTACAATAATTTAAGTATGCCTTCACCTATCTTGTCTAAAATTTGTCTGATTTTTGTAGGATGTTAGAAGAATAACCACTGAAATTTTCAGTTAGAGGTGCCCATGATTCTTCTCTTATCCATGATTCTCTACTAGGGGGAATTCGATAACATTAGAATGTTGTTATACGCGACGACATGATAACGAAAATATGTCCTATGGACGGTTATACTGCTGTGCTGAGGAAAAACGCCGTACGAACCTTCAGGCGTTGCCAAATTTCCTTTGGTAAATTATGAATTTTCGAGAAAATTTGTAAAACTTTTTCTTCCAATTTTTCAGACAATTTTGTTCGCAACTTTACCTACAGCTCTTGAAAATTTCTCCGAAAAATATTCATAACTTTTCTAAAAAATAAACATTTCATCGAAGGAAATTTGGCAATTCTCGAATGTTCATACGGCGTTTTTCCCAAGCACGGTAGAATAGGACTTTTGGTCCAATTTTTTTGTCCACGAACTTTTTTGTCCAACTTATTTTGTCCGCGGTTTTTTGCCCTCGAAATCTGGTCCGACCGAATTTTGTCCTATTTGACCTCCGCTGGGTTGTTAACAAATGGTAATAATCTCGTTCAGGCACACGTGTTTTGGTGTCGGCCATGTCGAATATTGTGTAGTATCCGTGTAAACAGGAGTTGGATAGGGCGACACTTCTATCGAAATGTTCACCTGTGCCGTAGTGTCGTTTCTGAAGCAGGAAGCTCAACAAAACGCAAATTTCTCAAACAGATCGTGAAGTTAGAAGTGCATTCCAAACTTTGCCAATACGCTCATCGTGATTTTTGAGACATTTAACGATAGGAGCAACATTTATTTTTGCTCTAGAAAAAATTTGCATCAAGCCCATTGCACTTTCATTTTCACTGAACTTTCTTTTTCGCTTCCATATAAACGCATATTTCTTACGCAGATTATGAATAGTGAGGAGTTCATGTCAAACTGTGCCAATCTCGTGATTTTGAAGACATTTACTGATAGAGTCAACCGTTATTTTTACCCCAGCAAAAGTTTGTAACAGGCCCATTGTGCTCAAAATAACAATGAAGGAATTGGGAATTTAAAATTCATTCATTCCCTCTTAATCTGAACTGAGAAAAAAGTAACATGATGTAGGCAGAATATTCCCATTCGAGACATTTAACGATAGGAGCAACATTTATTTTTGCTCTAGAAAAAATTTGCAACAAGCCCATTGCACTTTCATTTTTACTGAACTTTCCCTCTCGCTCGCTCCATTTAGAGTTAGCAACAGACCCACTTTCTCCGTGAGATTGGAGAACAGTAAGCGCATTACCTGAGAATTAGCCATGAAACTGGGAGTTGCGACCGAAACTGAGCCGCTGCGAGGTTTCTATCCTGACAAATAAACCATCAATTACATCCTGTTATGACGATAACCAATACAGACAGAAAACCGATCGGGACATTGAAACAGTCCAACGTTTACTCTCAGTAAGTGCTCCCGATCCGCGGAAGAGTTCACAAAGTTATCTCGTTGTCCTCTAGTGTTTCTAATCGTGCCGCGCCATATATCTTGACCCGTATATCCTAAATTCGTTCGAGTATGTTCGTACCACCAGCTATTCTGCCGTGCTACGGAAAGACGCCGTATGAAAATTCGAGGGTTGCAAAATGTTCGGTTTTCATAATCCCCAGTGGGCTTCTAAACAATTTGTGGATTGAGACAATGCGCAACATGTTACACAACATGTGCAACATGTGCACGGAGAAAAAAACCTCGTGCGTGGGACCCGAAGTTTAGGTCATATGGATCTCTGAAGTTTTCGGATTGAGCATCTGAACACTTTAAGTCCAGCTGCTGAGATTTGAATCACCCATCTGAAACTTCAGTTCTTACATCTGAAGTACTTCAGATGTGAGAACCGAAGTTTTTCGGATGTGAGAACCGAAGTACTTTAGATGTAAGAACTGATGTCTCAGATGTGTGATCCAAACCTCAGTAGCTGGACCTGCAGTGTTCAGATGCTCAATCTGAAAACCTCAGTGATCCATATGACCTAAACTTCGGGTCCCACGCACGAGGTTTTTTTCTCCGTGTGCAACATGCAAAGTGTAATGAGGAAAACGAACCCCACAACGAATTCTGGAAATCTTTAATCTTTTAAGTCTGGAAATGCATTCTGAAAAAAAGTTGTGTTTAGGTTTAATAATTAACATCGGTGAAATGGAAAAAAATATAGAAAACATCACGTGTGGAATCTAATTCCCATTCGATCTGTATAAACAAAAAAACTTGTCCAGAAGTTAATTTCAGAACTTTCCATTGTGTGTATTGTTTACTATCAGCGACGAGACGTGAATGATCGATTGTCGATATTTCTGTATTTGCAGCTGCGGTAAAGAATCGATTATCAAGGCGTTCGTTGCAAACACCCTGTCTATCGATCCTTTTCCATGGGTTTAAATGGCAGATCTGTCGATGTATCTCAAAGTATGCCTCGCCGCTGTTTTCTAAGTGAGATTTTGATGAGGAAACATTTAAAGTTTATCTCCGCCAGTTCAAGCCATGTCTTGTGGCTCATCGATACTAAACTGGACGTATTTCTGCCAAAGGGAACTATGTGCATTAAGACATGAGCCCTGAGACCCATAAGAATACATGCATAACAGGGCTCACGTCTTAATACACGTAGTTCCGATTGGCAGATACACGTCCAATTATCCACGAATGATAGCTTGTGCCTGAATGTGAACATAATGAAGTATTGGGTCGCACGTGAACACATTTCAACATGCCTACTTCATTGATTTTAAATGTCTCCAATTTACAAAGTGATCATTGCGGAAAAAAGAAGCCAAGGTAAATTCCACAATTTCCAATTATTATTTGTCTACTGTTGCATCTAATTTAGACATGTAAAAAATTAACTTCGTCATAGATACTGCCTTTCTACTTCATGACACTATTCACTTCATGCAGTTAAGCTGTGACATGTAAGTACAGAGTGCACACAGAGATAGAATTTTGAGCTCTGGTTTCGATTTCGATTCTTACAGGACGTAATAGACCAATCAACCCAAATTTGGTGTTGATCTTGTTCCGGTTTGCGTTGAATTTAGCAAAAAAATCAATCGAGAAATCGAGAAATCCCAAAAACAATCGAATGCATGGATTAGTTGATGTTCCTTTCCCCAAGTTAACGTAACTCCCATGTTATTTTCCTCTCAACGTAGAGCTCCTCCTACAGCTATTTAACCTTCTATGGCGGACAATTTTGCATTTTGGATTCTGGTGAAACAAATCTATGCTGTAGCTTTCTTAAAAACACGAGAGTCCGAAATACTACATGAGTGTTCCAAATTTTTTCCTCAGTATTTCAAACTTTTAGTAGTCATCACTGGAAAAAGTCTCTTGGATCCAGACTCTTAAAAAAAATTGACAAGAGAAAATACTCTTGATTCAATCGGATTCATGCTTGAATCGAGAGCCAAGCGTCTAAATTTAAATGGATTCCCTTTCGTTTCAAGCAAAAATCCGAATGAGACAAGAGTGTTGTCCCTTGTCAATTATTTAAGATTCTTGACTCCGGATAGTAGAAACCTAATTTCCAGTGATTTTTTAAAAAAAAAAAAAAAAAAATTGTAAAAAATTGGTAAAAATTTGGTACACTGAAAAGTAGCCGCTGAAAAGTAGCGCCGCTGAAAAGTAGTTCAATTTTTGAAAAGCCAAAAAGCGCGTCATTACGAATTAGTTACACTATGTCATTGATGATTAAAAATCACCCTGTGTTCCCCGGCGAGGCCCTACCCATACGACTGGCGCTATCTACCGCCCGGCGCCGGAACTTTTAGCCGCGGGCGTGGAGTGACGAGGGCGCTTGCGCCAAATGACGTCACCCTGGAACGTCGCGTCACGCGAGGGGGGGGGGCACGGACGTCGTCGCAGCGTCTGCGGCGTCGGGACGCGAGCGCCACTCCCTGTTCGCTCCTCCACCGAGCTCGAACTCGTTCGCTCCCGCTCTGTGCTGACTTTGTTAAAAAACAACGTATGTATCATTGGTTTCCCTATGCTCATAAGTGTTTTTACGAATGAGCCAGATATTGTAGTTCCTAATTGCGTAATGTACTCGATTTAATTTTAGAGACCCTGTTCCGCATTCTTCTTTGAAAAAAGTAAAAGTTACTTTCGGGATTCAACGCTCAGATTCATCGATAGTGTCTAAGACCAAGGATAACCGAGAATTATCAAGGAATGTAAAATTTTAAGGAATTAAAGAAAAACAAGGGTGTTTATTCCCGAAACTGATAGTCTTTTCTTTTATTGCTTAGATATCATTTCGTTTTCAAATTTCGAGGGAACTTTTTTTATGTAGGTTTGTGATATTGCACCTGAGCCGCCACTATTGACCTCTTGAGTGACGCACAACATTTTAATTTTCAAGTCATGATAATGGAACAGCTTTTTTAAGCTAAGGATTAGAAAAAGGACAGTATGGTAATAAAATGAAATAATTTGGATTACATCTTGCAGTAAGGGAATACAATTTCTAGCTCATCCGTAAAATCACTTATATGCACAGGGAAACTAATGGCAGATACGTTGTTGCTGATCTTGGTCAGAAATTGTCGTTACTAATTGCAAAATAAAGTCCATTTTGACTGCGTTTAGCAGAAAGAACACAAATTACAACAGCTTTCACCAAATTCCACCGGGCAATTTGATTTTTTACAGAGGAAGGTTGTTTGCATTCCTTTGAAAAATTTAAAGAATTTGCCTTGTAATATGCAGAAAATTCACTGAAATTTGCAGAAGAATCCGCACAATCGTTTTCATGTAAAAAATTAAATAGCCCAAGTAAATTTGGCAATAGCTAATGTGGCTTGGTTCCTTTCTGCATAACGCTGTCCATTTGAGATCAAGCTTCAGACGGCAGAATTACAGCAATCTAGGAATATCTCCAGCCGGGATCTTGTATTTTAAGGAGGATGCAATGACCGAAACGACTAACTCGAGCTTCTTATTCTTTTTTTTTATTTTTACTACCATTTTAATTATGTTCCAGTGATGACGATAGACGTCATTCGAGAATCATTGTATGAAGGATCCCGGTCTTTAAAAATTAACCACATTATTGGATTATTGGATTACAGTGACCTACATTCGATCACCTTTCTCCTATATCACTGGCGATTCTAGCAAGTCGGCAACTATTAAAATCGAACATAATAATGTAATCCATTCTTAGCAAGGCAATTTGCTTCGACACATCGACTCATGTCGTTGAATCTTTCTTTGGCAAAAAAGTGGCATTTTACCAAAATGCAACGATTATGTCGATGGGTTTTGATAAATCAGTGATCTATTTATTTTTTGTAATAAAATTTCAAAATTGGACTTGAATTTATGTCCGATTTTTCCTTATTTTTTCCTTTCAATAAAATAAAGCACGTTTGAAGATTTTAAAACCCCGCGCGCGGAATTCATCCGGTGGTATGCTCCTTTCAATTCAACCATTGATATGATAATTAATTAATCATTGTCAATTAGAAAAATTTGCCTCTAAACGCACAACGGGTCAAAATAAGTGGCCAGGCGTGAATGTTCGACTATCGATTTTCTCCCATTTGAAGCCGTGGTAAAGAATCGATTATTAAGGTTTTCCCCTAATATCCTTTTATCGATCCTTTTTCATAAGGTTAAGTGGTGGATCAATCTATTTTTCGCAAAGTACGCCATGCTACTGTAGATGAATATGATCAAAAAAGCCTAGAGAATGGACATTGTTACTTTCATGCAAACGCGCTCGCAGCGAATGGTTCTTCCTTTGATTCGATTTACTAAATGTTCGATTCTAGGCGCAAAATCCTGTCGATATATATCGATTTTTTACATGCATCTAAATGAACAAAACTGGTCGCAGATCATCGCTGTGGTCATTTTCATGCAAACGCACTAATTCTTCCTTTGATTCTATATTGAATACTCGATTTCAGGTGAGAGAGCCTGTCGATATATATCGATTGTTTTACGTGCATTTAGATGAACGAAAAAGGGCACAGATCACCGTTGTTCAGCTGTGTCTAAGCGTGGTCTCGAGGATGCCTCCATTTTACCAGGCGAGCATGTTCAAGTTGTTAATAAAACATGCACTTAAAAACATTAAGCTCGTTATAAATCTTGTAGCGGATTTTTCCGCGCGCGGGGGGATTGGCGGGGGGGGGGGGGAAG
>NW_017555888.1:1151416-1222418 GCF_001854935.1 Bemisia tabaci
AAAAAAAAAAAAAAAAAAAAAAAAAAAAAAAAAAAAAAAAAAAAAAAAAAAAAACCCTAGTCCTCCCCCCGTGATCCTACTCCGCGGCCCCTCCCCCCTTGGAAACCCTGCTCCGCGATCCTACATAAACCCAACGGAGTCCCCCCTCTCCCCGGGAACCCCCTTTGGGAAACCCTACTCCGCGATTCCGCCGCCAACCCCACGAGCCCCCCTTTCCCCGGGAATCCTCCCCCCCTTGGGAATCCTCGTCTCGCGGTTCTTCCCAACCCCACGAACCCCCCGTTCCCCGGGAACCTCCCCCCTCAGCGAACCCTCCCCCAAAACCCCCGCTTCTTCTGCCGCATCTTCTGGAACAAACAAGATAAATCGAGAGTTATTAGTATGGTTTGCAATGGGTGACAAAACTGGCTTTTAGAATTAATATTAAACCCCTCATTATAATTATAAGTTCTCTTGTTATCAGCAATTAAATTAGTTGGACCCATGTATGCTAAAAGGAACTATGTGCATAGGATTTGCCTGCAACGTAGTTGCTTCTAGCCTAAATGTGTCCAGTTCTCTCTCGCCAAGATTTTAGTCAATATATTATGCCATAATGAATCAAACGCAGGTGTTATTTTTCCAAATTTTAATTTGAATTGCAGTTATATTCAGTCTTTGGACTTGCAACATCAATTGGATCTCATTTTGCAATGAGAAACCACTATCTTTGACTCTCCCATAAAAGCACATATCTGAAGAGGGAAACCAATGGCATGTACGTCGTTTCTAAAATTGGCACAAAATAGTGGTTCCTTATTGCAAAGTGTAATCCAATTGCAAGTTTGCATTCAGTTGTAGTAATTGAACTGCATTAAGCAAAAAGGAATTAGTATTCTTCAGAATTCACCTACTTATGTTGGAAAATTTATGAAACTCGTGTTTTTTCTACGGTGAACCGAAAATGATAATTTATTTTTGCGTAATGCAGTGCAATTTCTCCCAATTAAATGCAATATTATTTGACTGTATTAAATGAGAACCATACGCAGAACTGGAAGGAATAGCAAATACTTCTTCTATCTCTTTAAACAGCTGAGGGCATTCAAGTTAAGGTGATTCGACGGACGCCATTTTTTGTGTCAGAGTGACGTGCGATATATAGCATCGATTCGTTTCATAATTTCAGCTACTTGTCATTTCTTGCGAATTTTAAAATCGCACTTCTCTTGTCATGAGACTGAAGAATTCATGTACCAAACACAAAGAAATTCAACTTCACAAAGGCGCGGTATTTTTAGAGGAAAAATAACGCATTCGATTGCAGTTTCGATATCAGTATCGAATGCAATATTTAACCTCTAAAAAAACCACGCCTTTATTATGTTGAATTTCTTTGTCTTTGGTATATGAATTCTGCAGACTCATGACAACGGAAGTGCGATCTCAAAATTCGAAAATAATGACAAGTAGCTGAAATATTAGAACGAATCGATTCGATATATCGCACGTCGTTCTGACACAAAAAATGGCGTCCGATTATCTGAAGGATACGACACGTTTAAAATATAATTATTTTTATGGATTTTATGAATGAAATCAATGAAAAATTGATTGGATGAAATTTTAATCATACTAGTAATTACTACTTTCTAAATTATATGCAACTATGTAATACACATTTAGGAGGGCACTACTTCCGTCTTCAATGGCTCAACTTGCGGAGCATCCATCCTCTTCGTTTCTTTCCGACCTGAAACAGACTAAGAAAAAAAAAAAGAAATGATTAGTCCTTAACCTAAACCTAACTTGGAAATAAAAACTTTCATAACAAATTAGTTTTGATTCTTGCTTAGTATATTTGTCAAATCTCATACCTCCTCTTTTCTAATGCTAAACTCATTCCGTACAAATATTCGGAACTTAAGGTCATTCGATGGACGCCATATTTAGTGTCAGAACGGCCTGCAATATATCGCATCGATTAGTTCCATTATTTCAGCTACTCGTCATTTTTCTCGAATTTTGAGATCGCAATTCTGTTGTCAGGAGACTGAAGAATTCCCTCACCAATTTTGACCAACAAATTCAACGTAATAAAGGCGTGGTTTTTTTAAAGAGAAAATATCGCACTCGAGTGCAGTTTCGATATCAGTATCGAGTTCGATATTTTTCCTCTAAAAAAACCGCGGCTTTATTAAGTAAAATTTGTTTGTCAAAATTGTTAAGTGAATTCCTCAGTCTCCTCACAACATAATTGCGATCTCAAACTTCGAGAAAAATAGAACCAATCGATGCGATATAGCATGTTGCTCTGACACATAATATGGCGTCCATCGAATCACCTTAGTGCAATTGTTTTTACGCTATTTGTTCGCTCCTGAGCTATTTATTCTGCGAGCAAATAATTAGTCATTTCAAGTGGCTTTTTGAACGCAGCATAATTGGACTGCATTTTGCAATTTGGAACTATAAAGCCTAGCCCGGTTTAAAAAGAACGTATGTGCCATTAGTTTCCCTATGCACATAAGTGTTTTTTCAGGTAAGCCAGAATTTATAGTTCCAAATTGCAAAATGCAGTCCAATTATAATTGTTCTGATTTTAAATACTTAAAATATCAAACACCATTAATGAGCGATTCAATGATCAAAGTGTGACTTTATGATACGTCTAAATTGGACCATGCTGTACAGTAGAGGAATTGATAATTTGTCTTATTTCAGAAAAAATAGCAGTTTGCAGATAAGTGCTTTTGTAAGGGAAAAAGAATTAGTAGTTTCAATCGGATGTATTTCTGTCAAACGGAACTATGTGCATTATGACGTGAGCCCTGTTATGCATGTATTTTTATGGGTCTCAGGGCTCATGTCTTAAGGCACATAGTTCCGTTTGACAGAAATGCGTCCAATTACAATATGCACTTCAATTGCAAATGGTGTAAAGTGGCAGATACACTAGCAAGTTAGAAGCGCTTGTTAAAAGTGAAACACCAATAGGAAACCGGGATTTCGATCGCTCGTCGTCTAGCTATCGAAATCTTCCTTTCCTATTGGTGTTTCACTTTCAACAAGCGCTTCTAATTCGCAGGTGTATCTGGGTCTTCAGAGGAGACGCTAATAAAAGATGGAAGAAAGAATAAATAAAGAAAGGGAAATTAATAAGAGGTAGATACGAAAAAAAATGAAGAGAGCAAAATAAAATTAGGTATGAACCGCTTTCACTGCACCCGTTTCTTGCCAATCTGAAACTTTCATTGCACCCGTTTCTTGCCAACCTGAAAGAAGAAGAAAAAATGGAAAATTAGTTTGAAGTATTTAGAATATATAAAAGAAAAAATAAAAATAAAAGATGTAAAGATGTTTAAGATGTGTTCTTACCGATGCAAAAAAAAAAAAAAAATAGATTAAGAAAAAACATGATAAAGATTTTTAAAAAAAAACACGGAAAGAAAAACTAGTATGATGTTTGAGAAAAAATACAAACTCTGTAGAGCAATTTTATTCGCGATCAGTATGCTGCAAGTAGCTTGTGCTCTGACCCTGTCTCCAGTTAATTTAGAAGAGATAAATACACTAGAAAGGAGGAAGAAAAATTAGCATGAAGCTTTTGAAGAGAAAAAATTCAAATTTAGTCCCATAAAATAAGTTGATTTCATTCAACAAGCAAAATGCCGGAAACTCCATTACTGTTTTGCCGATCTGGAAAAATAGGAAAATGAAGGAAGCAGAGCTGCTAAAGATCTAATGTAAATTAAAATTATAGCCTGTGCGCAGTTTTTTTTACTGAAACTTTAACGAGAGTTCGAATATCCATAGCTGAAGGTTGAAAATACTTATCTTTGACTGTGACGTTGTAAATCTCTGCTCTTGTTTTATTATTTTCAATCAGCAGTTTTTCATTAAAATTTTGGCGAACTTTCTTCACTCATTCTACAATATTCACGGAGAATTTGAAGGAGATACCTCGGTTACTTTTCTCTTCTGAAAGTGGAACACCATGGGAGATTTTCAAACGTGGCGGTGTAGTTGCGCATTTTTTATTTAATCAATGTATTTTGATTCGATTCTGGATGCAAAATAATGACCTGAAACAAACAAAAATAAAAAAAAGAAATAATACAAGTCTAAAAGCATGAAAATAGTTGGGAAATTAATGAATAATTCAATTTATTATTAATCAATTTTAACCTAGCAAATATGAAATTGCTCTAAAAATTATGGGATTTTGATGGCTATTTCACGTTCATTTTTTGGACTAGGCGCCAAAAATTACTCAAGAATTTAAGAATGCAAAACAATGACTTAAAAGAAAAATAGCAATAACATAAGTCTAAAGTATGAGAGCGATTGGACAATTAATAATGCTTTGATTGATTATTTTTTAAATTTTAACCGAACGAATGTTCGCTTCTTTTAAAAATTCTGAGATTTTGATGGTTGTTTCTCGTTCATTTCTTCAGAATAAGCGCTAAAAATTACTCAAGAATTCAAGAAAGTTTTCAAATCTAAGGGTTTTTTGGTTGTGTAGATCAGAGCAAATTGCAGGAAAACAATTAAGATGATTCGATGGACGCCATATTTTGTGTCAGAGCGGCATGCGATATATCGCATCGATTCGTTTCATAATTTCAGCTACGTGTCATTTCTTGCGAATTTTAAAATCGCACTTCTCTTGTCATGAGACTGAAGAATTCATGTACCAAACACAAAGAAATTCAACGTAATAAAGGCGCGGTTTTTTTTAGAGAGAAAACATCCCACTCGATACTGATATCGAAACTGCACTCGAATGCGATATTTTCTCTCTAAAAAAAATACGCCTTTATTACGTTAAATTTCTTCATTAAATTTGATAAGTAAGTGCTTTAGACTCCTGACAACAGGATTGCGATCTCAAAATTGGAGAAAAATGACGAGTAGCTGAAAAAATGGAACCAATTGATGCAATACATCGCATGCCGCCCTGACACAAAATGGCGTCCATCGAATCACCTTAATATACTGTTGATCCATAGAATTCGAATAGATTGGAATAAAATATAATAAAATATTATTATTTTCATTGACCTTCTTTTTTCCTTTTTCTTTTTTTTGAGAATACGAGTACCTAAAACGATGATTAATAAAAATTTAAACCTGATACGGTCGTAGTAATGATGAAGTACTATAGAATATACCCAAAATTTACAATTTAAAAGCGACAAAATTTCAATTTGAAAAATGAAAGCTTTAACTCTGAAAATTAAAAATTTGAAATCTGAAAATTAATTTAAAATTTGAAAACTAAAAATTTGAAATTTGAAAGTTGAAAATCAAAAATTTGAAATTTGAAAATTAAAAATTTGAAATTTGAAAATTAAAAGTTTAAATTGGAAAAATGATAATTTGAAAAATAAAAAAATCAAAATTAAAACTATCAAAATTTCAATTGTAGGTATGAATAAGCTTCAATAGAAGGTATGAGTAAGCTTTAAGGTATACTCACGTATTAGGAGCTTAATCCAAATTGAGTCACTACAAATGTTGGAATTCCGGTTGCTCACTGCAGTGTATACCACTAAATCACTACCACTGAAACACTTAAACACTGAAGCACTGAAGCACTGAAGCACTGAAGCACTGGAAGCACTGAACCACTGAACCACTGACCTGTTCACCCATGGAACTTCTTCGCTCTCTAAACTCACACTGATTGAACTTTAGGGGTGGGGTCTCCCTTTTATAAGCTTGGTTGGTCTGTAGCCACCTCCAAAAATCCCACCCCCCTCTGCTGACCCCTCCTGCAATTAGGATGTAATTTAGAAACTATTTCCTCATTGTCCTGTGGGGGGAAACCCGAATTTTACGGAACCAAAGTTCAAAATGCATCTCTTTTGTTCCATTGAGGTAGAGGAACCTCTTTATTGTAAACAGGATTTGAAAATCCCTGTTCTGTTCTTCGAGAAACTTCGAGACTACAAAACAATGAAAAAGGATTAAATTGTGTAAACAATAAGAAACGGAAAAGAACGCTGTGAGGATGTATTTTTTGGGGGAAGGGAGGGGTAAAAGTCCGTAAAAGTTCAAAACAAAAGAACCCGAAACCCTTTGGGGAGGGGCAAAAAAGAGAGGAAATTTCTAGATGAACTGTTCCAGAATGTTCCAGAAAACAGAGCGTCTATAATGTGATGATAATGGGGAAAGATTAATCAACGCAGAACTTTATTTTGCGTTCAAAACAACGTAGTTTTTTCTTCGTTCTCGCAATTGTCACTAAATCATCATACGTGCACTGAAATCAGTAGCAACTTGCAACCGTTGGCAGAGCGCGCTGAATAAGCCATCAAATCCTTAAATTTATTTTTAGGACGGAGCCTTACAGCCTGTAAGACTGGGCCCTAAAGTACCTTTTGTGACCCACCCTACAGTCGTTCAGGACTTAGCTTCCTGCCTCTGGTTGGCACCGTTTGACTTACCATACTTTGAGGCTAAGTTCCTTCCCTATACGTTTCGTCTTTTTGTTCTAAACCGGCAGGCGTGAGTTGCAAAAAAGTTAGATAATTCCAATTGGACTTCATTTTGCAATTTGGAACTAGAATTTTTGTCTCGTCCGTAAAAACTTTTGTGCGTATGGAAACTAATGGCACATACGTTGTTCCCAAACTGAGCCAGAATTCGTAGTTCTCAAGCGTAAAATGCTGTCCAATCGACCTTCGTTGTGTCTCCGATGCAAGCTAATTTTTTCCTTCGATATTCCGTAAGTCGCAAAAAAGTCAGGTAAATCCAATTGGACTTCATTTTGCAATTTGGAACAACAATTTCTGCATCATCCGCAAAAACACTTTTGTGCATAGGGAAACTAATGGCACATACGTTGTTCCTGAACAAAGCCAAGAATTGTAGTTCCTAATTGCAGAATGCAGTCCAATTCACCGTCCCGCATTGTGTTTCCGCATGCAAGCTTTTTTTTTTTCCGCAGATGCTCGGAAAAAGTCCCAGATTATAATTTTGTTGACGTTGAATTGTTGATTTTAATTTATTTTCGTTTTAGTACAGAGGTGTACAAAGCTTATAGACAAATAGTTTTGGTCTATTCTAGCGTATTAAAATATCGCGGTTTATCCATTTCCGAGAGAGAGTCGCGCTAAAAATAATTATTCCAACAACCGTGCTAATCAAATAACGCGCGTATCAAGAGTATTAAGTAGTTCTGAATGATGGGTAAATGAAAGGCTTCCATTAGTCTCTAAGTGCAAAAGTGATGATTGGATAATATGAGACATCGGCTATAATCCGATATACTTATAACTTGCAGAGGCATTCTTCTCTATGAAGAAAACCCCTCGGGACTTTTATAAATAGTTTCACTTGCGCCTTTGAGAGTGTGTTCCCATACTGTCACTTTAATTATATATCGCTTCACCTGAACTCGAAAATTTCCGCTGTTATCTCAGGGAGAAGAATCGGTGACTTGAGAGACGAAATCGTTATTTAGATCTTATTTGTTGCAGTTAAAAATATCACCGCATCTTCTTTCATTCGTTTTTTTAAAATACTAATATATTGCGCTTCAATTGCAAACAAGTGGTTGTTTGACAAAAAGGGCCAAAGTTGAATCACACAATTAAACGCAGAAAACAAGAAGCGGCATTTGAAGTCTTCACTTTAAAGCTGTATTCGCCTTCACTTTCGTTCTCCTCTCACGATTGTGCGCCTTCAATTTCAGCGCGATACCAGCCGAGCGCACTGGCGTTAAAATAGTGGTATCATACAAAATCCTCATATCTCGCGGAAAATGGACCTCATTCCGTTGCGATATAAAGGAAGATTGTAATGTTACGTTTTCCCTACTTTTGAATGTTGTCGTTCTCAATTAGTATGTATAAATATACATTTCAAGTTACACTAATAATCTTCATCAATACCCAACATTTTAAAGAGTTTCACAGAGACTGTAGGTTATTGTACAAGAATAGATTGATGTAATTACATTATCATTTTTTCGAAACAGATGTCTATTCCTGACGACATTATTTGCACTATCTGCACTACGAACTAACTTTTGTCTATCTAATCCCAGATTTTTAATCGATCTAAAGGTATTTAATACTTCCTAATAACCGCAGATATGCTTCTAATATCCCTCGCTGAATGAACGTCATTCTGCCATGAGGTACTATAATTTCTGACCTATCTGTAAAAGCACTTATTTGCATGAAGAAACTAATGGCACATACGTTGTTTCTTAAATAAGCCGATAATTCTAGTTCCTTATTGCAAAATGTAGCCCAAATATCAGTTCTCTTTCCGTCACAGCTTCGAACAGTCATCAATTGTAATTTTGTATTAAAGAAAAAATATAGAATAAAATACCCTAGTTTGATAACTGTATCAGTGAGAACGAAAACACGCCAACTCCGTATTTCGAAAATGCTCTTTTTCCAATAAGGATAGTAAAACATAAAGGTCGTAAATTACGTGAAGGAAGTTACCGCATCTGTTCCAACGTGGACATTCAAAGTTTCCTCAAGTACTTACTTTTAGCCATCAAAAATCTTTTTCTTAGACTCACTACTTCACCTAATATGCAATTTTGTGTGTGTCTTGATTATTTTCATTTTTTCGAGTTGGCGTGTTTTCGTTCTCACTGATTCAACTGTATTAAGACAAAGACAATCTTGGCAACGCTAAAAAAAGGTTGAGAATAAGGACCGCGAAAGATTAAGGAGCATTATTCTCGTCTAATTTTGTGGAAAATTGAAATGTTTGAGAAGCTTTTTGTCCTTCCAATCGATTTGATCGCGCTCGAGACAACTTGGGTTTAAGTTTAATCTTCCAGAAGATCCTTGTGATCCGCAGGATTTCTTTATAAGTGTCGAGGGAGTTTTTATAAATTTGTTCCTTGAATGTTTTATCTCGCCTTTTCCCGCAGGGCACTAGAAAATACTCGTTTTTTTCGGTTGCTCCAAGAAAATGTTGAGGCATCTGTTTTCTTCGATATTAACCAGAGAACTTTCCAATGTTGCAAGCAATGTTATCCAAAATCCAATTGAGGATGGATGGATTTTCATTCAAAATGTTTTAATGGATTTTATTCGATACATCAAACAAGCATTCTGTCGTTTACATTTTATCGATATCGATTAGGTCAACATGTAGGCATTGCCTCAATAGTCAATCGAGTATGTGGGAACGGGTTTTCGTAATTGGACTGCATTTTGCAATTTGGAACTATAAATTCTGGCTCATCTGAAAAAACACTTATAAGCATAGGGAAACTAATGGCACATACGTTGTTTGTAAACCAGGCCAGAATTTATAGTTCCAAATCGCAAAATGTGGTCCAATTGGTTTTTAACTCCTCTGAATACTACATGGCAATGAAAAGTGGAATTGTTAGGAATTTCCACTTTTTCAGCTTTTCTAACTTGAATCGTAAAAGTTTTGTTTGAGGTTATGTTCTATTCTTTTGAACCAATCAATACATATCGAACCAGTATCGATGCGGTCTATTTTTTAAATTGACTTTTAGCCTTGTAACCTGCGGTTTTTGTTTATTTTTATATCGATTGAACTTTTTTTAAATGGACGCATTGTCTGTAAATTAAATAACGGTAGGTCAAAATGTTATGACTTTATCTTCTTGAGTTGGCCTTTTCGTTACTCGATCAGAAAATCGACGCAAGGTGCTTTCCCACAGTCCCGAAAACGCATTCATTGGCGGATCCAGCAATTTGGCACACCGGATTTCCTCCATTTAAACCTATGGAAATGTATCGATTCTTGGAGGGGCAAGGTGCTCCGACAAGAATCGATTGTTTAGCATAGGTTTAAATGGAAGAAATCCGATGTTCCAAATTGCTGGATCCACCTCTGAACGCATTTGCCACCGGAAATACTTCACCGGCGTTTCCTGGCAATCACCGATAAGTTTTCCGTGAAAAGCCAATGAAAGTCCGATTTCCATACGTATCCTCGCGTGAGCTATCCGAAATTCGCGAGGAATCCTACACTGCGGCGTGGCGTGCTTTACGATGTATCGATTGCTCTGTCATTTCAACCTACGGAAAAGGATCGATAAATAGGGCGTTCGCAACGAACACCTTAATAATCGATTCTTTGCCACAGCTTCAAATAGGGAGATATCGATAATCGATTATTCACGCCTCACCACTGATCCTGCACGGCAAAGGTCATGCGGAAACGCATTTACTACCATGCGAATTCAGATCGATTTTGGTTGAAAGGAGTTCTCGGAACTCACACTCCCAGTCTCGAATTTATGAGGGTGCAACTTTCATTGTTGCCTCGCTTCGAGGCAGAAAAAAATGGGGGTAGAAATGGAGGTAGACGTGGGAAATGAACCAATGAAATCTGCCGTGCTAAGGAAGAATGTCGTATGAACATTCGAGCCTTTCCATTTCCTTCCATAAAGTTAGTTTTTGAAAGTTTGTAAAATGTATTTAAAATGTATTAAAAAATGTATTAATTAAAGTTTAGTTTTGAAAGTTAGTTTTTTGAAAAAAGTTATGAATATTTTTCCTTGAAATTTTCAGGAACTTTAGGAGAAAATGCATGCCGAAGTATCTGAAAAATTGGCAAGAAAATATTCATAAGTTTACCAGGAAATTCGTGTTTTATCAAAGGAAATTTGGCAACGCCTGGAGGTTCATACGGCGTTTTCCCTTAGCACGGCAGACTATAGCACGGGTCGTATTCACATTCTGAGTAAAATTTAGCAGTTTAACTTCGGAATTGGAGCTACACTATGATGCGCCTTCAATTTAAGCGTGATGCCAACCGCACACGATAGCGCTAAAATAGTGGTAACACACGAAATACTCATCTCTCGCAGGAACCTCACCATCGGACGAAGCAATCGTGAAATTTGTCTGCAAATTTTTATATTTTGATGGTGAAACCACTAGTCTCCGCTCCAAATTTATTTTACTTGAAGGAAGCAATCAAATTCATTCTATAAAATTTTTCTTGAGCATTCTTCGCACCCAGAAGAAAAAACCCGAAGTTTTAAAAAATTGCCGTCGAGTTGATTTCTATCAAAGAAAAATAAAGTATGACAGTAAGTCTACAACGTTGCAAACCGAGATACTTTGTATGGTAGTTTCACTGTCGGTTTATTTCATGTAATTATGTATTTCAAGAGGAGCCTTTTCGGAGAAAATTGTGCGAGAAAAACCGATGAAACCTTTACTTTAAAACTTTTTTACTTTTTATTAATGAAACACTTTTAAAGGTTCCAAATCATGTTCCGCCTCAAACCACTGTGCGCCGCAAGGTTACCAGGTGAGTGCGATGAAATGTCGATATTTTAGATAGTTTCGAATGAGGGAAAGTACGCCAACTTTTCATAACTATATATGGCATCATTGGTGTCCAGTAACCAGGGTCACGCCGTTAATTTTTCCGGAGGCAGATCAACCTTATTGAGCATCACCGTAAATATTGTACTTTTCGAACCTCTGTCTCGAAAAATCATTGTCCCAGTGACGTGCCTACTGGAGATGTTGCATGTGTGATGAATTTGCGATTTGACTGTTGATTCAAATGTAAAAGTTCGCGAGAAACACGACGGTGCCACTGGTATTCTCTGAAATCAACTCCCAAGCTTAACAAAATTTCTCAAGTTGAGGCCAAAATGGAGGGGATATCCCACTCTACCCTGAGAGTCCACGTCTACATCAAGACAAACTCTCCATGCAAAGATAGGGAGCAAATACATCAGCAGTGATGCCGTGTTTTCATTTTTGGAGTCCCCAAATAAAGTGGCAGCCCTGTCGATGTATTTGCTCCCTACCTTTGCATGAAGAGTTTGTCTTGATGTAGACGTGGACTCTCAGGGTAGGGTGGGATATTCCCTCCATTTTGGCCTCAACTTGAGAACTTTTTTGGAGCTTGGGACTCCCAAGTTGGGAGTTGATTTCAGAGAAAACCAGTGCAACCATCGGTTTTCTCGCGAACTTTTACATAAGAATCAACAGTCGAATCGCAAATTCCTCACACATGCAACAGCTTCATTACTGTTAGAAGTTTTCGATAGGTTCAACCAATGGTCATTTTGCAAGTCGGCAAAATGGTTTTTCTCCATTTAAATCCATTGAAAATATCGATTTAGCCAGGCAAACTCACTGCGAATCGATTGTTTCACTTACACTAAACGGAGGAAAAACATTGTTGCCAACATTCAAGGATCGCTACTGGGTTTAGCGTATTCCGTGTGGAAAATTCATCAAGTAGCTCGTCTTTTGAAGTCGAGTTTTTGCCTCGTTGTGTGGTCCGTTTCGACGGTGCATTCCGGAGGGATGAAGGGAGGGAAATCCAGGACGCACGCCGTGTGGAAAATTCATGGAGGAACCCGCCTTTTGAAGTTGAATTTTTGCCTTGTTTAGTGGTCCATTCGGACGGTGCATTCCGAAGGGATGAAGGGGGGTAAATCCGGGACTTGAACTCCACCGCGGCGTCGGATCGCGGGAGATAAGCTGCGCAGTGGGCGGGGCCGAAGCCGCCGCGTTGCCATCTCCACACGGAAAAAAATCTCAGTTGTACGTACCAAATAAATTAGTAGGTGCGTTTCGGTTCAGAAGACCGAAGGTCGTATTAATATACCTTAGACAGCCCTTCTCCTCGTAACGCTTCATTTAAGGGAGTGTTAAGGAGGCCCATAGGGTGGCATCATTAAATCGTCGTTTTCCTTACGAAAAAATGTAACTACATTTTAAACTGATGAATTGGACGTATTTCTGTCAAACGGAACTATGTGCATTATGACGTGAGCCCTGTTATGCATTCTTATTGGTCTCAGGGCTCATGTCTTAATGCACATATTTCCATTTGATAGAAATACGTCCAATTAAGCGCAAACTAAGCGGGACCTAAGCGCAAGGATTAGCTCTTCAAGGCTACTAGTAAAAAAAAAAAAAAAATTGGCCTTCGTAAATTGCATTTTTATCAGGAGAATCTTGGGCATTTCTTCCTGAAAATTCCTGTAATTTCTCATCTGATCTCATACAAATGTTTTTAGAACTATGGACTAAAATTGCTTTAGCACATTCTTATAAAAAATTGAATTTTTCGAGGCAATTTCGCAACCTTGGATGGAGTTGCGTTTCTTCCCGCGTGAAACGACGAAATGGACAGTATCAATCAATTGCGAGTTAAGTCCAACAGAACACATTTGGAAATTTATCCTTGTGAGGAACAGCAATAATTTGCCACCATGCGTCCGCGATGCTGTGAGAGCTAGGGAAACCCGAAACGCCTTCAATTTTACCTATGCCACGCGGACAGTCGTGGAGTATGTATAGTTGCATCCAGGCGCTGTCATCAATTTTACATCCTGGCATACGCACTGAGTGTCTTTTAACTGAAACAGATACACTTGGATTAAACGCTATGTTCTCTAATTATTTTTATTTTTTTCCGACACCAAGGCCAAGTCGAATTATTTGTGTCATTTTTGCAATCTTTGGATTCAGTTACGCCTTCGTCCGGAGAGCGACAGTATGTCTCGTTTTTATGCAAAGAACACGAATTTTGCTGTTTTAGCTGCATCGGCGGTTTCATCAAAATTGAATCAGACGATTTTTGAAGGGAACTCGATTTGGAAATTTTGAGAGCATCGACTCTCTTCGCTATGACGGCAGATCGGGCAACGTTGGAGCGGTATCTGTGGGAGGGGGAGGGGGCTGGAAAGTATGAATGAAACTGGAGCAGTGGAGCGCGGCGACGGGTGGTAACATTGGTTGGGCGGTGGCATTGATCGGCTTCAAGAGCGCGCCCCGGCCCCGGCACACAGCCACACTTGCTCGGCCGCGGCGAATCAATACCAACATCGCGGCGCGAAACTACCCCAGACCCGCACCGCCCAGCCCACGGCCCGGGCCCCGGACGGCGTCCCCGCTCGAACCCTTCTCCCTCTCACGTAACGCCGTATCTCAATCTTCATGTGAGCCCCGTTTCACATATGAATCCGTGCTTTCTGGGGCTCATTCTGCACTGGAAAAAAAAAAAAAAAAAAAAATTTGCATTATCACTAAAACGCTCTGATGGTATAGAACAATTACTCTGAAAGTACAAAAAAAAAAAAAAAAAAAAACACATTGGATCTAGAGTCGAGACTCTTGAAAACATTGACAAGAAAAAATACTCTTGATTCAATCGGAATTTTGCTTGAATCAAAAGGAAATCCGCTTAAATTAAGAGCCTTGGTTCTTGATTTAAGCTAGATTCTGATTGAATCAAGAGTACTTTTTCTTGTCGGTGTTTTTAAGATTCTGGACTCTAAGATCCAATGTTTTTTTTTTTTTTTTTCCAGTGTGGGGCGAATTTTATTAACTTTATCTTCACATATTGTAGGCGCATCTTCAATTTTAGGTTCAGTAAATTTTATTGTTACTATATTTAATATTCGGGTCCTTGGTATAAACTTTGAATACTTGAGTTTACTTGTCTGGTCAGTATTAATTACTGTATTCTTATTATTAATGTCACTACCTGTTTTTGCAGGAGCTATTACCATACTATTCATGGATCGCAATTTTAATAGGACTTTTTATGATCCTTTGGGAGGGGATGATCCTATCTTGTACCAGCACTTATTTTGGTTTTTTGGTCATCCAGAAGTTTATGTTCTGATTTACCGGAAACCGAGATACCAGGGTTGCCACCGTTAGGTAATACTGGGAAAACCGAGGAATATCAAGGAATTTTAAGAAGTCAGGGAAACCTGGAAATGCCAGGGAAAATGATGAAAATGTCAGAGAAAAATTGTTAATTCACCTTATTTGCTTTTATAAATGGGCTTTTTTGAGGAAAAAATTTTGCCCGAATACTATTTCAAATTACGTCTTTTTAACCATCGGCATATCTTTAATTGTCAGGGAATTTTACTCAAACGTTTCAGGGAAAGGGAAATAGCAGAGAATTTCATTTTTTGAATTCTATGGCAACCCTGTCTGGTGGAAATCGAAATACATACGCCTTTATGCTAGTGAAAGTGCACTCGGTGAGTATGCTAGGCAGCAGAAAACAGAAACGACGCGAAATTGATGACGGTGCTTGGATGCAACTATACGTGCTCCATGGCTGTCCGTGTGGTATCGACGAAGTTGAAGGCGTTTTGGTTTTTCCTAGCTTTCACAGCAACTAAAGTCCCTGGTAAGCGAGTATGGACAGGTATGAAGATAAGCCCTCTCTAGTGCCTCCGCGAATGAAGTTAGGGCCCAGAGGGGCTGCCAACCTAAGAATTATAATTAACCAGAACGAGTCATTATTACAATAATTGTTACAACCAGTCGATTGTAAAGCACGTATTTGACTTTGTTGTTGCGTAAATTTATTCATTTCTGTGCATGAAAGAAGGCTCATTTATGAACATTCTTGGCCATCTTGGTTTGTTATTGTAATGCGAAGATTGGCAGTGACATTTTGTGTGTTGGAAGGTTGGCTGCCCTTTATGGCCCTTAGAGCTCTACATTTCGCCTTTTCCGTACTCTCTTCATTAGGTATTCTACGTAAGAACGTAATTCAATTTCCACTTAAGCCCTATTCCACATATGGATTCGTGCTTTTTGGGACTCATGCGGAAATCGAAATACGTCTTAATGTAAGATAATGGACGAAATGGTCTGCATTTTGCAATTTGGAACTATAAATTCTAGCTCATCTGAAAAAACACGTATGTGCATAGGGAAACTAATGGTACATAGGTTGTTTTTAAACGGGGCCAGAATTTATAGTTCCAAATTGCAAAACGTAGTCCAAATGACCAATGGCCAGGGCTAGAGCCGTGTTCATAATATTTTCTTAGACAGTTCCGTTCCATAAGAGGCCGCGTTTATCGTTTACGCTGCATTTAAGGGAGGTTTAAGAAGATCCTTGATGCTCAGGGTGTAAACCGCCAGTAGAAACCATTAAATATCAGAAAATTTGAAGCCATTAAGAAAAATCGGGAAAATGTCCAGAAAATTGATCATACGTGGATTAGAAAATTCCGAGTGCCTCAAAAAGCATTTTCAACCTCAAGCGGTTCAGCACGTGCATTTTTAAAACATTTGATTCAACATCTTAAATATTTCTGCTTGTACGATCCAACAAGTGTAAATCTCACACAAAAGATTGACACATTTCCTCTGAAATATCAGGAAAATCTCAAATGCGATTTCCGTAGACACCTTGGTATAGCATCATATAAATGACAATATTAACGTATTTATGGTGAAATTTCACGGTAAAACTATGGACATTGGTCGCTGCAAGGGGTTTCAATGATTTGCTTGTACAAGAAATCAAACTTACAAAAGCAACATGTTAGTACGTTTTGAAATTTTTAAGATAGATTGGTGCCTTCTTTAAAATTGTTGCAAATCATGTAGTATTTTCTCCTCCATATAATTTCTTGTTTTGTTGTGGCAAATCACAGTATCTAGTGTGTGATTCTTTCATGGATCTATTTCCGAAGTTTTTCTGTTGAATTTCATTCGAGATTTGTTGATTTTGTAATTTTTTTGAAGCCATGCTAAGGATCTCCTCATCACAACGTAAACCACAGCGGCCCGCAAAAGGAAAGGTTCCATATCAAAGGAACGACTTATCAATACGACCCATACTTATGTTTAGAAAAAAAAAATTGAGTTATTGGTGATCCAGTAATAGTTTCAATAACAGTCAATAATAGTTCTAAATGTTTCGTCTTGGTGCTAGAAAAAAATGTAAAATATTGGGATTGGTCCACGAGTTAAAACCAATCGGAGTCAGTTAAAGCGCACTCAGTGCGCGTGCAAGGCAGCAGAAATGACGGCGCGAGGATACAACTAAACGTACTCCATGGTAGTCCGTGTGGTATCGACACAATTGAAGGCGTTTCGGTTTTCCGTAGCCCTCACTTCAAAGCGTGCAGCGTTCAGCGTGCATTTGAAAGTTTCGATGACGCGTCTATAATTGGACGTATTTATGCTAGAGAAAGCTATTTTCACGCGACCCTTTATACAATGCACGTGGCTCCTTATAACATAAAAACACCCCCACATTTCTATAAACTACTTATTATTCATGTCTACTCACATGATTTGCCAGGGAAAACTATAAATACGATTTTTACAGTACCCATACACGAAAATTATTCCATTTGTGTGCCGATTTTTGATTGGTTACAAAAAAAAGCTCTTTAGGTGCTTTTCAGGCCATGAGCAAACAGAAAATTCAATTATTATGAATGGACTTTTGCGCGATAAAGGACTTTTAATCACTTTTGACTTTTGAAACATGGATTTTTACGCATGATGGACGTATGTTTATCGAAAGTGTCAAAATGGACTTTAAAAACTTTTGATCAGGCATCTTCACCTCGTCTTCACCCTGACGAAGGAACGTAACCCCATTCCGATGTTGCAAAATAGACCCCAAAATTCAATTTTTTACAAGATTATACCTGTGCAATATTTGTACACAATTTTTCTGATTTTGCCGGAGATCAGAAGAAAAATCAGTGGGATTGTCAGTTGAAAATGTTCGATATGCTCCTGGTAAAAAGGCAATTTGCTAGGGTAAATTCGGCAACATCAAAATATAGTTACGTCCTTTTGTGAGGAATACGAGGACCAGTGGCGTGGCGTGCTTTGCGATACATCGATAGATCTGTCATTCAAACCTATGGAGAAGGATCGATAGACAGAGTTTTCACAGCGAACACCTTAATAATCGATTCTTTACCATGGCTTCAAATGGAGTAATATCGATAGTCGATCATTCATCGACGACGACCTGTCGACCTGATCGATAAACTTGTCATTCAAACCTACAGAAAAGGATCGATACATACAATGTTCGCAACGGACACCTTGATAATCGATTCTTTACCATGGCTTCAAATGGAGAAATATCGATAATCGATCATCACCTGTCGCCGATCTTGAAACCACGAAAACACCGCTCGAAATAATCGCAGACAATGCCTCAAGGAAGACAAGAATAAATCATGGCTGATTACCATGCGAAACGACTGGAAGAAGTTATGTTTTGGTTTGGGACCAAATGGATACAATCAATAACTGTCAAACGGCCATTTCACACAATGCTTCACTTATTTGATCGAATGCGCGGTCCGAGACTTGGCTAGCGGCCAGCCACCGGTGCCAATACGTCTCCACCCCCGAAAAAACATCCTAACTCAATTCTCACGTGAGCCCAAGACACGATGAAGGTTTGCGCTCAAAGTAGTGATCCCGAAATGCGTTTGAGCTTTTTTTCAGCTTTTTTCAGCGATTCACGAATCCTTGATTCCGCTCAATTCTCCTGTGAGGACCAAGTCCGGCTCGTTCCAATTGAACGTATTTCAGCCGAACGGAACTATGTGCAATATGACGTGAGCCCTGTTATGTATATATCCTTATGGATCTCAGGGCTCATGTCTTAATGCACTTAGTTCCGTTTGGCAGAAATACGTCCGATTCGCGTTAACATTGCTTTCAGAGAGTCTTCCCGGGTTTTCCATCGAGTGAACGGACTTCTCTCCAGGGTACTTCAACGGTAAGTACTTGCATATTCTGCCGTGCTAAGGAAAAACGCCGTATGAACGTTTGAGAGATGCCAAATGTCTCCGGATAAAACATGTATTTTTGCGGAAAGTTACGCTTATTTTTACTTGAAATTTTTCGATATTTAAGATATAATTGCAAACAAAATTTTCTGAAAAATTGAAGGAAAAATCATGAAAATTTTGCCAGTAAATTCGGTTTTTATCTAAGGAAATTTGACAACGCCTGAAGGCACATACGGCGTGCTTCCTTAGTACGGTGGTATTCACCAGGATGCCTACTAGTCCGAAAGTAATACTGATTTTTTAAGGGCGGCCCGGAAGCACTGAAAAAGTGCGGAAATTCCGCAAGAAGGTCCGTAATTTTTTCCTTATACCACGCGTGTTTTTTTAATAAAGCCTGATTCTTAGAGTAGTATTTGCCTGCAAAATCGCGGCTGTGCAGTCAATTAATCTTCAAGCCACAATGAAATTGTGTGGCTACGTCACTTTAGCCGCAATGGACCACTAGACAAGGTACGAATTTCAGCATTCTGATATATGATCCGTGACCGAAATTTCACGTAGAGCACGATGCGCACAATGAAAATTATCGAAATCAACTCCTCACAACGATATTTAATGATTCTTGATGCGTGAATTCAAACCACCTGCTCATGAAAACTCAATGCTCTACGTTATTCACATCGCGCGCTGAACGTTATCATGACAGTCTCTGCGCGATGTAAAAATCTGGCAACCTCAATCTTGACGCTTTGGCTCAGCTATAGCAAATTGCCTATAGTTCGAACAACACATGGTGGGAAATGAATATTGCCCGATTAAGAAACTTGCTGAGACCGTTGTCGTGCGCGATTTGACTCACGTAGAGCTTTGAATTTCTTGTGAGCGGGCAGTTCAAATTCCTCGTAACCAATGTGAAATGAAAAGGTTAATATCTTCGTTAGGAGTTGGTTTCAGTAATTTTCGTTGCGCGAATCGTGTTCTGCGTGAAATTTTGGTTAAGAAACATGTATCGGAATGCTTAAATTCGTAGCTTGTCTAGTGATCCATTCGAGCAAGGATTACAAATTTTCGAATTTTGTCGAATGGACGTGCTAAAAAAGTAGACAAGTTTCTGCTGATGGGTTTTATCGAACAACAGATCAAGAGTGTGGCGAAGTACGGAAAAAAAATCACGAGAAACGCACAGCTAAAACACACACACACACCCTCCCACACACAAAAACTGTCCACGCAAAAATCCAAACAACGCAGTAAACAGAGGAAACGCACAGGAAACAATAAATGGGAAAAATTCTAAAAATGCAGAAATTGCAAAAACCCCATAAACTACTCGAATATCCTCTTTATATAATGCGTACCTGCACTGGAAAAAACACATTGGATCTAGAATCCAGACTCTTAAAAACATCGACAAGAAAAAGTACTCTTGATCCAATCAGAATCTAGCTTAAATCAAGAACCAAGCCTCTTATTTTAAGCGGATTTCGTTTCGATTCAAGCAAAAATCCAATAAAATCAAGAGTATTTTTTCTTGTCAATGTTTTCAAGAGTCTGGACTCTAGATCCAATGTTTTTTTTTTTTCGAGTGTGAACGCGCTGCTATCAACGTTTACCAAGGACTCCACGTCACAAAACCACGTAGCCCCAAAATGTCAGTTACGTGTTTTTTCGATTTAACAAATAACGCAAGCTGCTTCGATACCACCATGGGTAAGACACCCCCTCCCCCTCAAAAAAAAAAAATGCAAGCTGCGCAATGAGGGTGATGTGTAGGGTTCAGTCGCGCGGGTAAGATAGGATTCTAAACTACTCCATCGTTGTCAAATTGATCGGATTCCAGTGTCTCTCTAAGCAGGAGCCGCGCCGCTTCAATGAAAATCCCTACGCAGGTATTTCGTTTTGGCCCAGCGCGGGGGGATTTTCGAGGTAGACTTGGCAACACTGAGCTGAAGGTTGAGCGGGAAAAATGGCGAATTTCGCCGGCGGCCCGTGGCTGCATGTGAAGTTAATGGAGCAGAGCGCTTTAACCGCGTTTAATCTTTGAAAATCGAATTCCTGCCGGCTAACGAGAGGGATCCCGCCGTTTTTAAATGCGGCCCCTAAAATTCGAGCCACCTCGAATTGTGCAGCCCTCTCGGTTGCAGCTTCCGAGCACGATTCGTCGTTTCCCGAACGAAGGGACGTAACTCCATTCCAAGGTTGCAAAATTGACTTAAAAAATTCATTTTTTTACAAAAATGTTCCCCTATTTTTAAATGCGACCCCTACACTCAAAAAACAAGTATGGGAAGAGTGACTTACCGGCCGAGTTTAGGATCATGGAGCCATGAAATATAGTTCGTGCAGCCATGCTTATAGGTTCACGGCCAATAAAGTATGGCTCAGAAAGCCATACTGTAGACGGTGAGTCACTTTGGTCAGAAATAATGGATCTCCGAGCCATTTTTTATGGGTCTCAGAGTCATACCTTTTTTTTAATGTAAAATTCTCGAGTTACCTCAAATTGTGCAGCCCTCTTGGTTGTTGCTAATAAGCGTAATTATTCGTCCCTCCCTGAACCTAACTCCATATCAAAGTTGCAAAATTGTCTCAGAGAATTTACTTCTTTATTCTCTATCATGGCAGTATGAGAACACATTCAGTGTGTTCGCTCTAAGAGCTTAGTTGATTAGCACTATACTTTAATTTTTATATCTGCTTGTAGATGAGTCACTTATATGCTGTGCTTGTTAACCCTATATATACAAAACTGAAGAAGTTCAATATTTTCTCTCTGCTCCTCCGGGTAGCAAATATTCTCACCAGAGAGGCGGCGTCAGCGACGATTCTCGCAAGTTACCCATCAGTAGCGTGGCGTGAGTGATTGACTATCGATTTTTTCTCGTTAGCTATGGTAAAGAATCGACTATTAATGTGTTCGTTGCGAACACCCTGTTTATCGATCCTTTTCCACAAATCTAAATGACACGCCAATCGATCGAATCGCAAAACACGTCACGGCACTGGTTAACAACTCTTCTTCCTCCATGTAATCGTATGTAAAACATTCGATTCAAGGTAAGAAAAATTCTATTACGTATCAAGCATTTAAAAGGACGATAAACAGTGTCACCAAATTTGCGAAAATCACCACTGAGAGGGAATCATAACCCGAATTCCTTTAAATATTTCCTTTGTGCGCGATCAATCTTGAAATTGTTTATCAACACATTCCATACAACATCATGCACCAGTAATTTATGCAAAATGCAAAGTTGTTAAAAAGTTTTCCCGCAAGTTGGCATGAACCGATGCCAAAATAGGGTCGTTTATCATCTCCCTGTTAAAGTTCATTAAAGTTAATTCACTTGTGGCGATGTAATTAAGTTCACACACTCTTGAAGCATGCTAATAAGAGGATAAGTGCCCATGGCGTATGTGTGTGTGAGACAGAAGAGATTTGCAGCATCAACCGTAGTACTCACGGAGTCTACAAAGCTTTCAAAAACATTCATGGATTTTTTTAAACTTCTGCTGAAGACTCTGTATACCATGAACCGCAAAGCAACGGTGAAATCATTATTTTGAAATTTTGGGAAAAAATGATCAGGAGGCGATTTTCGAAGGTGCTGATCGGATTCTCGGATAATTGTTGCTGGTTGCATACGCAGCCCCTTAAAAATCGAAGATAGGCGGCGGGCAAATTGTTTGCGACTGCGAGGTCGAGACCAAATTGAGGAGGCTGACCTTTTTTCTCTTTTTTTCTCTCATTTTTTGTGGGTGTTTAGATATGTGTGTGGGTATATATTACTTTGTGTTACTCAAGAGCACGAACTATTCGAAAATATTGCTTGAAATTATCTATAATAAACTATTTAAAAAAATGAGCTTTACTATTGCCACCCTTGTATACTTTCCAATTTTACTCATTGTTTTTTTTTTCTGTTTCAGGTAAGCAAACGATATTTTCAAATATTCCTATTCTCAAATTCACATTGTATCGTGGTAAGTCAACTTATAAGCAGTTTCTATGTCCTAAACTAGTGTATGGGATCATACATCTATTACAGCGTTGCGCGACTTCGCCAAAGACAGCATATTTCAGACACCCTGTACTCAAGAAGAACGCCGTATGAACCTTCAGGTGTTGCCAAATTTCCTCTGATAAAACACTAATTTCCTGGTAAACACATAAATATTTTCCTTTTAATTTTTCAGATAATTTTGCTCGCAATTTTACCTAAAGGTCCTGAAAATTTCAAGGAAAAATATTCATAGCCTCCCGCAAGAATAAACGTTTTATCGAAGGAAATTTGGCAACTCTCGAATGTTCATACGGCGTTCTTCCTTAGCACGGCAGAGTACTGCTGTGCTCTCTGTAGTGTAAGAATTACTCCCTTAAGTGCAAAAGTTACGCATGGAAGTCAACGCTTAAATACGCCCAATCATGTATGATGACCATCGATTTGAGCAGCCGGTTTAGCTATTTTAACTTAACTCTCCGCAACTTGCCTCGTCTCGACATTTAACAGTCATCATTCGGCAAATTTTATTCAAGATTTATGCTAAACACGTTGCACATCAATCATCACGAGGCAAAAGCAGCGTTGACCTGTGAATGTAGCGTTTGTCTCACCCAATATTATCCTCATAAACGACGGGCTTATTGGGTCTATTAGCTCGCCATCCTGCGCCTGGTCATATTACCACAGATTTTCGGATACCACTATTCGTGCTCTACGCTTGTCCTGATTGCATATACGAAATATTGAAGGCGTTTTCGCTTCCTGCACGCTCTTGTGTATGCTACAAAGCACAGTACTATGCTCAATTTTGCTAAAGACCTTGGTGAAACGAATCCTGCTCGACGACTATCGGAATTGCATCAATGGGCAATCGATGAGCAAGAGGACAAAAGGATAATGGAGCAATTCTATTGGTTGAACCGGGCGGTTTTTATGGAAATAGGGGGAAATGATGGACTAACTTTCGAGTCTCACGTGGGTTACCATTAGTTGCTCTTTTACTTACCTTCTTTGTCTATTGCCATCACCCGCTTCCATCCATACTGCCGTACCATGGTAAGGGAAACCGCCGGATGAGCCTACAGACGTTATCAAATCTTTTGTGATAAAACGTAAATTGCCTGGAAACTTTATGAATATTCTTCCTCCAATTTTGCCGAGAAATTTATTCTCTCTGAGATCCAAGTCATCTGAAAAATTCATGGGAAATTACTCACAACAATCTTTAAAAATATATATTATTATTTTCTTCTTCTTCTTCTTCTTCTTCTTCTACAAACGACTAGGGCATATCCCTTTTTGTCAGGTCATCCAGTATCGAGTACAACAAATCATGTACATTTTAAAAATCTATAAATCTAAAGATCATTAAAATAAAGGACTGGTCAAATCAATAAAAACAGCAATAAGATCTTCAATCATCCCTAGGAGAAGGGAGCCAGCTTCGTGTCCATCTCTTAGGCGGTTGTCAAGGTAATCTTCTCCCTAATGCCGCATTTGGCAGCTGAATATGGCAGTCAACAGTCAGCGCTCAACAGCTGAAATTTCACTAATTCGAGTTATTTTCATCCAGACGTGTATTAAATCTATTCGAATAGTTCAGACTAATCCGACATTATCCGATGGTCGCTGAGAATTTTTGCTGAGATCGGGCCGATGCCTTCCACATTCAAGCCACATTCAGCGTGTGATTGCGGCAAAAAGGATATGTTTAATGCTTCGTAGCCCGTGACAAGATATACAATAATAACAATTCAAACAGCGGGTAATAAGGCTAATTTTCACATAATACCATCAAAACGTTTCGGCCAAAAACTTAGCCTCCCTCAGTAGGATGAAAACAGTATGACATTGTAAAAATCTAAAAACGTAGCACTTGGCTGCACCTTTCAAAGCGAGAAAAATGTTGTTATCCCTAAATGTTGCGTGTGCATCGCATGCATTGTGTTCTCCCCCTAATAGCACACCTGGTTTTAGAGATGTTTCTAAAACGTGTCAATGACACCAAGCCTCATTTCTGAAATGTTTCACGTGACACTTTAAAACCCGAATGAAGTGTCAAACACGAATCCACTCTGTGTTCAACTTATTCCCATGTCACCACTTTTTATGTATCCGTGAAACATTTGCAGATTTTGTCACCAAAATGTTTCAAATTCTTTTTTTACATATTTCAATGACACACTGGGCAAAGGTCTCCGTTGGCAGTGCATTTTTGACACATTTCTGACACATTTCTAAACCAATGAGCTTTTGAACTCAGATTTTCCTCTAATTTTCTAAATGTTTATGACAGATTTTTTGTATAATCATAACAGTCCATGTAGTGTTAAACACGAGCCCACTCTGTGTTGAATACATCCCCATGTCACCATAGGGAAACGGTTGTTTTATGGGAGGAAATTTGGCAACTCCGGGATGTTGATACGGCGTTCTTCCTTACGGCGGGAGCGCAGGTGTCGGGAGCACGGTCGAAGTCGGGAATCGGGGCGGGGTGTGACNNACCCTGGCAGGGGGCGGGGGGGGGCGCGGGGCAGACTGCGCGGGGCTTGGGGACGGCGAGGGGCGGCGGGGGGGCGGGGGAGGGGGCGACGGGCGTGGGGCCCGGAGTGTGTCAGTGCGCCGAGAGCCCCGTTCGGGAAGAGACGTGCTCGAGCCTTGACACTCGCCGGGTAATGGCTCCCGGGAGGGGGACGCGCCCCCTCTCATAACACGCAAACATTTCGAGCATCGCGTTTGTGGAGAAATGGGGGCTCACCCCTGTCCTCAAGCCGAGGCAGGACCAGCGCCCCCTCCAGGCTAGGAAATCCTTGGAACCCTCCGACCCCAGGTAACCGCCCCAGCCCTTTGCCCTTTTCAGCCCAGCTCAACCCTTCCCTAATTATGCTCTTCGGAATCACCTCCTTATCAATGTTTCAACTTTAAAGTGCGTGAAACCGTGGATTTGCGTCGTGGTGTCGAAACCAGCATCGATTTTGAATCTTTAAGGATACTCATGTTGCCCCTTCATACCTTTTCAGGCTCACTTTTTGTTTGGATTCAAATCTACCGTACTCAACCTTGTCATAGTTATACCCTCCGAAACCCCCTTCTTATCTACGGCTCAACTTTAAAGTGCGTGAAACCGTAAATTTGCGTCGCGGTGTCGAAACCAGCATCAATTTTGAACCCCAATCACATCACCCCTCACACCTTTTTAGGCTCATTTTCTGTTTGTAAGGAGAAAATCTACCGTACTCAACCTTGTCATAGTTATGCCCTCCGAAACCTCCTCCTTATCAATGTTTCAACTTTAAAGTGCGTGAAACCGTAAATATGCGTTATAGCAACAAGACCAGCATAAATTTTGAATATTAAGGATACAAACTTCACCCTTCACACCTTTTCAGGCTCACTTTTTGTTTGTATTCTAACGAAAAAATCTACCCTACTCAACCGTGTCATAGTTATGCCCTCCGAAACCCCCTCCTTATATTTGGTTCAACTTACCAACAACACTAAAGTGCGTGAAACCGTAAATATGCGTCCCGGTTTTGAAGCCAACTTTAGTTACAGCACCCCTTTCCCATCTTTTTAGGCTCATATTTTATTTCAAAATGCAAACCATCAAGCGTATTCAACCTTACCATAGTTGTGTTCTCCGAAACTCCCTTATTATCAACGGTTCAATTTTAAAGTGCGTGTAACCGTCAATATCCGTCGTGGGGTTGAAATCAACACCAGTTACAGCACCCCTTCGCGCATTTTTAGGTTCATCTTTTTAATTCAAAGTGGAAAATGTAGCGTACTCAACTTTTCATAGTCGCAACAGTCTTGATCAATTTCGTTATCCATCTTCAACCTAAAAGTGCGTGAAACCGTAAATTTGCGTCGTGGTGTCGAAACGAGCATTAATTTTGAATCTTTAAGGATACTCACTTCACCCCTTCACACCTTTTCAGGCTCACTTTTCGAATTCAAAGTGGAAAACCTAGCTTATTCAATTTTTCAATTGTCATATAACCGCCTCAATCCCTTTCGTTAGCAATGGTCAACCTGAAAGTGCGTAAAATCGTCGTGGTGTCGAAAGCATCAATTTTGAATCTTAATATGACACTCACTCCACCCCTTCACACCTTTTCAGGCTCACTTTTCAAGGCTTTTCAGGCTCACTTTTCAAGCTTTTCAGGCTTCACATTCACTTTTGATCCCTTTCAATATCAAAGTTCAACCTGAAAGTGCGTAAAACCGTAAATATGCGAAGTTCTGTCGGAACCAACATCGGTGTTCAAATAACATGGGCATTATAACCCTTTCCTTCTCCAGCAGTCCAAGCGGCTTCAATAAGCATTCAGCGAGTTTTTCATAGCATTGCTGTCTAAATCCTTATCGTTATCAATGTTCAACCTGCAAGTGCGTTAAATCGTTAAAGCTCGTTGTGGTGACGAAACTGATATCAGTTTGAAATCGAGGAGGGCACTCATATTACCGTTCCACACCCTCAATCCAGGATTATCCCTTCTATTCAAAATGGACATTTTTGATCATTCCAAATCATGTGCTCAAGTGAGGTTTTGTCCTAGCTATCTCGTCCAGATTCTTTTCGTTGTCCAGTCCAGAAGTGCGTAATACCGTGAACAAAGGCGTATACTGCCGTGCTAAGGAAAAACGCCGTATGAACCTGTAGACGTTGCCAAAATTTCTTTGATAAAATACGGATTTTCAAAAAAAAACTGTGAATATTTTCTTCCAGATTTCGGAGAAGGTTAATCGCAATCAGTATTAAATTATATAAAAATTCCGAGAGAGAATATTCATAACTCTCCTCAAAAGTAAACATTGCATCGGGGAAAATTTGGCAACTCTCGAAAGTTCATACGGTGTTTTCCCTCGGCACGGCAGTATAGGCAATGATAGTTACACTCGATTTACACTCATTCTAAACGTCCATGAATCCCTTCCAAAATTGCGAAATGGCAGCAAAAGCTCGATAAACCCCCAGTTCGGAAGTGTAGAGGTTTCGTGACCAATTCCCTTCTTTAGACTCAACTCATTTCCCGGACGAAAGAACCTATAACTAGATTCCAATGTTACCAAATTTCCCCTCACAAAGAGCAGTTTTACCAGGGGAATTTTAGGCATTTCTAACTGATAAGTGCACTGATTTCCCTTCGGATCTCATGCGAAAATCAGAAAATTTTTCACAGAAATTAGACAGTTGCAGTCTCGTGAAACACGGAAAAAAATGAAATTGCTGATTTCACAATTGTGCCGTTAAAAAAGTGCCCGACATGTTTCAATGTGTATTTCACATTGAAAAAAATGCTAATTTAACCACTTCCGTCGATATATTAGCTTTCAACTATTTCAAAATGTATACTTTTGAAACCTATTTTTCAACAATTTAATTGTTAAATCAGCAACCCATTTTTTCCGTTAATATCAGATTGATCGAGTCGGTGTTGCAATCTTGGAGGGGCCTCACGTTCTTTCGTTAGCGAAACGACAAAATATGACGTTTAAGCGGTGAGCCCCTATCAAATTCCTCTCGTTGCAGAGGGGCAGCTGTGTGCAATGATGCAGATGTTCCTAAGTTGTGCGAAAACTAATAACAGTTCAAATCACACGCGACAGCATTTACAACTTTTATGACTCAGCTTTCGTAAAGTTCACGTTCCCCTCGACTGGATTTACCTCTGTTTTATGTGATGCTTATGGAACATTCGACGCGAATGTGCATCTCGAAAGTGTGTGATGGTTTTGAGTAGCATATAAAGCATCATTAGCCTGGAATAACGAGGGATGCGCTCGTAAGCGTTTAACCCTTGCCAAGGCTTGACCTTTCGTTTCAAGTGGTGCGTCTGAGGTGAAGATCGTTATTTTTAAACTTTCTGTGCAGTGGAAGTGGTTTAATCAGTGATAATTTCAAACGCGTGGCTTCAATGAATGTTTCGTCTCGAAAAGCGCTCAGCTCGGAATAAAACAAATTGTTAATTTTTTTTTTTTTTTTTTTTTTTTTTTTTTTTTTTTTTTTTAACACACATTTTGCTCGCTTTCGAAAAGTGACCGACTAAATTGTCAATAAAATTTGTAAATTTGAATTAGAACCAAGGTGTTTTATTGAATATTTATTATTACTGAGGCACCTTTCGGCTTACGCCATCTTCGGAGAACATATTCATTGGAACATAAAAAGAATGCCTCAGTAATAATAAATATTCAATACAGCACCTTGGTTCTAATTCAAAACAAATTAAAATCGTGTTGTTCCAATCAAACCTTATTAAGCCAATGAAATGTTCATGGTGTACTTTCAAGTACCAATTAGTTTCATTTGGAAGTATTTATGCCGAAAGATGTTGTGTGAAAATTAATTAAATCAATGAGAACTTTGTGTATAGGATTTCCTTGTATCATAGTTCTTTAGATTTGAGCTGCTTTATTACCAAGTATTTTGCTGAGTGAGCTCCTCTGCTCCTAAATTTTCTTATTGAAATTTAATATAGTAAGAAACTTATCGATTTTAAATTCAGATTATCAATCGTAGCCACGAAAAATTTTGAGGTCCCTACTGTCGTTCCGAGGAAAAGCTCTATATTTACACCCAGAGTGGAATTTCACAAATCTCCGTTTGCAACGTGCAGACTTCTTGTCGTAATTTATTTTTTCTTTGGAAAATTAACCAATGTAATTAATTGAAAATCTCTTGGAATTTTCTGCTCATTGTTAGCTGCATATTCCATAGAAAGTTCAAGCTATATATTTGATAAATTTGTCTCGGAAAAGATAAAATCGGAGCAGAGATTCTGAAACACCGTGATGGAGTTACGTGGCTTAAGGCTTAGTTCACACGATCAAAAGTAAGCCATCAAGCTGAAGCTCTGATTGGTGGAAAAAGACCTGAGGTGAGGATGCGACCAATAAGAGGCCCAATTTGATGGCTCAATTTGATCGTGTAACTGGACCTTTAGCTTTCCAGCCATCAATATGATCATTCAAACGGTGCTAAATTGTTTCTGATATAGGTACCAATTTTTTTCTCCAAAACTCGTGAATTTTTCAATCAGAATTTTAAGTCATAAATTTAAATGCATCCGGAACTTTCACGGAAACATATTCACAACTTTAAAACCAAATATTTCATTGGATGAAAGGCAACATTGGAATGCTCACCCGGTGTTCTTCCTCACATGACACAATATTATAGCCTTTGAGACGTTGTGGGAAACGTGAAATTTCATGGAGGCCACTCATTGCCAATTGTGTAAGAGTAGATGAACGAGGGCCCTTGAAAAGTTGTAACTCGGTGCTTAGTTACAAGCTTGATGCAGTGGCGTGTCGTTTTTTACGATGAATCGATTGTCTGCCATATAAACCCATGGAAAAGGATCGATTATCATGGTACACCTTCATAATCGATTCCATACCACAGCATCAAACTATATAATATCGATAGTCTATGATTTACACTTCTGACTCGATAGCATAAATCCGGTGCTTTCATTGTGTCCCACCAAGTGCTATCGCTATTCATCAGCAGATTCTGTGGAGTTGAGAGTGCTCTCCTATACCTTCACCTCCTAACCTTATTTATATTATGTTCAGATTAATCTAGCAATGAGCCAAATTGTTGAACTTAAGCTCAGAAGATATTCAGTGTCTCTGTCACAGATGTCCTCAGCTTCAGGGACAGCAGGAGTTTTTCCGGACGGTTACGAGCTCGGCAATCATCTTTAAAAAATATAAGCTTTCAAAGTTCCCAGATTTTGTCCGACTATTCCTATTGATTCGGTCCTTTGTGTGCCGTGGTGCATGGAAAAAAATTGATTGCTGACGTAACAAGTGAATTGTTGAAAAATATGTCCGACGTGTTCTGATGTACATTTTGGCAATAGTGGTTTAACCACGGGGCGGGCTATTAATTTCGCATTTTTTTTCTTTCTTTTTTTGTAAAATCTACATTAAACCATGTCCGACACTTTTTTTAACTACAAAATTGTTTAATCAGCGCTTCAATGTTTTTCCGTGCACTCCAATCATTTTCCCGCCGTTCCGGCGCGTTTGTAATGGACCAGTAGACAAGGTACGAATTTCAGCATTCTGTCACATGCTTCTTAACCAAAATTTCTCGTAGAACTTGATGCGCACAACGAAAATTACCGGAATCAACTCCTTACGAAGATATTCAATAATTCTTGATGCGTGGATTCAAACCACTCGCTCATATAAACTCAATGCTCTACGTGATTCGCATCGCGCGCTAAACGTTATTATGACAGTCTCTGCGATATAAAAATGTGGCAACCTCAATCTTGACGCTTTGGCTCAGCTATAGCAAATTGCTCATAGTTTGAACAACACACAGTGGGAAATGGACATTGCTCGATTGAGAAGCTTGCTGAAACCGTTGTAGTGCACGATTTGACTCACGTAGAGCTTTGAGTTTCTTGTGAGCAGGCAGTTCAAATTCCCTGTAACCAATGTGAAATAAAAATGTTATTATCTCCGTTAGGAGTTAGTTTCAGTAATTTTCGTTCGAATCGTGTTCCACGTAAAATTCTGGTTAAGAAACATGTATCAGAATGCTTAAATTCGCACTTCATCTAGTGGTCCATTGTATATTATAGAATCAGAGTAGATCAACGTCTCGCACTGGTAAAAAAAACCTCTTGGTTCAAGAGTGCAGTTTCTTGTCGCCGTATTTAAGAGTCTGGACTTTTGTTTCAATGCAAAATCCGCTTGAAACAAGAGGTCAAGACTCTTAAGTCCGGCGACAAGAAACTGCACTCTTAAGTCAATCCACCGCGGCATTGGTCCAAGAGGTTTTTTTTTACCAGTGCGCCTTCTGGATTGTACGGTCTCAAGTCTACTTTTATTTTTAGATTTTCCGATTTTCCGAAATTAAGGATTTTCAAAGCTCAGTCGATGACGTCACTCTGGTGCGCTGAGGCGGTTGATCCGCTGGAGCTTCCGGTTACCGAGCCGGTCTTCTTTTATTACCGGGCTGTTTGATGTTACGGCGCCGCGCTGCGTTGCCAAATCTCCTCCGAAAACCGGGCTGACCCCGTACTGCTCCGCTCGGTCTGGCAACACTGTGCCGGAACATCATTAATTTTTCGTTTTCTTTTCGACGCTACACATCGCGGGAAAGCTGACGCCTCTCTCGTTAGCCGGCCTTTCAGCCGTGCGTCGTTGCCAGATTGTCGCGTGGACGTCTGGATACAGATTTGCCAGGTTTCTTTCATACATAATCAAAGAGACCGCGTTTAGCAGGGAGTTTAATGTAACCTGTTGCCAATTTTAATTGGGAAATTTTGAATTTCACTGGAAAGAAAAAATACACATTGGATCTAGAGTCCAGACCCTTGAAAACATTGACAAGAAAAAGGACTCTTGATTTAATCAGATTTAAGCTTAAATCAAAAGGAAATCCGCTCAAATTAAGAGGCTTGGTTCTTGATTTAAGCTTAAATCTGATTGAATCAAGAGAATTTTCTCTTGTCGATGTTTTTAAGAGTCCGGACTCTAGATCCAATGTGTTTTTTTTCCAGTGTTTCGGAAGAGAACGTCTGTGCGTATCCCTTTGACAATTTTAAAAAATTTGCTTTATGCTACGCCGTTAATGGAAAATTTGCATGCAAATGTTTCATTTCTTCATCTGAAATTGCTTGAAGAGCCGATTCCACAGTATTTTTTATACTTTTTTTCTGTTATGGGAAATAGTGTAAAAATATATTTAAAAGTGAGAAAATGCACCGACCAGTAACGTCATCTGGCGGCATTTCCCATTTAAACATACGTATTTTAGCAAATTAGATCATTTTCTCATATCTTCTCCAATAATCGTTCAATTCATGAACCAAGGGTATTCTCGTGTTCAGGTCACTCAGTAGTTTCTACTTGAACACAAAATTCATCAAAGGACGACGGACCGGTCTTATGGGAAAAGTGGGCCCGGTTAAATCGGCTGGCGTTTTGATATGTTGTAGGTCTTAACCTACTGATCAAAAGTGTCAATGGGCATTTCTCCCTATCTCGAAGTTTTACCCCACATTTTGGGGGTCAAAGTTGCCAATTCGGCGTATAATTGGCAGTTTTGACACCCGGATTTATTGGTCGCCCATGAGATTCTTTGATGGTTTCTTGAGTCTTTTGTATCCTCTGAATAGGCTAGAGACCATCCGAACTCAAACACTGACAATTTCGCCTTATGGGTAAGGGGGGGGGGTGTTCACGCCACCGATTTCAGAGTCGGCGAGCCGCATTAAACCGATTCTTTCGCCATGTTTTGGAGAATTTTTTATGCAAATGATTGCGACTGCATCTTGAAAGGTCGACTAAGATGCAGCTCAGAATATACCCCCGGGCGGGAGGGGGGAGGGAGGGGGGTGCGACCGAACTCGAGCAGCGTAACTGGCTTGCGCGGGTCGGATCAAACCGATCCTTCTATTATGTTTTGGAGAACTTTTTTGCAAGTGACTCAGGCTGCTTCTTGAAAGGTCTACTAAGATGCAGCTCAAAATATACCTCCCCCCCCCCCCTCCCGGGGGGAAGGCGAAAACTGGGCCGAAAAGCCGACCGAACTCGGGCAGCGAAACTAGCTCTCGCGAGTTGCATCAAACCGATGATTTTGTCATGTTTTGGAGTTTTTTTCCATCCCAATGAAACAGACTGCATTTCGAAGTGTCGACTGAGATGGAGCACGGAATATGCTGTATGAGAAAGGAGGTTTCTCAATCCGCACCCTCCCTCGCAATAGGATCTCTCAGCATAGGTCAGTGTGGCACTGACACTAGTATAGTGGCATTTTTTACCACCACCATCACTCATACATAATTCCGAGGGTCGTTTTAGCTGACACGCATTTCCGACTGAGCCCAATATTTCTATAAGCGAAAGCTAATGGTGCAGATGATTCCTACGGCTGAGACGTATATAACGTCGGTTGATTTCAGAAATATATCATCTAGGTGATTTTTTAAATGAAATCGCACATTATTATCGAGCATTAAACAGTTTTGTAGAATGTCAAGAAAGGCAAGGAAGAAAGCAAAGCATTCGCAAAAAGGCAATATATGCAATGCAATCAGTTCTGAAGGTATTTGACGAGTTCTGGGTTTTTCATTCTTTCTACTGGAGCTCCATAAGTAATGGATCAAATCCTGGAAGCTCTCAGTGCAGAAAGTGAGGCGAGCTCGCTGAGATTTTTTTACGTAATCAGAAAATCTAAGAAAAAAACAAGGTCATGTACTTCTTCTTTTTAATTTTTTTTCTTTTCAAAAGCAAATAACCCCTCCCCTCGTCGAAATTCTGAAATGCATCAGGATATGCTGAAAATTGAATGATGCGTTAAACGGTATGAAGTTTTAATCGTCCTAGCCACATTCAAAAGTGTCACTCTACTAGTGTCAGTGCCACACTGACCTATGCTGAGAGATCCTATTGCGAGGGAGGGTGCGGATTGAGAAACCTCCTTTCTCATACAGCATATTCCGTGCTCCATCTCAGTCGACCTTCCGAAATGCAGTCTGTTTCATTGGGATGGAAAAAAAACTCCAAAACATGACAAAATCATCGGTTTGATGCAACTCGCGAGAGCCCAGTTTTCGCCTCCCCCCCCCCCCCCCGTGGGGGGAAGGTATATTTTGAGCTGCATCTTAGTAGACCTTTCAAGAAGCAGCCTGAGTCACTTGCAAAAAAGTTCTCCAAAACATAATAGAAGGATCGGTTTGATCCGACCCGCGCAAGCCAGTTACGCTGCTCGAGTTCGGTCGCACCCCCCCCCTCCCGCCCGGGGGTATATTCTGAGCTGCATCTTAGTCGACCTTTCAAGATGCAGTCGCAATCATTTGCATAAAAAATTCTCCAAAACATGGCGAAAGAATCGGTTTAATGCGGCTCGCCGACTCTGAAATCGGTGGCGTGAACCCCCCCCCCCCCTTACCCATAAGGCGAAATTGTCAGTGTTTGAGTTCGGATGGTCTCTAGCCTATTCAGAGGATACAAAAGACTCAAGAAACCATCAAAGAATCTCATGGGCGACCAATAAATCCGGGTGTCAAAACTGCCAATTATACGCCGAATTGGCAACTTTGACCCCCAAAATGGGGGGGTAAAACTTCGAGATAGGGAGAAATGCCCATTGACACTTTTGATCAGTAGGTTAAGACCTACAACATATCAAAACGCCAGCCGATTTAACCGGGCCCACTTTTCCCATAAGACCGGTCCGTCGTCCTTTCAGACACCTGCAAATTCTCTCTTCACTGAACTTTGCAGAAAAATCCACACAACCGTTCTTATATGAACAATTAAATTGCCCAATTAAATTTGGTAACAACTGATGTAGCTTGATTCGTTTCTGCTTGACGCGGACCAAATGAGGGTGTCGTTGAGGGTTAAAATCAGCCACATTTTATGATCCCAGTGTTGTTATTAGAGTTCCCTCGTGTGAAGACAAGCGAGTTAAAAAAGCTCGGTCCAATCGTAGTTCCTCTCGCGGATGAAGAAATTTAGGACAAAAAGTACACAGACTCAGTCTTATGAAAAAATTGAATAGTTTGAGTCAATTTTGCAACCTTGGAATTAAGTTAAGTTCTTTAGGTCAGAAAACGACGATGAGCGAATGGATCTGTTGCACATGAGAGATACAGCCGAGTGAATACTTCCCTCTCCAGGTAAAATAGTCGTCGGGAGTCATGAGAATGAGATTTCGCCTTCAATTATTCGAATAGGCAAAGTGAGCTCCGTCGAGTTCGAATAGTGGTATCTGCACCTAGGCGTGACTTACACTTCAACATTTCACAATTTGTATTCCAAAATCGTAATCTTACACTGAACATTTTGAACGTTTCTGACCGAAAATTTCTGCAAACTTTCTTTTAATTGTATAAAAAAGTCGATAAAATTTCGAATAATAAGCGCCCAATTTTACTCTTGTGAAAACTGGAATGGTTTGAAACACCTGGTTGACCATACTGCGAAGTCACACTCCTCTGTCTAAGAAGCAATGGCTTTTTCAATCAACATTCAAATTCCACCAGCGGCATGATAATGAACGTTGGATATTCACATTTTGACAGATGTCATTTTTCTTTGCCTGCCATCTTGCTACTTTTTTGTGATGGGTGTAGCTATAGAAATAAGTTAAACAAAGACAGGTAGGGTTGAACCGCTATAAACACCATAATTAAGTTGAGTCCTAAATTTTATCCTTGTTTTTCATACCTTCCTCAAGTATTCTCCGAACAGAGGCGATAGAAAGTAGAAAGCTTTAATGAGGTGGGATGGAGTAACTCCTCTAACGAAATGCTCACCTGTGCCATAGTATCGTTTTTTAGGTGGGGAGCTCGAAAAATCGCAAATTTCTCATGCAGATTGTGAAGTTATGAGTGCATTTCAGACTTTGCCGATGCGCTCATCGTGATTTTTGAGGCATTATCTATAAGAGACAACTCTTAGTTTTGCTCCAGCAAAAGTTTGCAACAGGCCAATTGAATTTTTTACATGGAAACGGTTGGGCGGATTTTTGTAAAAATTCCAGTGAATATTCCGCATATTACGAAGCAAAATTCTCGAACTTTTCAGAGGAATCTGCACAAATGTGCTCTGGTAAAAAATTGAATTGCCCAGTTAAATTTGGTGGTTAACTGGTATGTGGCTTGGTTCCTTTCTGCTAAACGAGGTCCAAAGATGCTTTCTGAAGAAATTTTAAAACATCTGAATGTTCATGTGACATTTTTCCTCAACACAATATTATTTGAGTGCCGTGAATCAAATGTCCCGAAGACACCTTAAATCATACCCATTCGGTCCATCTCAAATCATGAAATAAAGCGGTGCTCAAAAATACTGGCGTTCAACAATTCTTACAGGCGGGTGATGATAATGCTCCTTCGAATTTCTGGGTCATTGACTCTGGTTCAACGCTGTCGCGGTAGGGAAAAACGTCCTAGAAACATCAAACACCCAAAGCATGCACGCATTTCGAAACCTTGTGCGGGCTTTTTTCCAAAGCATAAATGTTATTCCTAGTTTTATCCAATGTGTCTGGAATTTCGATGAAGAATATTTATACATCTCTTCAAAATCAATAATTTTATCGAAAGAAAGTTGACGAAGTGTAAATAACCGTTTTGGTGTTTTCCTCTATACGGTAGTACGGAGTGTTATTAGTGTGAAAACGACTCTGATAGTTATTTCACGCATGTTTCTGGGTGTCATATGGCTGCTGAAAGCTTTGACGGATTAGTGAGGTTTTCCTTATCACTTCTTTAACAAACGATAAGGAAAAGAATAAAATTGAAAGTAAAAAATATAAAATTGTGCGGAAACACGCGTAGTGTGCCTCTAATAGTCAACTTTTACGTTACTTCGCACTTGGTTTACATCAAAACAGTTAACTGAAGGCTAAATTGTAGGGTAGTTTTTTTGTCCTCCAAGCTTGCAAGATGGGCCTGTTTCCTCTGGTAAAACAACTTCAATTTGAATAAAAGTTCGTGTGCAAATGAAAGTTTCATTTTCTGATGGCAGTCAAAAATGCGAAAATTGCTCTGAAATTGGGCAACATTTTGTAAATAGGAACTACAATTCCCGTCTTACCTAAGAAACAACATCCGTGACATTAGTTTCCCTGTGAAGATACACTGGAAAAAAACACATTGGATCTTGAGTACAGACTCTTAAAAACATCGACAAGAAAAAATACTCTTGATTTAATCAGATTTAAGCTTAAATCAAGAACCAAGCCTCTTAATTTGAGCGGATTTCCTTTTGATTTAAGCTTAAATCTAATTGAATCAAGAGTCCTTTTTCTTGTCAATGTTTTCAAGAGTCTGTACTCTAGATCCAATGTGTTTTTTTTCCAGTGTAGGTGTTTTTACGTATAAGCCATAAACAGTATTTTCCCATCATAAAATATAGTCCAACTGAGACTTTTCCATCCTACTTCAGCGGAGTAATGAATCGGACTACATTTTGCAATGAGGAACTACTATTACTACCTCATTTAAGAAGTAACGTAAGTGCTATTAGTTGCCCTATTCTGATGCGTGATTTTTTGCACGAGGCAGAAATCTTAGTTCCTTAAAAACGAAGTCCAATCGTGACCTAGATGAACCGGTCGACGCCTCGGTGAGACGCAAGAAAAATTCCAGTCAAAGTCGAAAGTGAAAGTTGTCGCGGCTCGAGCCGCCCCGTCTGGGGAAGACTGGAAAAGCGGTCGCAGAAAGAGGTTAGAAAAACCAAGTTTCGTGCTGCATTTTAATTCGACCCGCCGCCCCTCCCCTCCCCCCGCCACGCTCCGAGCCTAATTATTTATTCAGGGAGCGATCTTAATTTTCTCCCTTATCACTTCGCGCCGCAATCAATTTGTATGCCGCGCTCTGGAGAGGCGAAGTCGAAATTTCTAGCAGTCGAGTAGAACAAAGCTCATATTTTCCCCGCGTGCTTTGCGATATATCGATTGATCTGCCATTTAAACCTATAAAAAAGGATCGATAAACAGGGTGTTTGCAGCGAACACCTTAAAAATCGATTCTTTACCATAGGTTTAAATGGCATAACAATCGATGTATCGCAATTGACGCCACGCCACTGATATTTTCCCCCGTCACGTAGCGTGCTTTGCGATATATCGATTGATCTGCGATTTAAACATATGGAAAAGGATCGATAAACAGGGTGTTCGCAACGATCACCTAAGTAATCGATTTTTTTCCGTAGCTTTAAATGGATAAATATCGAAAGTCGATCATTCACGCCTCGCCACTGATATTTTCCCCTTTTCTAGTGCCTTTTTATGTGCATTTACAACCGGGCTGAATGCAGATTCGATTAAAACTAGAAACGAAATGTTAAAGGGTTTTCGGAGGAATGGCTCTCTGCAGTGCAAGAGTTACCATCGGGTATTAATTGGACGTATTGCTATCAAACGGAACTATGTGCATTATGACGTGAGCCCCGTTATGCTTATATTCTTATGAGTCTCAGGGCTCATGTCTAAATACACATAGTTCCGTTTGATAGAAATTCGTCCAATTGGACGTATTTATGCTAAAAGGTACTATGTGCATAAAGTTTACGTGAGACGTGGTTCCTTTTAGCATAAATACGTCCAAATGGATGGCAATTAGAAAAGTGGTTATGTCTTCGGTAAGACTTTTGAAAAATGACCTACGTGCAACGCTGACGTGCTAATGAAAGAACGTCATATGGGCCTTCAGACGTTGCCGAATTTTCATTTTTGAATCACAAATTTTCCAAGAAAGTTTGGATTTTTTTCAGAAAAGCAATTATCGCGGCTTATTGTTAAGTAACTGGAAATTTTATAGAGAAAATACGTAATTTTCCTCTAAAATAAATGTATTACTGGGGGAAAGAAGGCAAAATATGGAAACTTACGTATGCCGAGATGAGCTATGTGCCTTTAGGGTCTGCGTGAAACACAGTTTCCTCCTTTTTTGCATGGATTCGTTCATTTTATTCTTCTGAATGTTGGTTTACGTTAATATATATATGAGTCGCTTTTACAGCGCTCTTTGGCGCTTTACGACGCCTACTCGCCACAAAGCTCGATCTTCCCACAGGTCATCAGGGAGTTGACAATCTCTTATTTCATTTAACACCCCCTGTCGCCAACCTCTCACTGGGCGTCCCCTACGTCTCCTCCCAGGAGGAACCCAATCAAGCAACTTTTTTGGCAGCCTCTCTTCCGTCATCCTATTGACATGACCATACCAAACAAGTTGTTTGGTCATGACGTCGAACACGATGTCATTTTCGACTTCCATTATCTGACGCACTCTATCATTACGGACCCGATCTCTCCTAGAAATTCCTGCCGACCTTCTCCAGAAATCCGTCTCCGTTGCTCTTAGCATATCCTGTGTCCGTTTCTTCAGCTGCCAAACTTCACATCCGTACGTTAATATACTTTTGACTACAGCGTTGTATATCCTCCTCTTGTTATCTTTGGAAATCCGCTGATCCCAGAGGATTCCATTTAACATCGCTATAGCCTTCCTTGCTAAGGTGTTCCTTTCCCTGATAGCTTGATCCGTCCTTCCATCCTGGGTCAACCGCACTCCCAAGTACTTAAAGTGCTCGCAGCCTTTGATCTGCTGCCCATCCTCCAACTCAATGCTTTGCTGATCACCGCCAAAAGTCATCTTCTCAGATTTGGATATGCTGACTTCCAGACCCCACTTCCGATACTCTTCTACTAACTTGCGCATCATGTATTCCGCGTCATCTTGATCTTGAGCAACCACCACCTGGTCATCAGCAAAGCACAGAGTGAACAGAGTTTCAAGATCATGCACCCAAGGGGACACCCATACCAGAACATTTCTTTTTCCATTCTTTAAGCACGCACTCGAGATAAATTTTAAATAATGTTGGCGACAAACAACATCCCTGTTTTAAACCCTTAGTAAACATAACCCTTAGTAACGTGAAAGCAACATCAAGCCAATTGCGGAATTGCCCATGTCGAAGTTTGGCCACGCGTTTGTTTTTTCACATGGTCAGGTGCTAACCTTTTCATTCTTGAATTTTCGAAGTAGGAAACTTGTCACGACGTAACTCACTCCACAACTCGCCTTCCTAACTTTATTTCGAAGGAATATAAACTGGATCACTTTCTGCCAATTTACTCAATTCAGTCGATCAAAAGTACGTCGCATAATCACTATGTAATTTTGTCAGAAAGCAATCTGCAGAAGCATGCTTTCTAAGCTCTGAAGTTTGGCTCAAATCTGTCGAATTCATTTCTTGCGCAGCCAGAACCTACATTTCTTGAACTTAAGTCTTTGGACTTGTCACCAACTCAGCTAACTATTGATGATCCTGTCAAAAGTGGTGCAGCTCCTGTGGTGTAACTTCTAACGTTTGGGAATGAATGCTATCCAACTGCTTCGCTCCTACGTCTAATTTTAACGTCCAAGGGCGATATCTTAGTTAATATAGGATGTAGAAACTGGGCGTTTGGACACATTCTATTATTTTTTTCTAATCTATAAGCATAAAAGATCCAGACACGAAATTAAATAATTAACAATATTGGCAACCGACTCGTCATAGATATTTCATTTCCGAGTCCTGTAAATGCACAGACTAAGCACCGCACGCGTTGCTGTTAGGGCTTAGGAGACTCAAAATGCCTTCAATTTTGTCGGTATGACACACGGACAACCATGGAGTACTTATAGTTGCATCCAGGTGCTGTCACGCATTTCGCATCGTTTCTCCTTCCTGTTGCCCAACATACTCCCTGAGTGCACTTTACCTGACACTGATACATTTGCATGCATCGATCAATCGCGGCAATTTCCATGGCTTATAGCAAGTAGATTAAACACGTAGAGTTATTATTGAAGGTGCCTAACACTCTAATAACCTAATTGCAATGCACCAGTAGACAAGGTGCAAATTAAAGCATTCTGATACATGTTTCTCAATCAAAACTTCCAGTAGAGCAAGATTCGTGCATCAGAAAGTGAAAAAATGCACCGCCTATTGACGTCATCTGGCGGCATTTCCCATTCAAACACACGTATCTTAGCAGATTAGATCATTTAGTCATATCATCTTCCATAATTATTCAATTCATGAACCAAAGGTATCCTCGTGTTCAGTTTACTCAGTACTCTCCAATTCAACCAGAGATTCATCAAATTTTAGACATCTGCAAATTCCCTATTCACCAGAAATGCCCGCGTATCACCCAACAAGTTGGGGTCGTGCCACAATTTTAGGGGATAACCCCAAACACTTTTTTCCCATGAGTGAAATAAAGAAAAAAGAGTGAAAATGGAGGGGGTACCGGTTACCCCTGATCCAATAATAAAAATAAGCATGCACACTCTCACGTTGAAAGGGCTTCGGAAATCCATTACTCAGAATAGTATTTAACGGGTCTGGAGCCCCCACTCAGCGGGATCCCTGAATAGGAACGGAAACAAAAAGAGGGACTCAAAGACGCTGAAGCACTTCCAAGACTCAAAGAAGGACGAGGGAGGGGTGTAATAGAGGGGTGGCGAGGAGGGGGGGGGTTGAAAGAGTTTAACTATGAAAGGGCGCACGGGGTGACGTAGAGGGAGACGAGCTGACAGCTTCGAAAAATGAAGGGAGCGATTTCAGGATCTCTGCGGGTTGCATACCAACCAGGCGCCGCACAGAGGAACGAGTCAATTGCTGAAGCCGGACACGATAAGAAAAATTGTGTCGTTCCTCTGCGGGCTGATTATTCAAATTAATAGACAAAGTTATAGAGAAAGATACAGGAGGCAAATTAAAGAACGATTCTATTGGTGAAAGTGGGTGATTGCAATGGTCGTCTAGCAGAAAGGAAACAAGCCACACAAACTATTGCCAAATTTTACCAGGCATTCTAATTTTTTACGAGAGAACGTTTGTGCGGACTGATTTGAAAATTTTGAGGAATTTGTTTTGTACTATGCAGTAAATTTATTTAAATTTTCCCGAAAGTCCGTACAATCGTTTTCATGGTAAAATTTAAATTTCCTAATTAAATGAAATTTGGCATTAGCTGATACGACTTCCTTCCTTTCTGCTTAACGCGGTCCATGCAAAGTACTTTTTAGTCAGAAATTCTTAAAATTTTCATTGTAGAAATATCATTTGGGCAGAAAAATCCAGCAGCATTGAAATGTTTTTACGTTCTTCCGTAAGAGGATCGACGATTTGTAGGTTTTAGTAAAAAATATCATGTCCAAACTCTCTAAAAGCTTCTTTTCACCGTGCGGCGGGAACCCCGATTCACGGGGAAAAACTCGCCTGTTTTACACGGGCGCTTACCGGGAGGTAGGCGAATTCTCTCCCCCATGGAGCGCGATTTGCATTCATAGCCACGAGTCGCTAGTAGTACACCGCGCAAACTAGCACGAAGATTCGTCAGCGTTGCCTCGTGATCGTTGAAAAAAAGAGCGTTTTTTTCGCCGTAAGGGCAATGTAAAGTAGGCGAATTTTTCAAAAGATCTGGCGGTGTTTGTTTCTCACGTGAGCCAGACGAATCAAATCGTTCAAGATGCGCCAAGGGAGATCGGCACAAACGCGAAAACGTGGTTCACCTCACCCTATACACTCCCGGCTAGCCTTTTTTCTGCAAATAACCCTTGTATTCGTTTTTTTACGCATTCCTACCAATGATTCCTCCGGAAAATTAAATATCTTGTTAGTGCCGACCAACGGTGAGTGTTACATATTGCTAAGCCCTTACATAGACTCATAAACAAAATGTTTTACACGGCGAAAAAAGCTGTTTTTTTGGCTGTAGAGACTAGAAAAAGGTATTACCAAACTCCTTCCACGCCCCAAGTTTTGCCACTATTGCTTGGGAAGGGCGAGGGCAAAAGTTCTCAACGGGGCAATCGAAGAAAATCAAAGCTGAGGCGGATCCAGCAACTTCCACCGGATTTCCTCTATTTAAACCTATGCTAAATAATCGATTCTTGTCGGAGCACTTGCCGTCTCCAAGGATCGATACATTTCTATTGGTTTAAATGGAGAAAAGACAATGTTTGCCAATTTGTTAGATCCACCAATGGATTCAAAATACGGGCAACGATGCAAAATGGAACGATCCATCGAGAAAGGTCAGGTATACGATTTTTTTACTTTAACCGTAAGTACTGATGTTAAATTATTCGCATTAAACATTTCAAGGGGTACTTTATGAAAGGAATTTTAAGATCCAACCAATGGAACCGATTTTAAATCTATATACGTTTTACATGAACAAAAAAAGTGTTGGAAATTTCCACATACTAGTCACTCAGACTAGTTTGGACTTTTTTTGTCAACTCGTCCTACTATGCGGCGGGGTAGGAAGTGGAGGGAGGGGGTGCGGCCCACCCTCCTTCAATCAAACTGCCCCAATTTTGCCAGGTGGAAAGCTGCGCCCCATCGCCATACCCGACCCCACAAATCTCCAGCGCTGGCAAAATTCACAAATTTAACAGCTTTAATTTGTCCGGATTCGTCAGGAATGCTCCAGAGAGTGCAGCCATTAAGGCGATGACTCGAACGGGCGCTGGGGCGGGGGGGGCGGGGGGAGACCATCGCGGATAGGGTAATAAACGTTGATGAGATCATGAATTCGGCCGAATCTCTACATCGGGAACGGTACCGGAAGCAACCGTGAAGGTGAATTTAGTTGGACCTATTTCTGCCAAACGGAACTATATGTACGTCAAGGCGTGAGCCCTGAAACCCATAAGAATATATGCATAACAGGACTAACGTCAAAGTGCACACAGTTCCGTTCGGCAGAAATACGTCTTGTTGATAGTGGCTCGAGTCCGCAGAAAAATCTCCCCTGAAAAACGGGCTTTGCAGATTTAATACGTGAGCTATGAGGCTTGACAGTAGCGCAGCCAAAAATGTTTCATGAAACGGGATTCCAGGGTAAAATCCGCGGTTAGAAGAAAGGAACCAAGCCACAACAGCTATTGTCGAATTTAACTGAGCAGTTTCATTTTTTTACAAGAGAACATTCTTGCGGATTCCTTTGAAAATTGTAATTAATTTGCTTCGTATGCAGAAAATGCACTGAAAGCACAAAAATCCGCCCAAACGTTTTCATGTACTTCACAATCTACGTAAGAAATTTGCGTTTTTTAAGCTTCCCGCTTCAAAAAGGATACTACAGCACAGGTGAACATTTCATTAAAGGAGTCGTTCCATTCAATCCCTGCTCAACATGGCCGACGCGTTCGCGCGCAAGTTGAGGAGAGCACGAGGTCAATCGAGACGGATATTATTTTATCAGCACCAGAAAAATGTGAATGTAAACTCGCCGAATGTTATCAGGTGGGTAGAATAATCGCCCCGTCACATGTGTTTTGGCGGAATGGCGTCGGCTATGTTGAATTTTGTGTAGTATCCTTTTGAGCAAGGGTTGGATGGAATAACTACTCTGACGAAATGTTTACCTGCGCTGTGATATCGTTTTTGAAGCGGGAAGCTCGAAGAAACGCAAATTTCGTGCGCGAATTGTGAAGTAAGGAGTGCATTTCAGACTTTGCCTATGCGCTCATCGTGATTTTTCAGACACTTTCTGAGAGTCACATCTCTTATTTTTGCTCTAGCAAAAGATTACAACAGGCCCATTTTCCGAAAAATTCGTGTTTTCCGATAAATTCATGTTTTTCGATTTCCCGACACGGAAATCACTCGCTAAATAAAATTCCCTGACATGCGAAATTTTTGTGGATTCCCTGACGTTCTTCCTGACACAAAATAATTTCCTAACACTCCCCAGTTTTCCAGATAATCCCGGTCGCTTGACACCCTGAATTCCCTCAGCGAATGAGAGACCTTTTCAAAAGAGAGTCAGAATTTTTCAGGTTCTTTGAAATTATTGTGTCTGTCATTTTGCTTCCTACTTACTTAGCCACTTATCAAGTCTTTGAGTATTTCAGACTTTGCCGATGCGCTCATCGTGATTTGGAGACATTTTCTGTTAGGAACAACACTTATTTTTGCTCTGCCAAAATTTTGCAACAGGCCCATTAACCCTTAGATGACTAACCGTTTTTACCTACAGGAATGACTAACCCGGGCCTCGCAGGCCCGTATTGAGAATACATGGTTATTCGATAGCTACGATGCTTTTTTCTCTGTTTTTTGTAGAATTTTATGATTTTCATACTTCGTCTTCTATAATTAAGGTCCCAAACTCTATTTCCGCTCATTAACTGCCCCCCCCCCTCCCCCTCTAAATCTCCCCCTCATCTCCCTAGTCCCCTCAGATCTAGGAGCCTCTCGATATAAGCACATTTTTACATCTTTTTTGAGATTTTGAGTAAGTTACATTAAAGAAACATTATTACCCCTATAAGTTTACTTGAATTTGAGAGGGAGGGGGCAACTTTTCTCAAATAATGGGAGGGATAATTGGTGGATAATTTCAGGCGAGGCAACCCTGATTGTTTTTCGAGGCGGCGAGGCAACAAGGAGCTCCTGGCCGGGAGGAAAAGTCAATATTTAGTTTGCTGCCAGGATATGTTTTTCCTCGGGATAATGCCTTGATTGAGTTCCAATTAAAGACACGTGAGAGCGCCGCCGCCGCGAGCTCCCGCGAGTTGGCGGATTTTTCGGGAACAAGCCAGCTTCCCCCTCCCCCTCCCCTATCTCCTCTCGGTCTTCGCGTGGGAGTCAGGCTCTTGTCGGAGCTCGTTGAATGGTGGCTCTTTTGAAGATGNAAATCAAATGGACCTACGTGCAAAAATCCCCTATATCTTGCTTAGTATGCATTTTTTCCTAATTTTGGCAACGTACGTAATTAGAGGAACTCTTCAGCTTTCAAACAAGCTAAAGTAAACCAAAATCGGTACATTAGTACGGAAACGCCAATTGTTTTAGTCAAACTTGCTTTACTGAGAAGTTTGGAAATGGCGTTTAGCGCCTTTTCGCATAAATACGTCCAGATTATCTTCCTTGTTTCATTGATTTTTCGGAAGCAGGTGATCCAATCCAAATTTTTACCGCACCGATAAGGTGCGGTCTGGCTAACCGTTCCTCTGCCTCCGAAAGCTTATTCCAATGGGTCAGTTGCGCTGGTCACAGAATCGTGTTTTGATGCTTGATTCTAGTAGATTGGCTAAAAAGATTAAGATCCGTCCCAACCGCAACTCTCTGCGTTCAATATAAACCGAGATATCGCCCTTTGAAAAGTCGGGGTTTTGACGGCATTCACATGGCGCAAGATGCTTGATTCTTGTAAATTAGCTAAAAATAATAAGATCCGTCCAAACCGCAGTTCTCTGCGTTCAATATAAACCAAGATATCGCTCTTTGAAAAGTCGGGGTTTTGACGTCATTCACATGGCAAGATGCTTGATTCCTGTAAATTAGCTAAAAACAATAAGATCCGTCTAAACCGCAGTTCTCTGCGTTCAATATAAACCGAGATATCGCCTTTGAAAATTCGGATTTTTGACGTCATCCACCGTGGTAGTGACACCCTCGGTTTCTTCCACCTTGCTTTCATCCGAGTTTCACGTTGAGTAACCACTGCGAAGGTGCGTCACGCACTGACTGATGAGTAAACAAGGTGGAAGAAATCAGGAAAGCCACTACCGCGGTGAATGACGTCAAACACCCGACTTTTCAAAGGGCGATATCTCGGTTAATATTGAACGTAAAATATTTCAGTTTGGATTGATCACATTATTTTTAGCTAATCTTCAAGAAATAAGCATCAAAACACGATTCTGTAACCAGCGCAACTGACCCATTGGACTGCATTTTGCAATTAGGACCAGAATGTAGAAAATTCTTAGCCTTTCCACTTTTAAAATTGGCCCTCCTCCTTTGAAACTCCTTTTTTCCTTAAAAATTTCAACATTATTACTTAATTGGATCACATTCAGCAAAAAGGATCCAGAGCGAATACAATGTTTTCAAAATCGTGCAACTTCTCCTTTTCTTTTGAAAATACTTAATAGGTGTACAGCTTTAGAATTTACACAATTATTTTCCTTTTAGGTAACAATTTTTTCGTGCGATTCAAAAACTGTTTGCTATTTTGGGAGATTTGTTGGATAATTATGAAAAAACAACGTTTTTCAACACTTTAATTGCGCTGGTTCCTTTTTGTCAAATGCGATCAATTTATAGCTTTGTAGGCATAAATTGGGGCGATTTTGCGAAAAACACACGACCTCCACCGCGATTGTGACGACTATTACCGATTATGAACACGGTCCTTGCATCGTGTTTAAAAGTTTAGCAAAGAGAACTTCAGAGATAAATGCCTCTTTTCACCCGATGACAGTCGATGAGCAATTTGTTGAACTAAAATCAACTTAATGATGACTCATAAAAGTCGTAGTGAGCACCGGGTGCCGGGCACGATGAAACTGACAGATGAGTCTGAGACCGCATACATCACTCAATTCGTTTTCATCAAAGGGTTTCTCATTTTCCTCGGCTTTTGGGAGAGTTAGGGAATGAAAATTAATAAATAAGACTGCGGAATAAAGCGGTCACGCTACGAATGCAAGGAAAAGTGCCGCTTGTTGCCACTTGGTCGAAGAAAATACCCGCTTAACTCGGACAATAATTCTACTAGAAGTTCAACTCGCAATGGAGTGTTTTAATTATTTGCTCATTTGCATGCTCAACCTATGTTGAGAAATAAATTCAGAGCTACTACCTCCTAACACTGCCGTGCTAAGCAACAACGCCCTATGAACATTCGAGAATTGCCAAATTTTCTTCGCTGAAATGTTTATTTCTAAAGAAAGTTATGAATATTTTTCCTTGACATTTTCAGGAACTTTAGGTGAAATTGCGAACGAAAGTATCTGAGAAATTAGAAGGAAAATATTCGTAAGTTTATCGGGAAATTCGTGTTTTATCAATGGAAATTTGGCAACGCCTGAAGGTTCATACGGCGTTCTTCCTTAGCACGACAGAACAGTTGTTAGTATTCGAGATCGCGAAAATGAATGTTTTAATCATCGTAGCTCACAATCAACACCAACCAACAGAGACCAAGTGGGAAAAACTAACGTCGTGAATTACGCGTGAAGTCACGCAGAAGGTTCTCAAAGAATTGAACGAATTCATGCTAAAAAGAACTATGTTTCGCACAAATCTTATGCACATCGCTCCTTTTAGCATAAACACGTCCAGCTACGACTAACCTTGGAAAGCACGCACACCCTCAAAACAATTTTCTTGCCAAATATTTCGTGCGACAGGGATCCTCGTTTAATCAACTAGGAATCTCTTTTAATCGACTGAACGACTTTTTGAAGTAACAGGAATACTCAAACAACTACTTCAAAACAAGAGGGAAGTGTTCTTTTTCTTCGACGGGAAATTTATGCAGCATATGAAATAATATTTCCTGTTGATCTAACAGGGAATCGTTCTCATCGTAACTTTGTCTGCAACAATGTGGGTTCCTCTTCACATTTAATTATTTTTAAGAAAAAATCTCTGTGTTTGAAGAGTTTTTTTCCCCAAAGAATCCCTCGTGGTAAAGGTAATTTTCACACATGAAATAGTGCGGTCGAGTAACACTAACCAAAAAAATAACAGAAGTCTCAAGTTTAAATCAACACAACATTAGCGCAGCTGCAGTTCAAATCGAAGTACTCGCAGAGTTTTCAGCAAAGAGGATGCTTATCCAATCAGTATTCAATTCGCTGATGCTGCAAATTCACGTTATCGCGAGTAATAAAAGGCGCACACCCGATATAGCGCCTTCGACATTTCAGGAATACTCCAAGCGCTGCACGATTTCACACAAGTCCCGATGTGCAAATTGCCTATACTGCGCCTAACCCAGCGCGAACCGCGTTATGAGGTGTACGCCGTCCACTTTCGATCCAAGGATCGGGCTATCGAGCACACTCTGTACGTCTCTGATTTAACTGTCTTAAAAGATAATTAAAAAAGTGATAGGGAGCGGAAAATTGTACTTTACGTCTCACTGTGGGTCGAATTTATTAGGGAGGTCGGACATAAAATTGTTGATTAAAACCGCAAATTTTGGTGTTTATTTTGTCACATTTCAAATTTCAAGGGGTGGTTAAGGAAGGAAATTTTACGAGAAATCCAATGGAACCACGTTTAGAAACTCAATGTTTTGTATAAACGGAGGTATAAGCGTTTAAAGTTGCCAAATTGTGTCCGACCTCCCGCATTGACTCGATCCACTGTAAGTCGTCCCTTTAATGTAAACAAACCGTTCAGGCCTCGGAGGTTGACCACACTGGGAAAAAAAACACAATGGATCTAGAGTCCAGACTCTTAAAAACATCGACAAGAAAAAGTAGGTACTCTTGATTCAATCAGAATCTAGCTTAAATAAAGAACCAAGCCTCTTAATTTAAGTGGATTTCGTTTTGATACAAGCAAAAATCCGATTGAATCAAGAGTAATTTTTTTCTTGTCAATGTTTTCAAGAGTCTGGACTCTAGATTCAATGTGTTTTTTTCCAGTGCATATTAAACTACGTCCTTTATGGTTGTCTGATTGGCTGAAAACCAAGCGCCGGAAGATTCGCGATTTCGCATCTTTGTTTCAAATACATTTTAATGCCACATTTGGCTGGCTAAGCTGCACAGAACATGGAAATGGATTAAACAATCGCGCTACAAGCGGCTTTGCTTTGTTTCTTTCAAGTTATATATTACTTGGACGTATTTCTATCAAACAGACCTATGTGCAAGTGAGAAATATAGGTTGTGCTCGTTAGTTCTCTGACCGTAAGAGTGAGTGAGAATAATAAAGCGCCAGTGACGTCAACGGAGATGGAAATGCCGCCGTCCGCCGCGGTCCGCCTCCGCTTCGTCTTTAACTCATGAGCCCTGTCCACAACGCTCTCGTCCCATCCTCGCGGCTCATGACTCCCTCATTCAGTTGGAACATAGGTCTGTTTGATAGAATGTAAAATCCTGCTTTTCCAATTCTTCAAAAGGAATCACGCCCACTTTTACATTGCTTCTTATCCAGCTTCCACGAGCACACCCCATATTTCTCACCTCCACATAGGTCTGTTTGGTAGAAATACGTCCACTTCTCAGCTACATGTAGTTTGAAATATTACGTGTTTAATTTATTTTTGGCTCATGGTTCGATTTTTTGATCAATTCCCATGTTCTTTGCTGCTAAAGGTGGACTTTCATTTTTTCATTGACAAGTGTATTTTAAAAAAATCGGGAAGTATTTTGGATGGGGGGAAAAATACTATGATGCTGGGATTTCACGGCAGAGCGTTCATTGGAAGGAGGTNGGGGGGGGGGGGGGGGGGAGAGCATGTAAAGCTCACCCTAGTCCCGGACTATGGCGTGGAGAGGGGGAGCATTGACCTGATTCGGTGACTTGGCTTTTCGCTTCCCGGTCCCGGGTCCCGGGTCCTTGTACCCCGTCGCACGGTGGATCGAGTCAATCAGAGAGGCCGGACATGGAATTTTGGACGCAAACTGCAAATTTTGATGTTTACTTCGTCACATTTTAAATTATGAGGGGTGCTTTTGAGAGAAAATTTTACGAGGAAACCAATGGAAACATTTTTAAAACCTCAAAGTATTGTAGAAACAGAATTATAAGCGTTTAAAGTTTCAGCTGATAGCAAGCTAAGGAGAAACGCCGTATGGGCCCTCACCTCATACGTTACCGTTTTTCCTTCGAGGAAAGCCGAATTTACTGGGAAAATTTTGAATATTTTTCATCCAATATTTCAGACTATTTTGCTCGGAATTCTATCTAAATTACCTGAAAATTTTAGGAAAAATATGTATAACTTTCCTCAAAAGTACGTATTCCGCTAGGTAAATTTGTCAACATTTGAATAATCGCACGGTTTCCCTCCCTACCGCTTCACACAGTGGAGCGAGTCTTCGGAGAGGCCGGACATGAAATTTTGGACTCAAACTGCAAATTTTGATGTTTACTTCGTCACATTTTAAATTATAAGGGGTGCTTTAAGAAGAAAATTTTACGAGGAAACCAATGGAACCATTTTTAAAACCTCAAGGTATTGTATAAAAGGAGTTATAAGCGTTTAAAGTTTCCAAATTTTGTCCGACTTCTCCACTTGACTCTATCCACTGTGCGTCGCCCGTCCGTTTTCCTGTTTTCTTCGCCTCTTTTCTCTTTTCCATCGAACGGAAACTACGTTCACCGTTCACCGTTCGTCGTTCGCGTGCACTTTTTGAGGCTCCGCAAATCTCGAACGTTGCCTCTTCGACCAGGAATTCTCGCTCCCCCGCGGTCGTCCCACCTGCGGGCCGATTATAGAAGTTGATAGACAAAGCTATAGACAACGAAGACATAGGGGGTGTAAAGCAATCCGATTGGTCGAAATGGGTGGTTCTCATAGACTAAGGGGGAAAATGATAGACTAACTGTCGAGTCTCTCGTGAGTTGCCGTTAGTTAGTCCATTACCTACCTCCTTTGTCCATTGCAACCACCCAATTCTACCAATAGGATCCCTCCAAATCCTTTTTGTCTTTTTTGTCTATTGCTTTGTCTATCAATTTCAATAATCAGCCCGCTGGTGCATGATGTCCAGTAATCTGATTATCGAAATTGATAGACAAAGCTATAGACAAAGAAGATTAGGGAAAATCGGAGCGACCCTATGTGTTCAAACGAGAGGATCTCATGTAGACTAAGGAGAAAAATGATGGACTCACTATCGGGTCTTTCATGGGTTAATTGCCGTTAGTGAGTCTGTTACTCACACCAAAAAGAAAGTGAAGTTGATTTTACATTCAGGATGTAAAAAAAGTGTGCGAGAACTCACGAAACGCTGAGGTAACCGCTATAGCAGTTACTGTAGCAATGCCAAGGTGTAAAATTAACTTATTCTACGGCGGGTAATTCTGCAATTTGTGAGTTCTTGCGCACTGTTTTTACATCCAGAATGTTAAATCAACTTCACTGTTTTCTCGGTGTACCTATTTTTTCCATTGCAACCACCCTCTTCCACCAGTAGGATTTGCTTTGTTTCTTGTAAGTTTTATATTATTTCTCAGCTACTTGTAATTTGAAATATTACTTTTTCATTTATTTTTGGCTTCGGATAATCCACCTCAATACCTTACCGTTTCTGATGGTCTTTGACTTTCAACTCTAGTTTACTTTGCTTATTGATGAAAGAAATTTCAAATTACATATCTTAATTGCAGTGGATCATAATTTCTTTTTTCCGAGGAAGGACAAACCAACTTCTTAGTTTCAAATTTGCACAGAATATTTTCCTAACAGAGAAGAAAATTAAAGAATATTTCAAGAAATCGTGTTGACTAGACCTTCAAAGAAAGAATAAAGTATGACAGGAATTCTGCAACGTCGCAAATGCAGATACGTCGTCTCGCAAGTCGGACATCGACGTGTCAAAAAAAGCAGTGGCGTGGCGTGCTTTGCGATAAATCGATTGTTATGCTGTTTAAACCTGTGGAAAAGGATCGATAGACAGGGTGTTCGCAGCGAACACCTTAATAATCGATTCTTTACCATAGGTTTAAATGGCATAACGATCGATATATCGCAATTCACGCCGCGCCACTGAAAAAAAGAGCCGGCAAAGTCTTGCAAACCGGCAACGCTGCTTGTAAATCCAGGCGATGTCCCGCCAAGAGCGATCGGCGGCTGAAAACTACCCCCGAACAGCGGAATTAGAGTAAAATAAAGGCAGCGAAAAAAATAATGAGGTAAATAAACAGGACATAAATCAAGAAAGGAACAGACAGTCAGCCTGAGAGTAGGGAGAGAGGGGTAGAAAATCAAGGCAATTTTTCCTCATTTCAGGAACTCAAGTTCTGATTTGAAATATAACGTCACATCTGCAAAGCCTGTCATGGACGGCGATATTCTAACAACATTGTTGCCACGGTCACTATTTATTTGGACGTATTTCTGCCAAACGGAACTACGTACACTATGATGTGAGCCCTGTCATGCATGTATTCTTCTTGGTCTCAGGGCTCATGTCTAAATGCACATAGTTTCGTTTGGCAGAAATATGTCTAGTTAGAGCGTTGAGTTGATATAGATCAAGCCATCGTTGGGTATCCATTAAGGGTTGCGAGAATTCTTGTAGATACATGACACAACTTTTTAGCCATGTGCCCGAAATCTTTGATCGTGGATCAATACTTAAGAAAAAAAACCTACGTGTGATGGTGTAAAAATGGACCTATTTATGCTAAAATGTACTCAAGACGGGTGGGAATTAAGGAGTGTGCTCGTTAAATGAGGGTCGTAAGCATGAATGGAAATTATTTAGCTCCAGTGACGTCAGAGTCGACGATGAAGACGACACTCCGCAGAACTAAGTCTTTAACTCATGAGCCCTGTCCACCACGCTCTTGTCACATACCCACGGCTCATGAGTCAGCATAGTTCGGAGCTTAGTTCCTTTTGATTTAATGTCAAATCCTTCTTTTCAATTTGCCCGCAGGAAATCGTGCTCCCTTCGACATTATTTCTTATGCAGCTCAAGCGAGCACACCCAATCTTTTCTACACGTCTCTGGTTCCTTTTACCATAAAAACGTTCAATTTTTCAGAGAATTTCACTCGCAAGTTCTACACTTTTTGAAAATTTCAAGGGAAAACATTCATAATTGGACGTATTTCTATCAACGGAACTATGTGCATTATGACGTAAGCCCTGTTATGCACATATTCTTATGGGTCTCAGGGCTCATGTCTTAATTGCACATAGTTCCGTTTGATGGAAATACGTCCAATTGGGCTATTTATACTATATGGAACTATGTGCAAGTGGAAAGATGGGGTGTACGCGTTAGTTGTCGGGCCATAAGAATGGATGGAAAATATAAAGTGCCAGTGACGTCAGCGACAACGACGAGAGAAACGACGATCAACGACATGGTCTTTAACTCATGAGCCCTGTCCACAAGGCTCTTATCACATGCCCACGGCTAACGAGTTAGCGCTCAGTTCCTTTTGATTTAATGTCAATCCCACTTTTTCATTTTCTCAAAAGGAACTATATACACTTTTACACTGTTTCTTATCCGGCTTCCACGAGCACACCCCATCTTTCCATTTGCACATAGTTCCTTTTAGTATAAATACGTCCAATTTACATTAAAAATGAACATTTTATCGAAAGAAATTTCGCAACACTGGAATGCTCATACGGCGTTCCTCCTTAGCACATCAGTACAACGCATTCGGTATAACGCTATCCGGTTTTAGTCGCAAGAACGAAAGAGTACTTCTCGTGATACAATTCGCCAGTGTTCTGATGCAGTCGTTGAGTTTCGTTGAACGTTTTTCCTTCTTGCAACAAAAGCAATTTTCCTTGTCATTACACCATCACAGCTTGTCCCTCCAAGTCTACTGAGTAGCCGTCACGCAAAAATGGTTCCCGTCTGTCTCCGAGAGCAGTGGCGTGGCGTGCTTTGCGATATATCGATTGTTACGCCATTTAAACCTACGGAAAAGGATCGATAAACAGGGTGTTCGCAGCCAGTGGCGTGGCGTGCTTTGCGATATATCGATTGTTATGTCATTTAAACCTACGGAAAAGGATCGATAAACAGAGTGTTCGCAGCGAACACCTTAATAATCGATTCTTTATCATAGGTTTAAATGGCATAACAATCGATATATCGAAATTCACGCCACGTCACTCTCCGAGAGTAAGAGTGCGGATCAGCGAAACATGGGCTTCCCGCGCAACACCGACACAAACACCCTCAAACAAACAAATGAGAAACGAAGAGAATGAAAAACATGGAGAGAATTTCCTTCCACTCATCGCGCATTCTACCGGTCTGAGCGGAAAGAAAAATGGAAAAAAAACCAAATTACAAAGCGACAGTGAGAGGGTAAAAAGGTTGACTCCACCGCGAACCCCTAACTTTGTTTAATTTTTCAAATGGTTGTCGCTAGCACCAGTCGCGCTCTTTTGCTAGGCTAAATCCGCGCAACTCGGTGATGTTGACGCTGTATACAAAAGCGTTTCTTATAGAATACGGGCAGGGGTGAGGGGGCCGGAGTTGACGGCCCGCTAAAAAAAGAAAAGCAGGAAAAAGAAAAGGTCCCGTGGAAAATTTAAATAGAGGCACAGCCGCTAGTAAGACCCGAAGTTTTTCAATTATCGAGCAACAACTGGAGAGATATTCATCGGACTGCTGTGTTCCTGATTTATTGTCCCAACTTGTTTCTTTTGTTTCCTTTCATTCAATTTTTTACCGGCGTGAACAAAGCCGCCTTCAACCGGTGAACAAAGCCAGCGTCTCTCTTTTCGAGGAGTTAAATTTTTCCGAGTGAAAAAAATGGAGCTTTCAGAATTAGTACTTCATCCCCTCTCCCCCAAAAGTTGAAGTTAAAATCTATGTTACGGCTCCGAAAAATTGAATTTCACTTATTGAATTTATTTTCTTCCCTATTTCGTCGTTTCCCGAACGAAAGAACCTTCCTCCACTCCGAGGTTGCGAAATTGGCTCAAGCAATTCAATTTTTTTTTTTAAAAATGTACATTTAGAATTTTGCCAAAATTTTTTCTGATTTATGGATGTGATCAGAAGAAAAATCAGTGAAATTTTCATCAAGAAAAGTCCAATATTTTCTTGGTTAAAATGCACTGTGTGAGGGGACATCGGGCTCCATTTTGCGATTAGGAACTAAAATTCCTGGCTCATCCGTAAAAGCACTCCTAGGCATAGGAAAACTGATAGCACATATTTTGTTTCTAGAATGAGCAGGAAACTATAGTTCCTAATTCCAAAATGTAGTCCACTTAAGCAAAATTGAAACGCTAGTCAAACCAGTCGCGCTGGGTTTAACTTTAAAATCAACACTCCAGAGTCATTCTTTAACTACAGAAACCGCAGGGGCCGTGATACAACTATTCGTGCCTGAGTGTGGTCAAGTGGTATCGTTTTAAAATGAAGGCGATTCGTAATTCGTGTCTTTAAGTTGAAATGGTGTGCGCGGAGCCCTTTTCTTGAGTCCTACTCCAGCTAGAAAAACTGCAGGGGCCGTGATGCAACTATTCGTGTCTGAGTGTTGTCAAGCGGTATCATCTGCAATTGAAGGCGATTTGTGATTCATGTCCTTTAGTTAAAGTGATGTACACAAAACCCTTGTCTGGAGTCAAACTGTAGCTACAAAACCTACAGGGACTGTGATACAACTACTCGCACATGAGTGTAGTCGAATAGTATCATTTCAAAATGAAGGAGATGTGCGAGTTGTGTCCTTTAGTTTAAATGCTTTGAACTGATATACTCGTACCGGATAAAGAGAAGAAAAATCATTGAAGTATTCAAAAAATGTCGTTCGGTAATTTTCCATCTAAAAAAGTAAAGTATGACAAGAATTCGGCACCAAACTGAGGTACGCGTTTCTCCAGTTTCACCATCCATTTGCTCAGGCTAATACATTATTACCGAATACTTGAACTATACTTTCTAGGGGTAAGATATCAGCTTTTATGAACGTTTGTGTAGTAACTCTGATTTCTACAAAATCTCATGTATTAATATTATGTATCTCATTGTCTGTTCCAGGTAAGTTGCTGTGGGCTAAATTATTACGTGTTACAAACGGCGGCCTGATGGATATAATGACCGTCTCACCCATTAACATTGTATACCTAGCAGTCGGAGAACTTCGAAGTTTACCTAATTTCGGGGCAATTCATGTATCTCTCAACAGCCTTATGCTACCATGCTAAGGAAGAACGCCGTATGAGCCTTTGGACGTTGCTGAACTTCCTTCGATGAAAACCGAATTTACTCGGAAAATTGTGAATATCTTTCCTCGAAATTTTCAGACGCTGTCGTATGCAATTTAATCTAAAGTATCTGAAAATTTTGAGGAAAACCATGCTTAATTTTCGTCAATAATACACCGTCTATCAAGGGAAATTTGGCAACTCTCGAATGTTCTCACGGCGTTCTTCCTTTACACGGCAGTGTGAACTTCTCTAGACCAGGTAGGAAATAAGCCACTGCAACTTAAGTATCCCAATCAAAATTTCAAACAGAATACTTTAGAGAAATTGAAAGTTTTCAAAATCGACTCGGAAGTGAGAACTGGATAGGTAAAGGTATCAGGTCAGTTTTGTTCTCATGTGACAACTGCGCGACTATAAGCGGAAATGAGAATGTCGTTTCCTGTTGCTTTATTTCACCCATCCAAAAGACCTGTGCCAAATGTTAAAAGCCTCCATGAAACTCTCCGTTGCTGAAACGGATACAATAAACCAACAACCGACATTAAATGTCGGTTGGTAAAAATTTTACCGCATCGTCCTTGCACCTTCACAATATGGCGACCATTCAAGACCCGATGACGTTTCTATGCAGCTAGTCCGAAAAGACTTGCCTCGATTTGCGACTTATGACTTTCTTAAACGAAATTGATCTTTCCTCTTCCAAGATTGAAATCAGAACCGCTAAAAAATTAAATCTTCGAGAAACTTTTTCCTAACATTTTTTCTATCTAAAGTTACTTTTAAAAAGTTTCTCCTTTGGGCGATTTTGGATTATCCAGTTGAAAGTTTGAGGTAATTTAATTTGGTCAGGGAAAAACAAACCGTGCCAGCAAAACCGCGAAAACACCCCGGTCAAAACGCTTGAATGCAACTGTTGGTGCTCTATGGATGTCCGTGTTGCATAGAACTATAATTGAAGGTGATTTGAGTACCTTGTATATCAAACAATGACGCGTTGGGTGTAAAAAGAACATTTCTTGGTTACGGTGTTTCAGAATCTCCACTGCTAATTTAAATTTTTGAGAGAAAGCTATTTATTGAATTTTCTGAAATGTTTCATTTTTAGCATTGTAAAATCTTAAGAAAAATCGGTGAAAGTTTCAACGAATTCCATACATTATCTTTAATTATAATAGATGTAACGTTAGCAAAGATTCTGAGACAATAAAACCAAGAGATGTTTTTTTTGCACTCAGTGATTTAATTACGTAGGGACGAATAAATTAATATTATTATCCACCAAAATCACTCAATAATCAGCTCGGTGAAATCGCCTAATTTTCAGATGTTTTATTTTTTAATCGTGAAACGAAGCAACAATGAAATTAGAAATTTTGCGAGTAAATTCTTCATGGACCACACTGAAAAAAAAAGTAGCTTGGATCAAGCATGATAATTCTTGAATTTGCCGCTAAGAATTTTCTTTATCTTGCTTTAAGCTGACTTTTTCTTGATTCAAGAAAAAGAATGCTTGGGTTAGGCAAAAAAGTAGCTTATATTAACCAGCAAAATTCTTGATTTAAGAAGAAATACTTCTTGGCGGCAAATTTAAGATTGATTTTTTTCCAGTGCAGGGTAAATTTACATGAGGGTTAGATGCGATACGTTGTTTGGTTCTTTGCCCCATCGCTCCCCCCCTCCCCCAATAAAAAAACCCGAGTGAAAATAAGGCAACGTTGCACGAAGTTACGTCGATTCTGGTTGAATCCGTCCAATTTATACGCACGAACGCGGTGACACTCTGACCCACTGCCTCGATTTCCACGCGGACGCAAAAACACCCATATTTAAGTGAAACTGACAACGCTGCGAAAATATTTGGACTATGGTGGGGGGGGGTGCGCTCCCGAATCGCGGGTCATTTTTTGGCCGGGTGCCCGATACACTCCGTTCCCTCTTTTTACGTACTTTATGCATGTTTCCCGCGGCTATACCCTAACTCCCGGCTTTGATATATTGCCTCCTCGAGACAACCGCTCGGGCGGTTGTTTTTCCATGGAAATTGTTTTTCGGCCGTACTTTCGCGCTCGCATTGACCATCGTCCATCGACCATCGACCGATCCCCCGATGCTGCCGAAATTCCCAGAAAAAAAGATGTTGCATGTGTGAGGGATTTGCGATTTGACCATTGATTATTATGTAAAAGTTCGCGAGAAACACGATGGTGCCACTGGTTTTCTCTGAAATCAACTCCCAAGCTCAAAAAAAGCTCTCAAGTTCAGGTCAAAATGGAGGGGATATCCCACCCTACCCTGAGAGTCCTTGCCTACATCAAGACAAACTCTCCATGCAAAGGTAGGGAGCAAATACATTGACAGGGTTGGCTTGTTTTCAGTTTTAGAGTCCCCAAATAAAGTGGCAACCCTACCAATGTATTTGCTCCCTATCTTTGCATGGAGAGTTTGCCTTGATTTAGACGTGGACTCTCAGGGTAGGGTGGGATATCCCGCCATTTTGGCCTCACTTTGAGAGCTTTTTTTGAGCTTGGGAGTTGATCTCAGAAAAAACCAGTGGCACCATCGTGTTTCTCGCGAACTTTTATATAAGAATCAATGGTCAAATCGCAAATCCCTCACACATGCAACATCTCCATTGACGAAAATTGGACGTATCTCTGCCGAACGGAGCTATGTGCATTATGACGTGAGCTCTGTTATGCCTATATTCTTATGTGTCACAGGGCTCATGCTCAAAGTTCTGTTTGGCAGGGTTACGTCCAATAGAGAATTTGCAGGTGTCTTAAAGTTTGTGATTTTCATCTTTAAAATTATACTACTAGGAAAATTAAGTACGAGGACATCCTTGGTTTCTGAATTGAAAAATTATTGGAGAAAATATGACAAAATAACCTAATCTGCTAAAATAAATGTGTTTAAATAGAAAATGCCGCCAGATGGCGTCTTAAGGCGGCAAATTTTCTCACTTTTAAATCTATTTTTTCCCATATCAGAAAAAAAAATTCGAAAAATACTGCGAACTCAGCTCACTAAGCACTCTCAGATGAAGCAATGAAATTTTTGTGTGCAAATTCTGCATGAATGATTCGGAGCAAAGCAAAGAGTAAGGATGTACGGAGGAAAATTTCAAAATATCACTTCTATACAGCCGTGATAGCGAAAAGAGCAGAAAGTGTTTTTTCGAAATCCAGTTTTCTTAAAAATTCATATGATTTCATTTGGATGAAATCACTGAAATAGCCAAAGCAGCAAATTCCATCTTAATTGTATGAAAAGAAGACATATGAGGAGTTAGTGCGTGCACAAAAAATGACGTAGTTTGAGGCAAAATATATGGTTACATTATAATGTATAAGAATAAAAACGAGAATGAAACAGAGAATGAAATACGTCTTTTCGAAAAATCATGTCATTTAATATATTATGTTGGAAAATAGACTGGATTTCATTTAATTATTCTTTACAAAAATCAACCAAAATGCAGCAACTCGGGATGACTTACGCCTTTTCTGAGGGGAAAAAAAACAAAAAGACAAATCCAATATGAATATGTTGAAAAAGCGTGTTGAATAACTGTAATGTTGGACACATACTATTTTCATGTCATTGCTATTTGTATCAATTGGTACTTCTTGCTAAATTTGGGAGGGAATATAGATTCATGAACGTTGAATGTACTTCAATTAATTCCTAGTAAAAATGAATAGGTTCGTACGGTGAACGCTCTCCAACGTCCATACGTTGGAACCAACCCCTTGCTTTTTCTTCTCCTTTTTTGTATGTACATAAAAAAACTTTTGCAATGAATTAGGGAATACCATAAGTTGAAGTTTGTAAGACTCCATTTTATTTCCGACAATCTGGACTTGAGTAGGATGAAAGTTGCGATCGCTCCTTAATTCAACTCTTCCGTGCGTGCTGAGGTCTGAAGTTACGTAAAGCTGCAGTCAAAGCAAAATTACATGTGATTTATCAATCACAATTCACCGTACGAAATTGCACTCTCTGCACGAAAAAATGACATTTGCTGCATGTCGAGCGAATAAATAATCCGACTCTCCGTTGATCTGTTGCGTGACTGTTTTGTCATCTGTTCATTTCAGCGGTTTTTTTTATTTCCTCCTCCTTTTTCGGATAAGTTTTAATGTTATGAGGAGGTTCATGATCCAAAATGTTAAACGGCGTACGGAAATCTCGATTAGCATTACGACACGCTCCGTGACCTAAATTTTCGGTTTATGGATCGTATTCTCGGCCACCATACTGGATCATCAATCATAGTATATTTATTCGATTGCAACCGATATTTATCGAACCTGCTCCACAACGCGATTGTGGTAAAATGAGCAAATAGTAAAAATATGGTAACACTGGAAAAAAAAACACATTGGATCCAGTTGAAAACATTGACAAGAAAAAATACTCTTGATTCAATCGGATTTTTCCTTGAATCAAAACGAAATCAACTTAAATTAAGAGGCTTGGTTCTTGATTTAAGCTAGATTCTGATTGAATCAAGAGTACTTTTTCTTGTCGATGTTTTTAAGAGTCTGGACTCTAGATCCAATGTGTTTTTATTCCAGTGAACCCATGCCAGATGGTGAATATCCTAGAGTAATATGACATGAATGGAGAATTTGCATGAAATTTTTTTTATAACTTCATCTGAAAGTGCTGAAAGAGCTGATTCCACAGTGTTTTTCGTAATTTTTTTCCGATATGGGAAATGGTGTAAAAATAGATTTAAAAGTACATAGAGTCGTAATGTAAATGGGAGAGCTGGCGCCATGTTCTGCTCGACGAGTTCCGAGCCCGGTGTGCGCCGAGTTCGGGTCACTTTTTCGATACATTTTCGATCCAAAATGTCGGTGTAGAATGCGCGGTGATTCCTATCTTCTTTGTTTTCATCGGACGGCCAGGTACCCGTGTATCGCAAGCAATCGATTATGTATCGAAAAAGTGACCCGGCGTCACACAGGAGTCTCGGAATTCGGGACCTGGAAAATGCTCAAAAGTGGCGCCAGCTCACCCACTTAAATTATGACTCTATGTACTCTATGGTTTCTACTGGAAACCAAAATCCGAGACGGAAAATTATTTCTTGAATCACCCTAGTGTGTAGCGTGTTTATTTGATTTGATTTGCTGTTCTCCCAAGAGTGCGCGAAGTCCTCGCCGGCTCCTGGAATATTCATCTCACCCCATCGTTTCCAAACTCATCTCCTGGAGGAACTCGAGCCCTCCACCCCACGCCGAGTCGGGAGCTGCGTGCGGGACACGGACTGCTCGGCGCGGGTAGGCTGGCTCCAGTTCGTCGGTCTCAGACTCAAAATCACCCCCCCCCCCCCCCCCCCCCCNTCACCCGCCCCTGCGGATATCAACTCGAAATTAATTACCCTCCCCCCTCCTCCCCGCGACTCCCCTCTGTGACGTCACGGCGCTTGAAATCGCCGACCTATTTCCCGAGCAACTCGCTTGCGCTCCCGCGGATTTTCTATGATCGTTATCGCCGAATCGTGTTGAAAAAGCGGCTTCTTTCCTCCTCTGAAGCCAATTCGTAAATTATTTACATTTTAGTGCACAATCTGACATCTTCACCTTTGATCGAACGTTTTTTGCGCTCGCGAACTCCCGTTTTCCTGTTTCGTGTTGCCGTCGGAGACAAAGTTTCGAGATTTTTTTTTGTCGGTGCCCTTACAATTCCTGACGGTTGGAACTTTTTTGGAAGGCGGCGAACAACTTTTCCTCTTCGGAGTTTGACAGGGTTCATTGACAGGCAACTCTCGGCTGGTAGCTATTAGGAAATTCTGGTGATTGATTTGAATATGTGACCAGCGCGTTTTGCCAGCATACCGATACTTACCGAAGAAGAAAAAGAAAAAAGAGTTTGCGATTAAACTCGAGCAGATCATTGTTTTTTCCATGAGCGGGAAGTTTGAATCTAAATTTCAGAATTAGTTAATTATCTGAGTTAAGAGTTAGTGCAATTTTCGTCGCACATATCGTGTTCTTAAAATTCTGGTTAAGAGACATGAATGAAAATCCCTACATTCGAGTTTCCTTCAAAATTCGTCGAATCTCTTTTAGGTACAATCTTTTCAGTTCATGTCCGACCTCTCCGATTGACTCGATCCACTTTGAGGCGGCCGGCCAGCGCCTACAAACCTAGAGGGATACTTCAAGCATTGCGCAATGCGTGAAGTATCCCGTTGGGTTTGTAGGCGCCAGTGCGCGTCTCGCACTTTTCGCATGGACGGAATTCGGGCTTTTCCGTCGGCAGTTGGATCCTTCGCAACGGGTACGATTTACTTCTGTAGGGTGGCAGAAGAAGTGGCAATATCCGTTTCATTTAAAGCGGTGCCGTAGCAACTATGCTTCCGTGGTAGCGAAGAGAGCAGCAAGTGTCAAATTTTCGAAATCGAATTTCCCTCAAAATTCGTCTTATGTTTTTTAAATCAAATCACTGAAATAGCCGAAGCAGCAAAATTCATCTTAATTGTATCAAAACGAGACATATGAGAAAGCCGTAAGTGCGCTAAAATGTAGTTTCGGGCAAAACAGCAGTATGTGGCATTATTCCTCCGGAGATCCCATAAAAACAGTGCTTCCAAGTAAAGTGCCAGCCTCTTCTGCCAATTTCTAACCCGAAAATGTGTTTGTTTTGTGTCCAAAACGCAACCACGGAAGCATGCGGAGGATAGTACTTACGGCTGCTTTGCCTAACACTAGTCTAACATTAACATGAATAAAACCCTTTTTATGTAATTGAGATAAAATCGGTCGATTTTAATCATTCAAAAGATTTCAAGGAGTTTCCCAGATGATTAATAGCAAATTGACAAAGAGCGGTGGCTTCTTTGAATTAAAATTTTCCGGGCAGACGGCTTCTAAGCCCGTTTTCCCAAAGCTTCATTTTTGCACTTACTGCTCTCTTCGCTTAAACGTCAGTAGGTACTGTCCATTGAATCCATATCGGCGAGTACTCTGCTGAGAAAGAACGCCGGACGAACATTCAAGAGTTGCCAAATTTCCTTCAAAACAACGTTTATTTTTAAGGAAAATTATGAATATACTCCATTTATATTTTCCGAATCTTCAGGTAATTTTGCGAACTAAATTATCCGAAACATTGGACGGAAAAAATTCATAAGTTTACCAGGGAATTTGCGTTTTATCAAAGGAAATTTGGCAACGCCTGAGGATTCATACGGCGTTCTTCCTCAGCACGGCGGTGCTGGTGAAGTGTCGGTGAGAATCGGATGGTTGTTTTGAGCGCGTTAACAGGAATATATTAGTGGCGCTTAACAGTCGGGTGCCCGGGTGACGCTCAGATTGGAGGGGGATTCATTAAGGGGGTGAAGGGGGGTGAAGAGGGGGTGCAGGGGGTTGAAGGGGGGATGAAGGGGGGTTGCGAAGGGCCCTCATCGGCGGGGCGGCCAGCATCCAATACAGACTCACTGCCCTATTTACATGTTCACAACGGCAAACACGCCCCCCCTGTAACGCTGAAGCCCGTGGTGGCGTGGTCGCCTGCCCACCGCATTTCCCGCCCCGTCGATGGTGAGTGGTGAGCAGGAGACAATAAGGCGACAGCACAAATAATGTCACACGCTCCGGAAATCCTATCTATAATGCCCCTATGCTGCGGGAGCGTTCAAGTATTTCGTAAGCTCCGCGGAGGGGGTTGGTAAATTGAGGGGGTCTGAGCTTTCCTTACCGAACACCTCCTAGACAGAGGAGACCTGCTGACTCGTTATTGATAGACGAAGCGATGGACAAGGAAGTAAAAGGGAGATGCGAGGTATGTCTACCGTCAGTAAAAACCGGGAAATGTCAGGGAATTGGAAGTTGTGGGGGCAAATCAGGAAAATGTCGCGAAAGCCGGTCATGGATCAGGAAAGTTTGAGTGCCTCAGGCAGTTTCCGAGCATTTTTTTCCAATTTTTAATTCAGTTCTTTAAATATGTTGATTTTTTAATCAAACGAGTGTTAATTTGGAAAAACCTGGAAATCTCGTCTAAAATATCGAGAAGAATCAGGAATATATCAGGAATTTGTAAATTCCAATGAAAATCAGTGTGTTGTAATGAATATTAATTATTAACTACTGAGGCACCTTTCGGCTTACGCCATCTTTTGGTTTTACGATGTTATCAGGAGTAACGCTCTGAACTATTTGACTCTCGCGTAATTTAGACTTTTCGTATGATGTCCATGGTGTGTATATTGTTAAGCTTATGACAACTAGTGTAAAATAACTGTGATATATTTATGTTCCGATGAATACGTACTCCAAAGATGGCGTAAGCCGAAAGATGCCTCAGTAGTTAATAAATATTCATTACAACACCTTGGTTTTCATTTAAATTTACAAATTAAAATGGTGTTGTTCCAATCAAACCTTATTAATACCAGGAATGTCCAAAATATATTTTTAGTATTCCCGAAATCCTTAAAATTATCCACTTCGTGACATGTTAAGGATCTCCTTATACCTCCCTTAATAACTACGTGAATCATGCTAGAGTCTCGTAAGGAAAGGAGATTTTAAGGAACGGCTACATGAATAAGACCCTAAAAGCTCAGAATAGCTCCTAATCTTACGCACCAGTAGATTTCTGGACCAATAATAGTGGACTTGTGCACTTGCGCAGAACAATAGGGCTCCACCGAGCTAGCTTCATTCAGGTAAATGGCCAGACCTCCCCTGAATGCTGAATATATCTTTGTTAGAGAATAATCGATGCCCGGCTGTGACGCAGACCCGAAACAATGTGTAGGCTGGTCCAATCGTGACGTCATTACAGATACCGGCATCGTCTATAATTCAACATTCTGATACGAGTTTAATCGCATTCGTGGCGCATGACGTCACCGCTTGAATTTGATGAATAGCCGTTGCGCATTGGATCCGGAAGCGCTTCAACTATTGATGGATGACTTGTTATTGGTTTGCAGCTTTATACATAGTGCGGTTTTTATTTTAGGTATTTCTTTTAAACCGGGGTTTTATTTTTTAATTGGACCATTGCCTTAATTCATTCTTTTTTCTCTTAAGGTGAATTAAATACAGTACACTGGAAAAAAACGCATTGGATCTAGAGTCCAGACTCTTCAAAACATCGACAGTAAAAAGTACTCTTGATTCGATCATAATCTAGCTTAAATCAAGAACCAAGCCTCTTAATTTGAGCGGATTTCGTTTTGATTCGATCAAAAATCCGATTGAATCAAGAGTATTTTTTCTTGTCAATGTTTTCAAGTGTCTGGACTCTAGATCCAATGTGTTTTTTTTCCAGTGTAGATTCTCGATTTTCCGACATATTTGCCGGTCGGGGTGTCATATTTTAGAGACCCTTTATTTATAATCTAAGCAATGATTTCGGGCGAGTCAAAAGTTGAGTTCCGGAGGAGTCAAAAGTTGAGTTCCATAGGAGTCAATGGTTGAGTTCCTGAAGAGTCAAAAGTTAAGTTCCGGAGGAGTCAACGCTATTTTTCGCCTTATGACGGTCCAATTCTGAATGATTTTGTGGTTGCGTTTTGGACACGCAACTAAACAATTTTAAAGTTAGGAATTGGCAGAAAAGGGCGCCATTTTACTTAAAATCACTGCTCTTATTGGCTTGCTGGCAAAAACATGTATCTTAGGGCTGTTTTTCTGAAACAACTTCAATTTTTTCGCACTCACGGTTAGCGCACATGTCTCGTTTTTACACACGGAAAAAAAATTCGACCGTATGTACCAATGTCCGGTTTTCCATATCATCCCAGCTATTTCGGTTCGTCTAACTGAACTCTCAGTTCGTGTAATCGAAATTTCGGTTTGTGTAACCGAACTTGTGCGGTAAAGTGAACTGATGAAAATCTTACGGTCGTGTATGCCGAACGTTCGGTTACACAAACCGAAGGTCAGTTTGACAAACCGAATAGTTGCAATGACACGGAACACCAAACGTTCTGATCATATGACCAAAATTTTTTTTTTGAATGCACGAAAAAAACGAATTTTGCTGTTTTATGAGCACAAGAAATTCATCTAAATTAGATTACACGAATTTTGAAGGCAACTCATTTTGAAAATTTCAGAGTTACAGCTCTCTTCTTCATCACAGCAGTTTGTTCGGTTCGGGTTTTTTACCACAGCCGAGTGGGAGTAACCAAAAAACAGCCACGCCAGCGTAACGCGCTAATACAGGGTGTTCCAAAAGTCCAACCCCCCGCCCCTTCCCTGAGGGGGGACCAAAATTTTGACCCCCCCCCCCCCAAANGGGGGGGGGGGGGGGGGGGGGGGGGGGGGGGGGGGGGGGGGGGGGGGGGGGGGGGGGGGGGGGGGGGGGGGGGGGGGGGGGGGGGGGCTGGACTTTTGGAACACCCTGTATATGTATGCTCGCCGGCGAAATTTTGCCTATTAACCACGGCCAGCGAGTGGAGGGTGGGAGGGCGGCGGGAGAGGGTTGAACAGGAAAAAGCGAAAAAGGGAAACAAGCAGGAATGCCAGGCACGGTAGGGGAACAGTGATGATGGGGGCTGAGGGGGGGGGNTGAGGGGGGGGGGTGAGTACGCTCTAACGACAAATCGAATTACCGGCGCAAAAAAGGGAATTCCGGGATGGAATTAAATTTAAGTTACCTGAGTTTTTGCTGCGTTCGCCGAGGGACGCGTTACCGGCTCGGGCAAGGTCTGTGCTGCGAGCAGGGCGGCATGAAACTTAAGAAAGAAATAAAAGATTGGAAATTTCAGTAAAATATTTAATGAAATTTCACGAGGCTGTGAAATATTTCATATTTTTCAGGGGCTAGAGTATGCAACCCGCACTCAAACTCACAAAAATAGAAAAAAGTCACACTTTTTAGCTATTGCGAAACATGAAAAGAAATCTGTATTTTTCATTATCTTTCATAAATTTCTGAGATTTCATGAGGTATTTCACGTGAAATTTCAAGATTTTATTTTTCATGAAATGCCACCCTGGCTGCGAGGGACCTGCGAGGGATAGTTTTTACAGAATGGGTTCGGGTTCTTTGACTCCCTGTGCCCACCAAGGAGTTTGGAAAGCGAAAACGCCTTCAATTTGCGAATATGCAACACGCATATCCGCGGAACACGAATAGTTGCATCAAAACGCTACAGTCAAGTTGACTCTGTGTAGTCTGTGTAAAGCGAAAATGTCTCCAATATTCGAATGTGCCAGGGTGTCTACCGTCCGTTAAACCGGTATAAATCAGGAAATTCGATGACATCAGGAAAAATCAGGAAAATCAGTCATTGATCAGGAAATTCCGAGTGCGTCAAGCAGTTTTCAACTACCTGTATGCAATTTAGCACATGCAACAGTGAATCATTTGGTTCAATTCAGGCAATTTTTCGGTTCGTGAAATCAAAGAATCGTCGCCCCATTCGTCCAAAAAATTAGGAAATGTCATTTAAAATATGAGGAAAATTCAAAATAAAATTTTATTAGATACCCTGAGCACGCACATCCTCAAAAAAAACTAAGAAATCCGTATGTTTCTGATGAGGGACAAAAAACCACTAATTTTTGTGAAACTGGCGCTTGTGGTATTTTTCCAGAAACCGAATGGTGAGTCATTTGCCGGCCTTGCGGTTTTTCGTATGACCGCCCCTCGTCAGGACGGAATTTTAGAAAAATTCATTTGGCCCTTCAATGCCCTGAATTGATGAGGTTTCATTCCGAGCGCAGTTTCAACGGCCGATGGAACAACCGGTTTGTCGTAGTCGAAGAAAGAGTCGGCTGTAGCCCTAGTAGCAGAGTTATATAAAAAAATTGTTTTTAAAAGTATAAACCGTAAATAACCACAAGCTAAAGAATATTCATTGTTTATGTAATGGATGTAAAGTTTTTTAGTTAAAAGTTTACTAAAAAACTTATTTTATTATGTAACCCTTAGTATAAAAGTTATATAACCAAATTCAAAGAGTGTATAAAATGAATTTTCATTATTCTTCCTGGCTGGTAGCGCACTCTAGTTATGAAGTGTGCAAGTTTTCATATGCGTTACTACCAGGTGGTGGATCATCGTAGAGTTGTGACTTACCTTAAATCCGCGCCGTCCTAGTCGGGATTAGAACCCACGCTTCGGGATGGAGTTGCAATCCGAAGTCCAGTACTTTACCACCAGACCAGCCAGGCTTGATATGAATGGGCCCCTAAATTCAATCTCTTAACTATCGCAGGCCTCTGAGTCCGTAATATTTTGTTTATTGACGGATTCTTATGATATTTTACCAGACTTTATTATTTATTATTTATTTATTTATTGTTTTTTATTTCATGATGTAATTTTTTCATTTTCATTTTTTTTAACTCTCTCTCATTTTTTTAGCTCTCTCTTTTTTTTAACTATCATGATTTTTAACTATCATTTTTTCTAACTCTCTCTATTTTTTTTAACTCTCATTTTTTTAACTCTCTCTCTCTCTCTCTATTTTTTAACTTTATAATTGCGTCTTTTTCCAGTTTTAATTATTTGGGCCTTTTTCTAGTTTGAATTTATGTCGATGTATTTATGTTATTTATTTATTATTATTATCATTTCCTTTTTTCTTTTAAATTTTTATAATATTAATTTAAACATTTTAAAAAAAATCAAAATTTTTAAAATAATATTTAATAATATTTTTAAAATATTAACAAAAATAATTATGATATACTTTAAAAATATTATAAAATATTATTTTAAAAATTTTAATTTTTTATATTTTTAATATATTTTTAAAATGTTTTAAAAATATTCATTGATTGTATTTCAAAAGTACTTTTGAAAATATTTTAAAAATACATGAAAAACATTTTAAAAATATATTAAATTTCAATATTTTGAAAATATTGCTGTCTAACTGGGCAGGGTTATGAGCCAGACACGCTACCAACTGAGGTAACAGGGCTCCTCGGATTGTGTGCCGAAATATCCCCTTTTAACTCGTCTCGGAGCCATTAGTACCTCTAATAATACCTATCCCACGCAGTCTGAGAGTCGAGGGTGTTCATTGAAATGAGATCATCATCATCATTCATGAAAATGAGATAGGTTTACGTTAAAGTCATTCAGGTCATTTATATAACAGTTATATGAAGCAAATTAAGCAAAAGGATACTATGCGTATAAAGAAAATTTATAAAAACCCTTCCTCAATTATATAAATTTTATATAAACGTTATCTTCTGAAAATATAAATAATTATTTTCATGGGCATTTTATATAAAAGTTATATACTCGATATATAAACTTTAGTTAAAATGGTGATTATATAACCGGTATTATTTCCTTATACGTTTGTTTGGAAGGGGAAAGTGAATCATGCTACTAGGGAGGGATGTCGTTGTTAAACGCGCCGGCGACGTCTTCCAATGGAGATGTTGCATGTGTGAGGAATTTGCGATGTGACTGTAGATTCTTGTGTAAAAGTTTGCGAGAAACACGATGGCGCCACTGGTTTTCTCTGAAATCAACTCCCAAGCTCAAAAAAAGCTCTCAAGTTGAGGCCAAAATGGAGGGGATATCCCACGCTATTCTGAGAGTTCACCTCTACATCAAGACAAACTCTCCATGCAGAGACAGGGAGCAAATACATTGACAGGGCCGCCACTTTATTTAAGGACTCTAAAACTGAAAACACGGCATCACTGCTAATGTATTTGCTCCCTATCTTTGCATGGAGAGTTTGTTTTGATGTAGAGGTGAACTCTCAGAATAGCGTTGGATATCCCCTCCATTTTGGCCTCGACTGGAGAGCTTTTTTTGAGCTTGGGAGTTGATTTCAGGGAAAACCAGTGGCACCATCGTGTTTCTCGCGAACTTTTACACAAGAATCTACAGTCAAATCGCAAATTCCTCATACATGTAACATCTCCATTCCCTGAATGGATGAGGTTCAGTGGCGTAGGAAGGGGGGGGCCAGGGGGGCCTGGCCCCCCCAAAATTGGAAATAGTATCATCTGGCCCCCCCCCAGAAATTCTGGATGGTGCATATCTTTTCATATCTTTATTTTTTGGTGCATGACAAATGCTCATTCGTTCATAGTTACGTCTTGCTGATTATATTATATTTTACTTTGCATGGGCTTTTCCTAATACAGAACAATGATTCTGGCATTCAATAAACATTTATTTCGCAATTTTCACACAAATGAGTGGTTAAAAGTGAGAAAATAAATGGAATAACCTATTGAATGCAACAATTTCAAAGTATTTTAACCTTAAAATGCATAAAACTGGGTGAATTTTATGCAGAAATTGAAGGAAGATTAACGCCACAAGTGCCTCGAGATGCGCTCAAATAGAGTT
>NW_017555888.1:1222451-1255055 GCF_001854935.1 Bemisia tabaci
GGCCCCCCCCCCCCCCAGCAAAATGGCCTAGCTACGCCTATGACATTCCGAGCGCAGTTTCAACGGCCGATGGAACAACCGGTTTGTCGTAGTCGAAGAAAGAGTCGGCTGTAGGGATGTCGTTGTACAGGGCGCCGGCGACGTCGTCCAATTTGAGCAAGTATCCCTGAAGGGAGTGAAGGGGTTGTTTCACTGAATCGGTTCTGATGAAGAAGATGGAGCATCGGCGTACGCTGTCGGCACCGTTGGGCCAGGGGTGACACCAGGTCGCGAAAGGCCCCCCGTGGTCGAGGCTGCACGCTCCGCGCCAGTCGTTTGGTATCCTCTGGTACGCTCTCAACGCATCCGCGCAGTTCAAATGTCCACCATACTTACCTCCGATCTTCGTGTGGCAGGAGTCATCCCTCGCCCTGTTCATCAGCTCGTCCCTAATCACTTCAAAAGCCTCAATCTGAAATTGAAATGGAAAAATCGTCAGGGGCTGTCCACTGAACGGGTTCTTTTGACGTATTTCTATCAAACAGAACTATGTGCAGGTGGGAAAGATAGGGTGTGATCGTAAGTGCTTGGGCCATAAGAGTGAATGGGAATGATAAAGCGCCAGTGACGTAGCCGCCCAGGGCGGCATGAAACTTAAGACAGAAATAAAAGATTGGAAATTTCGGTGAAATATTTCATGAAATTTCAGGAGGCTGTGAAATATTTCATATTTTTCAGGGGCTAGAGTATGCAACCCGCACTCAAACACACAAAAATAGAAAAAGTCACAATTTCTACCCATCGCGAAACATGAAAAGGAATCTGTATTTTTCAACATCTTTCATAAATTTCTGAAATTTCAAGATTTTATTTTTCATGAAATTTTGCCACTCTGTAGCCGCCGCTCCAGTAGCCATTTGTCGTCTTTATCTCATGAACCCTGTGCACAACGCTCTTGACCCATGCCCACGGCTCATCAGTCTTGCATTCAGTTGGCACACAGTTCCGTTTGCTGAATTAGAAAAGCGGGATTTTACTTCTGTCAAACGGAACTACGTGCACTTTCCACGAGCCGTGAGCAAGTGTCAAGAGCGTGGTATTCCATTCGATGCGAAGATTGTGCATTCTCGTCCTTTGCAATGAAATTACTGAAAATATGAAAAAATATGAAATTTACAGGGTAATTTTTGTCCCTAATTTACAATCTTAGCGAGTAAAATGGAGCCTGTTAATGGGTGGTCAGGTTTTTCCTCCAAGCCAAAGGAAGTTGCTCAATATCAGCAACATTGTAATGTTCCTGGTTCCTTTTTGCAAAATGCAATCCAATTGTAAAAAATTTTATAAATTTAATTTTATAAATTTTATAAATATAATTTTTTTTAAGTTTAGGACAGCTGTTACAGCGTATGATATATTGTCTCCGGAGGTAGTATCCTTACCTTCATACCCGACTCGCCCTTGGCCGGATGTGCTTCAGCAAAGCGCAAGATTATATTCCGATCGTGTCGAGTGGGGGCTTCCCAAGTGTATAGCAAAGAGGGGAAAGCGGAGTAAACCCTCCGACGGAGCTCACAGCTCGATTTGCTGCTGGTACCATGCTACCTATAGCCCATGCGGCGTTCATGACGGCCGTAATGGGGTTTCGGAGTTTCGGACGGCGACTTGACGACTCGGGCGACTGGCTCTTCCGCAAACTCCGCCCCGATGGGGTCCGCCCTGTTTCGACCAGTATCGCTAGACAAACGACTGGAAAAAGAATCGACCATTAGGTGGGCATAAGTGAAGCCAGAGTTGCAGGGGGAGAAATGAAAATCACCGGAAAAAAGATCGCTAGGATCTAGAGTCCAGACTCTTGAAAACAATGACAAGAAAAAATACTCTTGATTCAATCGGATTTTTGGTTTCAAGCAAAAAGCCGATTGAGTCAAGACTATTTTTTCTTGTCGATGTTTTTAAGAGTCTGGACACTAAATCCAAGCGCCTGTTTTTCCAGTGTGATGATTAAATATTGAAAATGTCTGTGAAATATGTGAAGAAATGTCACAACGATGTGAAAAATATGACAAATACGAAACATAATTTTAGGGGTTGGGTATGCAACACGCACTTAAAACACCAAAAATTAAAAACCAGTTGCCTTTAACTTAGGTAAATTTTGCATCTGGAAAGTCTGGTAATACATCCTTACCCTCGTTATCTCATCCTTTTTCCTTGATTGCAATGAATTGCCACCAGAAACATTACAAAATACGACAGAAAATAAACTGCGATCTCTGTAAATTTAAAGGTAGGTCCGCTTCTATCTTTAAGTTTGTCAAAATCATAGAATTGTTTATCCCGCTTGTATTTTTCGCAGTGAAAAATTAATATTGCGAGGAGGTATTTCTAAAATAAAATTGTTGAATTCTACTCGAAATCAGTTAAAACTGCCATTTTAATGATGCGATGTTAGGATATCCTTAAACCTCCCTCAATCAGATGCAAAAGAAATATATAAATAAAAAATGAATAAAATAATGCAAAAGAAGTATGGAAAATTGCGGAGGATGATTCCATACACGGTTTTTTTCAAAAGGTAGTATTTCCATTAATATTTCACCAAGAAACTAGACTTTTAGACAGATTTTATTATTTTTCGCTAAATTAAGCTTAAAACTTTAAAACGCGATTTTGCGACCAGCGCAACAGACCCATATTACTAATTTCAACTTATTGAAAGTCCTCAATTTTGGACTTTAAAACCTTTGGATGCATTTATGCTAAAAGGAACCATGTGCAAGTGGAAAGTTGGGGTGTGCTCGTGGTGAGCTGAATAAGGAACAATGTGGTCAGTGGATATAGTTAATTTTGAGAAAATAGGAAAGCGGGATTTTACATAAAATCAAAAGGGACTGAGGGCCAACTAGTGTGCCGTGGACTTGTGACAAGAGCGTTGTGGATAGGGCTCATGATTTAAAGCGCCCCAACGACGAGCTTGACGTCGGCGTCGAGCTTAGTCGTCATCGTTGACGTCACCGGCACTTTAAAGTTCCCATTCATTCATATGACCCTCAACTAACGAGCACACCCCACCCTTCCACTTGCACATAGTTCCATCTAGCATAAATACGTCCTATTGTATCTTCTACGCATAATATATACACGAACAGGTAAACATAGTATAGATATTAGAAACTACACAAACGCAAATGTACCTATGAACAGTAACTTCACCGCGATTCGAGGCATTGTGACCTCGGACTACACTATCACCCTCAACATTTCAACGGACTAACCGAACTAGAGATTTGGAACAGCTTTTAAACGGGGGGCCCGAGGTGAACTTACAATAGCGATGGAAAAAAATGTTTTACGTCCTTGGAAGGGTATTGAGTCGAAAGACAAAGAACCGGGAGGAACACTGAACAGTGTCACCGATTTACCCAAAAGTGAGTGCTGAGTGGTCTGACGCAACACTGATGTTGAGTCTGGCTGTTCCAGGCACGAAAACAGCATGTTGCGTTGCTACCGATTATATTTTCAGAAAAGATGGAAATTTCAATCGAAAAATTGTTGGCCATCTCTGCCGTGCTAAGGAAGAACGCCGCATGAGCCTTCAGACGTTGCTAAATTTCCTTCGATAAAAACCGAATTTACTGGGAAAATTGTGAGTATTTTTTCCCGAAATTTTCAGACAATTCTGCACGCAATTTAATCTAAAATGAATATGATTGAATTCAAATAAATATGTGCATGAGTTTCATCAAAAATACATGTTTTATCAAGGGAAATTTGGAAACTCTCGAATGTTCACGCGGCGCTCTTCCTTAGCACGGCAGTATAAGTTAAAGTTCCCATTGTATCTCTACACGCAGATTTAGCACTGGTGTGAAACAAGAGAAATGATTATGATACTTTTGAATAGACGTAGAAAGTGCCGCATTTTACGCGCGTGTATACCTTTTTGTGCTCATGTGTGAAACAGCGAGTTGACATAGAAAGAATGGAATACCACAATTCCTCCTCATCGTGGAAAATTTTACAGGAAAATTGTATTCGCCTGGAGAAAAAACACGTCATTCGAGATCATTCCTATGTTCCGTTTTTCCGTTTTTGAGGAAAAACGGTCGTTATTTTCCGAACTTGGCTGTAAAAAATCTCCAATACGTACAAGTTAGGATAGGTATTGAGACAATTTTTTGGTCGAAATTTGAGCACAAAGTCCTGACGTTCCGCGGGGTGATATGATGCTCGAAAATGTTCCAGTTGCGAGGTGTTAATGATCGATTATTGATAATGGAGATGTTGCATATGTGAGAAATTTGCGATTTTACTGTTGATTCTTACGTAAAAGTTCAAAAGAAACACGATGGCGCCACTAGTTTTCTCTGAAATCATCTCCCAAGCTCAAAAAAGCTCTCAAGTTGAGGCCAAAATAGAGGGGATATCCCACGCTATCCTGAGAGTCCACCTCTACATCAAGACTAACTCTCCATGCGAAGATAGGGAGCAAATACATTAGCAGTGTTGCCGTGATTTCAGTTTTGGAGTCCCCAAACAAAGTGGCAGCACTGTCAATGTATTTGCTCCCTATCTTTGCATGGAGAGTTTGTTTTGATGTAGAGGTGAACTCTCAGAAAAGCGTGGGATATCCCCTCCATTTTGGCCTCAACTTGAGAGCTTTTTTTGAGCTTGGGAGTTGACTTCAGAGAAAACCAGTCGCACCGTCGTGTTTCTCGCAAACTTTTACATAAGAATCAACAGTCACATCGCAAATTCCTCACACATGCAACATCTCCATTCTCCATTTGAAGCTGTGGCCAAGAAAGGACTATTAAGTTGTTCGCCGCGAACACCCAATTATCGTTCATTTTCCATAGGTCAAAATGGCGGGCCATTCGATAGATTGCAAAGCATGCCATCCCACTGAAATCGTCATCTCCGGCTAAAGTAACATAAGCACCATTTGACGTTTAAACATCCCCGCCGCCTTTTCATTTTTTTACAGAGAAATAATCCTCCAACGAAGCTGTCCGAAAATTTCACTGAATTTTCTTCGTGCAGCCTTTGAAATTCAGTGAAATTCTCAAACAGATTCAAAAGCAATTTCTCTGTAAAAAAATGAAATGGCGGCGGAAATTTTGAAACGTCTCATGGCGCTTGTGAAACCCTGGAATGTTCCAAAATGCTCTAATACCCATAAATCATCGAATGATTGAGCGACGATCTTTAAAGATCTGAAGAACCTTAAACAAACTTTAACTGGATGACTCCCCAATATTGAGGTTTCTGAAGAAAAAATACGAATAAAGCACGAAAGAAAACCGTTTTATTGTTTTCGCTTGAATCCATCAGATTAATTAAAGACAGGTTTGATGACCTCGATTGAATCACCCAAGTGATAACTCTCCGTGAAAGTTTCTGATGGACTGAGTGTCTGAATCTGTTATTCTTATGAATTCCTCGGGTCCATCTTTTTGATGATGGTCGTAAACCGTGACAAGAAACAAGACTTTTAAAGTAATAAAACTGAATCTCAGAACAATCTGAACCGATGGATGGTGAAACTGAACCTGCTCATTATCTGGTGAGCCGTGGAATATAGACATTCGAACGGCGTTCAGGGCTCATGAGAAAACGGATTTGTAAGGTTTTAGCATCGATCGATTCAGCCATCCACCAATCTTGTTTAAGTGCTTCCGATGAAAGTACCGTGAAATTCCGGAAAAATATCGTGGGACGGAGCGCTTTGTGAAGAAATTTTTATCACCTCGTGACATTACTCAAACGATGACGTAGCTTTCGTCGTGAAACGATGATCGCATCGATCGACTACATCATAAAAACCAATCGATGAGGTCACTTGCCGCACCGCATGGCTTGGAAAATTCAAAAATAGAGTAGTGTGTGTACTTCCGAAGTGTATACAAGGTGATCCAGGGTTAAACGGCCAGACTGCACGAGTCGAAACACCCCCAAACCCCCTCTTTAAATTGAGATTTCGATTTTTTAAGATGTTTTATGATTTCAGGCCATAAAAGTATAGAGGAGCGCAAATGTTCATGAGATTTGGTTCGCAACCGTCGCCAAAATGGACCACCAGACAATGTACGAATTTCAGCATTCTGATACATGTTTCGTAACTAAAATTTCACGTAGAACACGATGCGCACGATCAAAATTGCCGAACTTAACTCCTTACGAAGATATTCAATGATTCCTGATGCGTGAATTCAAACCCTCCGCTCATGAAAACTCAATGCTCTACGTGATTCACATCGCTCGCTAAACGTTATCATAAAAGTCTCGCGATAAAAAAATCTGGCAACTTCAATCTTGACGCTTTGGCTCAGCTATAGCAAATTGCTAATAGTTTGAACAACACATGGTAGGAAATGAACATTGCTCGATTGAGAGGCTTGCTGAAACCATTATAATGCGCGATTTGACTCACGTAGAGCTTTGAGTTTCTTGTGAGCGGGCAGTTCAAATTCCTCGTAACCAATGTGAAATAAAAAATGTTAATATCTCCGTCAGGAGTTGGTTTCAGTAATTTTCGTTGCGCGAATCGTATTCTACGTGAAATTCTAGTTAAGAAACATGTATCAGAAGCTTAAATTCGTACCTCGTCTAGAGGTCCATTCGCAGGAATAACGATTTACTTGCCAAAATAGAGGGGGGCTGTAGCTTTGACTGGGGCACTTTTAGAAAAAATTGTACCCAGCAAAAAGTCTTATTTTGAACACGCTACTGCAGTCTGGCCGTTTAACCCTGGATTAGTCTGTGCTCTTCGTTCGTTCTAACGCCTAATACGGACACCTCTAGAGTCTTGAAATATTGACAAAATGGTTGAATTTTATAGCGCATAATCTCTGCTGTTTTGCAGAGCTAAGCCAAGCCGTTTACGGATTTTGCATTTATGAAAGACTGATTTAAGACTACTAGGTTGGCCTAATGGGCAGCGCGCCTGACTCTCTATGCCAATTCTGCCGCGATAAGGAAAAACGTCGTAAGAACATTTGGACGTATTTCTGCAAAACGGAATTATGTGCATTAAGACATGAGCCCTGAGACCCATAAGAATATGTGGATAACAGGTCTCACGTCATAATGCACATAGTACCGTTTGATAGAAATACGTCCATTTGAGAGTAGCCAAATTCTTCTTTCTTTTGAGAATTGTTCGCAAACTATATCCCTTGAAGTTCTCAGATATTTTGGATTAAATCGCGTACAAAGTTGTCTAAAAATGGGAAGACAAATCCTTACAATTTTCCCAGTAAATTCGCTTTTTATCGAAAGAAATATGCCAACGTCTGAAGGCCTGTACGGTATTTTCCCTCTGATGACAGAATAAGTCCCGCGTTCGAATCCCGGCTATGGCGCCAAGTTCTCGCTGAACTAATGAACGGATTTGCAGAAACTTTTCCTTTCAGCTTGAATCCATAAAAATTTAAAGTAACCGCTTCCTGTTATTCGTCGCTTGGCTGACATGATGGCGTAACTACATACCTATGAAGACCGGATGAGACCGGAGAAACATTGAGTTATATGGACGATAAGGTTCATTGCAGAATGTAGTTACGCCTTTATGTCTGGTACGCGGAGAAAAAAACTTCGTACATGGGACCCGAAGTTTCGGTCACATGGATCTCCGAAGTTTTCGGATTGAGCATCTGAACACTTTAGGTCCGGCTGCTGAGGTTTGGATCACACATCTGAAACTTCAACTCTTACATCTGAGGTACTTCGGTTCTCACATCTGAAGTACTTCAGATGTAAGAACTGAAGTTCCAGATGTGTGATCCGAACCTCGACAGCTAGACCTAAAGTGCTCAATCCGAAAACTTCAAAGATCCATATGACCTAAACTTCGGGTCCCACGCACGAGATTTTTTTCTCCGTGTAGTGGACTACATTTTGCAGTTCGTAACTACACTTTTTGGCTCAGTTAAGAAACAACGGATGTACCATTAGTTTCCCTACGTACATAATAATTTTTACGGGTGAACCAGGAATTGCGGTTCCTAATTATAAAATGAAGTCCAGTTTTCCACAGAAAAAACCTATTCCTCGTCATAAACCATCGTAAGTAATCCGGTTCTGAATCTACTTATTCCGGTCATTGGTCTGTTCTATTTAGAGTACCGGTGTACAGAAAGAGTACGCACATGTCGAAAGATGGAGCTCTTCGGGCCCAAAAGGACAGACAACCTTTGGAACGAAAAATATCCCTGCCAATCTTCAGCAATATCTTGCCAATACATGTATCAAAGCAAAATGACCGGGAATGTTAATAAATGAGCATCCTTCTGCAAACTAATTTATGCAAAAACTATGTCAAATAAATGCTTTACAAACAGCGGATCGCGACAATTGTAATAATATATCATTCCGGACAATTTTATTTCATAGGTTGATTGCCTTTTCGGGCCCTAGGAGCTCCATGACCTATCCTCCTAAATCATCAACATGCCCGTACTCTCCCCATATAGGTACTTTAATTCTCCTCCGTAAAAACCCATATTTTTCGTCATAAATACTCGTACGTAATCCGGTTTTTCCGAATCTGTTTATTCCGAAATTCCGACCACCGGTCTGTTCTAATATTAGAAGATAAAATAAAATTGATGAAGAGTCATTCCTCTATTTACCGATCGTGGAAATATACGATTATGCGGACATGAGCTTCGCGATCGAACCCGCCGCTGTCCTACTGACTCAGTTTTCCCCTGTTTACACATACTTTTTCCAATCGGGTTGAGCGCACGTAAACACCGGGAGAATTGCGCTGTTTGAGGTCCGACTCGAATGCAAAATGATTCAACGCCCCCTCTCAAAGCTGCGTTCTGGATGTTTCCTCTTGAAACTTATTGTTCTGCGTTCTCGGACGATAAAACTCACGAGAAGTTTAACAACACTTTTATGCGATATCCATATTCTTTGGATTTAAAAGACTGGGGCAGTGTTAGGCAATACAGTCGTTTCGATGTCACAGGCAATTAGTCAAATCAAGCATCATTAGTCAATCATGTCTAAGCAGATCGTCCAATTTTAAAAGTTTAAACGATTTTGCAAAATTAAGACGAAAAGGTCTGAGTTTTATATTTTTTTTGGGAAAATGACTCGTTGAATCTAAGAGCTCTCCATCTTCCCTACTTCAAATAATCCTCATTTTTTCAAATGTTAAAAATTCAAAAAATCTGTGTTTTATGACATGCTGCAAATTTTAAGATAAATGTTTGCTTAGGAGCTGAACTCCGTTTAAAATACGATTCTATGATGCTCACTTTTACAGAGAATTCTTCGTAATTTTATGTATAGATTCTTTTGTCAAACTTAGCAATAGAATCAGAATTTCCATCTAAGTTACGTAGTTTTTAATTAGACAGTAAGTTGGAATTTTTTAGCCAACATGCGTTAAAAATCAGCATAAAGCTGAAAATCTCAATACAGGGGAAAAAGCTCACTCGAGCACAAGTTTCTCTCCAGAGATACGCTGTTTGGTGCAACACTAGTTAGGATCATTCAGGAAGACAATTGCAGATGCGTTTCGGGTCTAATAGAGAATTTGCAGGTGTCTGAAATTTGATGAATTTTGTGTTTAAGTCAAAACTACTGAGTGAACTGAACACGAGGATACCCTTCGGTATCTTTCGTCGGCGAGAACGAAAACACACCAACTCGGAAATTTTTAAACGCTTAATTTTCTGTCATCAAACATGGTGTATCGCTTTCAACTTGGTGCTTTACAAAATCTCTAAGTGCTTGTCCTATGACACTAAAAAGGTTTTTCTCAAACTAACGTCTTCGCCCGCTGCGCAGTTTTAGGTGTCTCATGAACAATTTTTTTTCCGAGTTGGTGTGTTTTCGAACTCAGTGATTCAATTGCATTCAATTTCCTAATTTCTCACTCTATCTCGTGGACCATTACGTGGAGCGCCTACCGCGCGCGGGTTGGACCGCGTAGCTGCCGGGAGGGCGACCCCCTAGTTTTGAAATATGAAAGTGGCAATGAAGTCATCGGGACGAGGGTGTGCGTGTACTCAAGAGAGAACGATGACGTCAATATCGTTGAATCTTCTCAATCCCCGTTTCAACACCCGTAATAATTCTGGGACGCAAGCCAAGTTTTCTTTTCAATTGTGATCCATACTCGCCAGCTCGTCGCGAAAACGCGTATTTTCTCAGAAAATAAACCGTCCGCCCTGACCGAGCGTCATGATGATCTTGCCCGTCGATACAAGCGCACTGCCGTGCTAAGGAAGAACGCCGTATGAACCTTTAGGCGTTGCCAAATTTCCATTGATATAACACAAATATCCCGGTAAACTTAGGAACATTTTCCTTTTAATTTCTCAGATACTCTTGTTTGCAATTTCATCTGAAGTTCCTGAAAATCTCAAGGAAAAATATTCATAGCTTTCCTTAGAAATAAACATTTTAGCGAAGACAATTTGGCAACTCTCAAATGTTCATACGGCAATTTTCCATAGCGGGGCAGCACAGTGAGGCACACAGCAAGGTCAGGAAAACGCAAACACACGGAAAAAATTGGACGTTACTCTAGTATTCATGCTGTTTAATAAATGTGCGACAAGTATCAAATGCTGATTTTACATTAAAAAAATTGCTAACTCAACATTGGATTTGTTCATTTAACCATAGCCGTAGTTAACCTAGTATTTTTTTTTTAAATTTTAAAATTAGAATTTATACTTGTCGCACATTTTTTAACGCCATGAATGCTAAAGCAACATTAAATTTTTTTCCGTGCACCGCAATGTGACTGTCAAATCGAACCGCATTTTAAAATGAGGAACTTCAGTTTTTGTGGCTCATCCGTAGAAGCACGTGTTAAAGCTAACTAAGCTTCAACCCAAGTCTCCGTGATAACGAAGATATCTTATAAACGCATTGTCTAATTCATGTGTCTCGTGTTATTGTCTACATTTGTTAGTGTCTGACACGGAACTACTTAAATATTTACAAAACACGCATTATATTTTCTTTTAATACATATTCATTTTTCATCAATTTAAATTTGAATAATCCATGCATAGTGTGCAAACATTTCAAAATCATGATTTGAAAAACGCTGACTTGGCGAGTTTAAATATTAGAGCCAAACATAGAGCGGAGCGGCGTGCTGTCAGCGCGACACACGCACTGGCGCCTACAAACCTAACCGGATACTTCACGCATTGCGTAATGCGTGAAGTGTCCCCTTAGGTTTGTAGGCAGCAACGCGCATTGGCGCCTACAAACCTAACAGGATACTTCAAGCATTGCGTAATGCGTGAAGTGTCCCCTTAGGTTCGTAGGCACCAGCACGCAACGCGCATTGGCGCGTCTGGCGACAAGGTCTTCATAAGCGGATTCAGACACTTTGAACGAGGGGGGGGGAGGGGGTTTGAGAGGCTTCCCTTAGACATTTTTCAAAATTTTAAAATATTACATATTCAGTTTGAGTCAATATCCTCTTGTATAAGTATCAAAGGTACACTGAAAAAAAAGGGTTTNGTTCAGCTACTACCTAGAAGTGGTTTAGATACAACATAAACTTTTAGGTTTGTGATGAATCTAAAATAGGGTTTAGATAGCACATAAACTTGGTTATGCTAGGAGCTCAAAGGTTTTGTTTCCTACTTCAAACAGTTTGCCTATTAGCCTAATCGCCGCTGAACTGACCAGTTCGGCTAAAATCTGACCCTTTTTTTTTTCAGTGTAAGGTTCCTTCCTTCTATATTCCTTCGTTCCGTCTTTCCTCCCATTTTCCCCTCCTTTTTTCCGGGCGAAAAGGGGGAGGGGGTGTACGCCTTCTACACCTTTCACCTTGGATCCGCCTATGTATGTCTTATACATTGTTCCTGTATAATGAGCCAGAAATGGTCTTTATTGTAAAATGTAGTCCAACTCCGTAGAATGTACCTCGCATCAGTTCGTTGAAATCACTGGCGTGGCGTGTTTTGCGATTCATCGATATTTCCCTATTTGAAGCTGTGGTAAATAATCGATTATTAAGGTGTTCGTTGCAAACACCCTGTTTATCGATACTTTTCCATAGGTTTAAATGACCGATCAATCGATGAATCGCAAAGCACGCAACGCCACTGGTTGAAATCTTTTCCTCTTGACAAACATTCTTGAGTTTTCTGTCTACACAATAAATTCCTCACACTCGAGGTAATATCGAGGAAGTCCCAAATATATTCTGGAAAAATAGAATGGTACAATCCCACATTTTCTTGAAAATCCATTTTCGGAAAGTACTTCGAAAATGAGGACGCCAAGCAAATTTTTATTTTCAGCGTGTAGCCGAAACTAGAGAGCCTCAAAATCCAACTCCGTTTCAAGCGGAAAATTATCGCGCCAACAAATTTTGTTCATAAAAAATCAACGCTAACTTAATTGCGTTCTTCCGCGGGGGAAATAACGAAATGAGCAACATGACAACCAGCGGTGGAAAGATTATAATCTATCTTTTCGCTTTTTCGCGGGTCAAGACTCTTATGCACTTATTCGACGCCCTCCTTCCCCCCTCCACCGAGGGGTTCGGCGGTTTTGCGGGTGACTCTTACTTTCGCGTTTCCGTCTCACTTGTGTAAGTGTGTGTGTGTGTGCGGTGAGTCCCCATTGCCGTGGATCCGCCTTCGCCATTAGGGCGTATCTCAATTTTAACATGAGCCCCAGAAAGCATTGATTTATGTGTGAAACAGGGTTCACGTGGAAATTGAGGTACGCCTTTACGTCAGAGGAGCGACGATTAAAGGACGGACATGGGAACGATCGCACGGTGGAGCGAGTTAATGGGAAATGTCGGACATAATCTGCCGTGCTAAGATAAAACGCCGTATGAGTCTTCGGGTATCGTCAAGTTTCCATTAATGAACTGCAAATGAATTAGGAAAGTTTTAAATATTATTCTCCCAATTTTTCAGGCAATTTTGTTCGTAATTCAATCTAAAATGACTGAAAATTCCTAAGAAAAATCAAACAAATTTCCTCAAAAATACAGATTTTATCCAGAAAAATTTGGCAACTCTCGATTGTTCATACGGCGTTCTTCCTTAGCACGGCAGTAATGTGGTAACTTAAAAAGCTTACATCCTCATCAATACAAGACTTTAAAAGTGGCCTCATTTGTTTTTTCGTAAAATTACCCAAAGGAAAGCACTTCTTAAAATGTATAACATGCTAGAATCTTACTCTATAATGAAGTATCGTAGGATTAGTGCATAACGCACAGAGGCGGATCCAGCACATTGGCAACACCGGATTTTCTCCATTTAAAGCTATGCTAAAAGATCGATTCTTGACGGAACTCCTGGCCCCTCCAAAAATCGATACATTTCCACAGGTTTAAATGGAGCAAATACAATGTTGCCAAATTGCTGGATCCGCCAATGATAACTCATGTGGCGCGAAGCGTTCTCGGGGGGTCGAACCGCGAGGCGGTTAGAGGACAGACCCCTGAGTTTTTATTTATAAATCTGAAAAAATTATAACTTGGCGTCACTCGGAACGTTTATTTGAAGAGGAGAGTATCCGCCTAAAGTCAAGTCTCAAGAAGACACGAGGCAATTTCATATATTTGACAATTTCTCATACATCTGTTCGCAATAATTGGTTAGCGATAAAAATGTTGCAGTTTCGATTGAACATGTCTTGTTCGACTCTTCCTATTGGCTCGCTCCACTGAGCGGTGCGGCGTGGCGTTAATAGCCGCCAAAATGACACGCCCACGATAACGCTCAGCTATTCCCCGAGCCCCGACCTCGTCGCGTAGACAAGTAAGAGTGAAAGTGCGGTTGTGTAATATCTTCCGCGCTTCGACCGATCATCGCATAAAAAATGCCTGTGTATGAACAACTTCACAACGATAAAGCGGAATTTTAATTTTTTCCGAGTTTGGGAGTTCTGAAAGCAGTGCATTCAAATGTCCGATCAGAATATGACAGTCAGATGAACTTTGACTGAGTTAAGCAGAAAGGAACCAACCCACATTTTGGAAAAAATTGAATTATGAGTGGTTTTGAACTCAACCACTGCTCTACTATCTATCGCCAAAAATTCTAAGTTTTTGTCGGAGCAAATTTTGCAGAAATTGAACTTGAAGTTTATCGTTTACATTGAGTCTTATGCAGGAGCCACACTTTAAACCTCTTTTTCTCGGTTCGATCCCGATGTGGCTTGGTTCCTTTCTGTTTAACTCCGTCCAATTGAAGCATTGTCGAATGCTTACGGTGTCCTTCCAGCAATACCAGCATGGCAGAGTATACCGGTCTCCAGATACCACTATTCGAACTCCTGGGAGCCCGTGTTGCCTACCCTCTGAATTGAAGGAAAACTCTCGCCGGACCTGCATTCAGGGTAAAAACGAGCTAGATGGTTTGATGATTCCTTAGCTTGCGCGGTTGTTGGTTGGCAAAATTCGTATTTCCGCAAAAACTAATGTTAATTTATCCTTAAGGAATGAAATCGATCCGAGAAACTTTATTGGTCTCTCTATCAATATTTTCTGAGAACAAAGACGGATAAAAAGTCATGGTGATACTGATGTACATTTCCTGTGAGAAATTTTTGAAAACTGGTTGTAATACGCTTTCATTGGGATAGGTTAATCACAGTTGAAAGTTGAAAACCATGTATTTCCAATTGCGCCGTGTTGCACTGAGAGAAAAAAATCGGTCATATAAACCGTAATGTTCGGTGTTCAATATCGGCCGTACCGCTCGGTTCATGTGATCACTCTCTCAGTTCTGAAAACTGTATCTTTGGTTCATACAACCGAGCTCTCAAACCAAATTGAACAATAGAATAAACCCGAGGATACGGTTTCTAGAACCGAGAGTTCAGTCACATGAACTGAATAGTACTGCCAATATTGGACACCGTACTCACCGTTCATATGACCGAACTTATTTTTACCCGTTCATAGAAAAACGCCGGGAGAACAATCAAACGTTTCTGAATTTCTTGAGGTAAAATCTTTATTTTTGAGAATAGTTGAGACAGTCCTTCGTCGAAATTCCCAGAGACAGTTCGACAGTTTCGACTTACGCCATCGCGCCTTCAATTTTGCAGATGCTACACGGACATCCATCAAGCACGAATAGTTGTATCTCTGTGCCTTTATCAATGCGTACCGCCTCCTTTTCCCTGCTCTATTTCTATATTGTATTGGCTCCGTTGTTTTCGACGCGTGTACAAATTAGAAATGTGACAACTGGCAACAGTGCAAAGTACAACAACACAGCCAGCAGCGACGCGGCGTCTTTTTGGCAATAAAGTGACCTCGCACAATGCAAATGCCCGCGATGACGTGTAACGCCCGTTTGATGGGTTTCATTCCGACCGCACCGCTGCCCCCCTTCCCCCATCGGCCCCTGCTCAGAGGCAGACCTCGCTTTCGCCCTCGACTTGTTTTCCTTCCGCACCCCCTTACCACCCCTCGCCCACCCCGCGACGATTAGAAACCGCTCTCGAGAAAGGCATAAAGTCATAGGTGGATGCGTGGTTTAAGCAAAACAGGCTGCTTTTCCCTTTTACTCCCGCCATACACTGTCTAAAATTCAGCCAAGGGTCTGTGAGATGTTTCAGCGGTGAGAAGAGTGCTGTCACAGAGGCGAATATGAAGGGGGGTGTAGGGGACATAAGCTCCCCCTCCCCCCGGTTTACCCGAAAAAAAAAGGATGATGAAAAAGGGAAGAAAGATAGAAAGAAGGAAGGAACGGTGGATAGACGAAGGGAGGACGCTCATATTTTATGATTGGTCATGACGAAATTTACTCATACTGCATATTGAATTCTTTGAAATTTAGACAATTTTCTTGACGAAGCCCCCCAGACCCTTTTTCCACCCTGCGTGAAGTGTCTGGATCCAGTTACGCGCTTCTTAGCATTATTCTGTGAACCTCATAAAATAAGAATGAAGGACTGAAAATCCTAATATGGTTCAAAAAAGTAAGAAAAATGGGTTTCGAAAGGTAGTGGTCAAAGAAAAAAAAAAAATCCGTGCTATGACACAACTCTCACGAGAGCACCAACTTTTAGACATATAAACATGTTTAAAAATTTGTTTTAATTTAAATTTTAAAAATTTGCTTCGGTTGACTTGGATACATCACACCGTTTTTTGAGCAAACTTAAGTTTTCTCAAATTTGAGAGAAATGAGACACCTCAACGCGCGTTAATGGCAACTGCTCCCAATGAGGTGTTGCTTGGATTCAAGAAAAAGTTAAAAAACAAGCAGTGAACTCCAACACAATGTGTTGATAAGGCGCGTCATTAACTCGCACATATCAACCCCTTTAGTTTTCATTTACAGAGATTTCAAAATAGGCAAACAGCATAAAAAGAGAATTCACGATCCAACACTGCGAGGTCAAAGACGCACCTTGACGAGACCGTGTATTGTGAAAGTAGAAAGCTATTCGATCGAATTTAAGTTTTTTGATCTGCCTCAAGCAAAATCTTATCAGATTCTTGAAGAAAAGTGCTACGGAATAATTTAAGCGAAGAAAGGAAAAATTCTGTCGAACTCCTAGAAGATAAAGTCGATTTAAAGGTATTTTGGGGCTAAAATACCCAAATCACCGGTAGTAAAAATCCCGTTATATTATTGAAAAGAAATTGACTCGATATAAATGCAATTGCATTAAATACGTCTTGATTTTGTTATTTTAAACGTCTTTCCATGCAAAGAAGTTCAACCATGTCGTTGCTTTATTCATTCATGAATTGAAAGTAAGCAATCTACATCCCGAAAATCTACTGATTTGCCGTAAAAAATTGCAGAAACTTGATATACCAGGTCGATGCACCCACTCGTTGAATTTACCAACCAATTTTGTGAGTGCAAATGTGTAAGAATCAATATGCTATAGTCATTTTGGGTGCATTTATTTTTCATGAAACAATAATAATTTCAATCCCGAAAAACCATCAATTTTCCGTATAAAATCGAAAAAATCAAAATATGTCAACTCCCCGACGTGAAAATTAGATTCTACGTATGTAAAATGTAAATACTTATGTATCGATATGCTGAACAGAACTATGTGTGGACAGTCAGAAGCCCGCGGCAACATTAATTCAACAGAAAAACTGTAAAAATTAGATAGGATTTTAGCCGCTTTGCCCGCCTCTCCTCGCTACTTACAACAAACCGTTCTTATACTCATCTCAAAATTTTTCTCAGAGCTTTGGGTTATTATCAGCTTCCATTTAAACTCCGGTTCGATGGCCGAATCGGCTGCCAAAAAAGCAAGCCACTGTTGAGGGGTTCTATGAGAAATTCGTGATATTATCGGCTCTCAGGAAATCACCCCATGGCTAAAATTGGTGGTATAAATGTTTAAGTGCTTAAAATAATCGTATTCAAGAAACTAAGGAATTAAACTATGGAGTCAATTTCTTTTTAATAATATAACGAATTTACTACCGGTGATTTAGCTATTATAGCCCCAGAATACTTTTAAAGCGCCTTTGCGTTCCAGAATCTCGACGGAATTTTTTTTTTTTTTTTTTTTGCTTAAACGATTCAAGAAACATTGTAGTTAAAAATATAAAGATTTTTCGATTTGGACGTATGAAAAATGTTTAACTCGTTCAGGCACACCGTGTATTGTATGGAGTACTGCTGTTATTCGACCGTTGTCTTCAGGTCAAAATTCTTACAAAGAAGCCCCTTGCAAGAGGCAAATTTTTTGTAATTTCTCCCAGTTTTTTCAGCGTTAGGTATATAAATGAATTGTTTGTCAAATTTTGAGGTCAATTATATTTAATTGTAATTTATACTTTCTTTTTTTCCCCTTCATTTTATTTTTCGTATCGAGGAGTCGAGGTTTTGTTGATTTCTTCGGATTTCGATTACTGTAACTTCTCTTCTATTCGGCCGATTTTTATGAATGAGGTCTCTTTTTATTTGTGTTTTAACGGAGAGTAAGGAAAAAATTGCTAAATACATGCGAAACAATTTTTTTTGAAAATTGGATGAATCCTAGCGTGACGGTGAAATGGTTAATGAAGCGTGAGTAATTGGGGTACGGGTATCGGCCGCGTTGGGACCCAAGGCCCATTGTTCTTCGTGACGCCGACGCAGTGATCAGGAGCGTGGGGACGAGAGGGCTTAGTGGACTCCTGTATGAGCCACGTTTAGCAAATGGTCTAATGAGTCTCGAGGCTCATCACAGATTGCACTTACCACTATCCTGGTGGCCCCGGCTATCAGAGCAAGGAGTACCAACTTTTGAAAAGGATAACAGTGTTGTGGAGATATGTCAAAGCAACGTTGTGAACAAAACGGAGTGAGTGAAATTCTCATTCAAGGAGTGCCGAACTGGTCAGCCATCCTCGAATCAGTTCGCTTGCTTCCGCTTATATATGCATATTTTAAATCAGCGCGCCCCATTCTAAGGTTTTTTTAAAAAAAACCAAGAAACGTAGACTCTTGGTATTCATTACACATAAACTAGCGAGCCCCAGAATGAGAAACAAATTTTAATCATTATTATTGACGGATTAGTAAACTTTTTACACGCTTTGGAAAATCTCAGAAGTTCGCGGTAGTCACTTTTCGGTAAGGAACTAGGGGACTCGGTTATTGTATCGAGGGGGGGGGTCGAAACGATCGCAAAGGCGGTATACTACGTATACGCGCCAAAAAGAGGCCTGATTACGTTTCTCCTTTTTTCTGCTGTGCTGCTCACGTGGCCCTCAAAATATCGTTATTAAAGAAATATAAACGGAGCCAATACAATATAGAAATAGAGGTGGGAAAAGGACGCGGTACGCGCATTGCTGAAGGCGCAGAGATACAACTATTCGTACTTGATGGATGTCCGTGTAGCATCTGCATAATTGAAGGCGCGATGGCGTGAGGCATGAACTCGCATCGCTCTCTTTCGAAGGATCTCAAGGCTTTCACTCAAGCCTGGCATAAACTAAACCGCGTTATGAGATAATCATCCACTGAAAGTTTTAGCTTGAGTTCAAGCTCATTTAGGCAATAAGGCAGTACAAATTATACATTTTTAACCATGAAAAATGCTAATATTTTGATGTTCCTCGTTTGATGACAGCAGCTTTAGTTGGTGTTTTATGTTCTGATGAAATTTCAGAGGACACACTGATAAAACTTGCGGAGTGAAATTCTGTGCCGGAGTCCATGGAGCGCCCAAAAACCCCGAGTGATGAATACGGATCGAAATCCACTCTCGTTACCGAGTGACTTCCACTATTACAGCGAGTGAAATTCGCTCTTTTTGCGGAGTGGCATACGCTTTTATGGTGCTATCTTAACTTCGCATTCATATCATCTTCGGTTTTCGGGCGCTAAATAGACTTGGACACCGAATTTCACTCCTAAATTTTTGACAGTGCCATCACTTTTATTTTAACAGAGAAACAACTTAGAACGGGACCAAGGCCGCAAATAATAAAAAGAAACAGAACATTTGAGTCCCACAATAACAACGGTGAGGCTCATGGTGTCCTCTCTTTTAATTTCTCTTGTTTTGCCGGTTGAAAATGCGGGTGTGATCCCTGCGAAACGTCCCGGGTTTCTTATTTTATTTTATGTGTTTCTCTTTATTATTTGCGGCCTTAGTCCCATTTTAAGTGGTTTCTCTGATAATGTTTCGGGCCGATTAAGTTGTTTTTTTCCATTTTTATTTTAACCATATCTCCCAAAATGATGGAATTGACAACGTGGCGGCAAAGATGACGGGAATCGAGAATCCGCAGAGAAAATAATCATTCGGGAGAGGGGCTCTCATTTAAGCGGGCGACGGATTATTCTGTGCGTGATTGTGCATCTGTTCGAGCAGTTTGCGTGCAATAATGCCCGCACGCGCACACCCTCCCCCCTCCCCTCCGCCCCCGTACCCGCCCCCCGCCTCGGCCCAAGTCGAACGGGGCGCTTAACGAGGTCTAACCAACTTAAACTCGGTCCTCGCCCCTTGTTCGTCGCCCAATTCTCCCCTGAACTGAAGTAAGGGCGTAACTCTAATTCTACTTGAGCTGTGGAAAGCATAGAGTTGAACGGAGGACAGGGCTCACTTGGAAATCGAGGTAGGCCCTTACGTTAGAGGAGCGGCGAATTCACGATCGATAGCATTGTTGCCGCCAAGCTCTCAAATTTCCCTGAAATGGTCTCCAAAAAAAATATAAGAATTTTGTGGCTCATCGTGGAGGTATACGAGAAAAGAGGAAGTTAACTAGTCCATAGGATTGGACTGTATTTTGCGATTAGGTACTGCAATTTTTGGCTCAGTTTAAGAACAACGTATGTACCATTAGTTTTCCTATACTCATAAAAGTTTACACAGATGAGCCAGAAATTGTAGTTCCCCATTGCAAAATGTAGTCCAATTAAGTTACTGAAACTGAAGCAAAGAGAAGTGTTGGACAATTATTTTGCGATGACAAATGTCCGAGAATGTCAACTCAAACTGAATTTATGGCCGTTTCAAGTCTATAGCTTGAAAAACTTTGCTTTAGATTTTTTAAAAAAAAAACTTATAAGTGTAACTGAATCAGTGAGAACGAAAACGCACCAATTTGGTACCTCGAAAATACTTAAGTTTCATTAAAGACAGTCAGTTTTCATGAAGGTTATTGATGTTAGCGCATCTGTTCCAATTTGGACCTTTGAAGTGTCCCTGACTACTTGTGTTTCGGCACCAAAAGTCTTTGCCTTTGACTAACTCCTTCACTTACTGTGCAGTTTTGTATCTGTCTTGATTATTTTCATTTTTTTGAGTTGGTGTGTTTTCGTTCTCACTGATTCAATTGTCAGCATGGTTGAGTATACCACTATTCGAGCTTGTAGGAGCCTGTATTGCCTACCCTGTGAATCGAAGGAAAACTCTCGCAAGACCATTCAACCAAAAACAGAGCCGAATTTTGAGGAAACAGGTAGGCAGATGTTTCTTTCCGTGAGAATAAATGTCAATTGATTTTTCAAAAATACGAATTAATGTTCGATTGAAAAAAGCTTAGGTTTCATTTAAAAAAAGGAAATCAAAATTATAATCTACCACGTTCGAAACACGGAATTGCCGGTTCATTATGCAACTTTACACACCCTCTCGTGGAGCAAAAACGTAAAAAATATCTGTCTATGTATGCTTAAAGACAATGCAGTGATTGGATAGGTTTAAATGTGAAAAATGTAAAATAATGCAGTGATTGTTTCATCGACATCTCAAGTGCGATTTTTCAATACAACGCCAACGCGCCAAAAATCCGCTACTTTTAATCCGCTGTCTATTTGTGACAATTTTTCCCCCATTATTAATTGCAAAACTTCTCGAGTTACAGAAACCATCAAATTGTTTTTAAAAATAAAATAATGTGGAAAATACAAACAACGGAGTAGATTGTAACTTCACACGAGAGAGGAGAAAAGAGACCCCCTTAAAGGCGGATCTGGCCTGGGAGGTGACCATCTCCTAGGAAAACATTATGTTTCAAATAATCGAAACAAAAAAAAAAAAACTAATGTCTTATCCTTCATTTATAGGAGACTTCAGACCAACATTTTTTTAAAGACTGTGTGACAACAGCGCTGAGTTTCTAATATAATACAGTGTGGCTGGAATGTAGGTCACGTTGGCTTTTGAAAAGACACACAGGATTATCGGACGTATTTTATCTCTTTGGTCAAATAATGGCCCTTTTCGGCCGATTTTCTTTCTCCTCCCTCTTTAGACGGTAGGAGTTTTAAAAACCCGAGCCCTGTGATAGCAGAATACCGACCGACGCTTTTATCTGAAACCAGTGGCGTGGCGAGAATGATCGATTATCGATATCTCGCCATTTGAAGCTATGGTAAAGAATCGATTACTAAGATGTTCGCTGCGAACACCCTAATAATCGATCGTTTTTCATAGGTTTGAGTGGCGTATCGATCGATATATCGCAAAGCACGCCACGCCCCTGTCTGAAACATTTGCCTCGAGATGCCACCGAAGTCTGTATCAGTGCAAACTTATTGGCACAGTCTGGAATTTTTTTTTAAACCATGTACCTACGTTTACCTTATAATGTTAAGGTGACGTGGTCAACCTATTTTTACCTTCTTTCTTTTTACCGTAATAACAATGATATGCTTGGGCAGGCTCTAATTTTCTTCTTTCACTCTGTTCCTGAATACTATCGATGGCCGAACTTCAAACCCACGTGTCCCAATTTGCGACGATCCAGACTTCCGGTTAAATTTTATTATTTTTATTTGGAACGCGAGTCAACGCAGTTTCTTCAGAACCTCCGTGATTTTTCCGCTCGGTTTGTAGAATATTCCATATTTTGAAGCTGTACAATAATTTACTGTCGTAAGAACTGAAATTTTGAAACACAGAAATGGAGATTTGTGGTTAAGCACTTAAGGGTGATTTCACGATAATAGGAATAGTTGTGTCGCCGTAGGTTATGAACGACATAGGGCAAAACGATTGAAAACCAAATTAATTATTCAATAGGAATGATGTCCCTGAACCTATCCATGCTAAAAAATATGATGAATTATTATTATATTTAATAATATGAGACGTTAAAGGCCGAAAATGTCCGGTCGGTTACGCGTCGCCAACCCCGATTTTGAAGCAAAAGAGCAATTTGCGGAAACAAATCAGTACTGATCATGAACTCTTTGGCAATATTTGCTGAAAAGAGACTCTAGTGTTCAAGAAAATTGCCAGTTTGAACCGAAATGTTTATTATTGAGCGAGAAAAGTCATAAGAGAGAGGTGTCGCCACATTTGGCAACAAATTTTTGCAGTTGTATTAAGTGCAGTGTTTATCTCGCCATATGGAGTCAGGAGTTTCAAAACTGCCATCAAATTGTTCGCTGAAGTCTTCTTGACAAAACCATTACTGATAAGTCAGTTTTTTTTACAATGAAAATTTAAATTATTATGAAAACCAGTGATTTTTACGTGTGTAGCACTAATTCCTCACCACGCAAAAACCTCAATTTAATAGTATTAAACTAAAAGGAAGTCTCCAAAGTTTAGAAAACTTTTAAGGCAGCATTAATTCCACCTCATAACTCAAGAATTGCCAAGTTTCATCTTTTGTATCATCTTTAATCTCACATTTTTGAGTGTCGGTTACGCTGTGTCTGTTACGTAACCGACACAATTTGGCAGGGCCGCCATGTTTGCGTGAACCTCCAGCAGTCCCGCGGAAAGCGCTGATACCTGATTCAACGGATTGTTTATCAATCACTTTAACTTTGCACTGAATCAAAATAGAGCGTGCCAAAGCTCGAAAAAGGAAGTTTAATACCTTTAAAATGAGGTAATGAAATCCTGTTAAAATTGGTGCACTTTTATTTCTGAGGTATTTCACATTTTAACTATTCCTGTTATCTTGAAATCACCCTTAAACATTCCATTTGTGGATCTTTTCAGTCAAGTGAACTATCCTCTTTTATTGGTGGAAGCTTCGTAATTCCGATTACGTCGCAGCTTTCGATTATCTACGATTATATTTTTTTTATTATGTTGTTTTAATTTATCAACCAAGGTATCTACTTAAAATTTTATGTGAGTATTTTACAGTTAATGAAGAAAATATGGGGAAATGTATGAAATACATTTTCGGTCAGTTTTATTTTCTAAGTAAATAAAGCAGAGCCGATATTTGCAACATCACAGAGAGGAGCAAGCCTTTGGGAAAGATGAGACGAGGAAATTTTAAGTAAATTGTCAAATTTGACAAAATAATCAATGATAGCATTCTTTCACTTCGACGTTTTTGATCAACCAAGAGTTTTTGAAAAAATTGAGCTTTTTGCACCTGCTTTAAACAGTGGCGAGGCGTGCTTTGCGATAGATCGATTGGTCTATCATTTAAACCCATGAAAAAGGATCGATGAACAGGGTGTTCGCAGCGAACCCCTTAATAATCGATTCTTTACCATAGCTTCAACTGAGGAAATATCGATAGTCGATCATTCACGCCTCGCCACTGGCTTTAAAAGTATCCGCATCATTTCCCACCTTTACCAATGACTTGTTACAGAATACGCTTTGACTGGAAGTATGCATTTTTCGACTTAAGTCATTGTTATCAAAAATATACCTTTTATATAAAAATGTGGATTACTGCTCTAGTGGCTCTACTGTTAGGGAAATCTTATCTCGAGTGCACCAAATTCATCAGAAAGACTTCGAATTTTCTCACTCATCTCAGAGCTAACATATCAGTCATTGATTTCTCGAAGCAGACAGGTGCTTTTGATAAGTGCGTAAATGAGCTTGTTCTGTTTCCGATAAACTCGTTCCCAAGTGGAGCTCAGCCCGAGAATACGAGTGTTAACTTGTGAAGATCGAATTACTACAAATCCCGAACAAGTGGCCTCGCGATGCAAATAAGTAAGTACTCAACGACCGCCCGCTGGTTGAGGGTGTAGGGCTGCCTCGCAATGGGCCTGTTGCAAACTTTTGCTAGAGCAAAAATAAGAGTTGTTTCTTATAGATAATGCCTCAAAAATCACGATGAGCGCATCGGCAAAGTCTGAAATGCACTCATAACTTCACAATCTGCGTAAGAAATTTGCGGTTTTTTGAGCTTCCCGCTTCAAAAACGATACTACGGCACAGGTGAACATTTTGTTAGAGGAGTCGTTCCATCGTCGGCAATACTCATCATGGCCGACGACAATCCGACAAAACACCTGTGATGGGACGAGATAACACCTGAACAGGATTAGACTAGATAACAATCGGCGTGTTTACGTTCATATTTTCCTCACCCGCCTTGATTGACCTTGAACTCTCCTCGAAATACGCGCGGAACTGCGCAAGCGTCGGCCATGATGAATATTGCCGACGATGGAGCGACTCTTCTAACAAAATGTTCACCTGTGCCGTAGTATCGTTTTTGAAGCGGGAAGCTCAAAAAAACGCAAATTTCTTACGCAGATTGTGAAGTTATGAGTGCATTTCAGACTTTGCCGATGCGCACATCGTGATTTTTGAGGCATTATATAAAGGAAACAACTCTTATTTTTGCTCTAGCAAAAGTTTGCAACAGGCCCATTGTCAAATTTTCCGAAACCCGCCTGATGATATACCGTGAAACGATCGAAGTTCACAGATGTTTGGCAACCCCTGAAGCGGTCCTAAGTGGTGAGTGGTATGGGGTGTCCGGTTGAAACTCGATCCTTGTCTACAAGCTCGCGAGAGCGGAAGGAGTGAAAGTAGAAATGTTACGTTTTGTAGATTGGATTGGATGTATCTATTACGGGGAGAAATCCTCCGGGAAACTGTTGGTTAAGATGGTTCTTCAGCTTTTTGGAGAGCGATTTGGACCGCGTTTAGCAGAGAGGAACCAAGCCACATCAGCTTTTGCCAAATTTAATTGGGCATTTTAATGGTTTACAAAAGAACATGTGTGCAGATTTCTTTGAAATTTTTAAGCAATTTGCTTCAACCTATGCAAGAAATTCACTGAAATTCGTACAAAAATCCGCACGACCATTTTCATGTAAAAATACAAATTTTCCAATTAAATTTGGCAACAGCGGATGTGGTCTGGTTCCTTTCTGCCTAATTTCTTGCTGATTTCTGTCATTTGATGGTCGAACGATCATACGTTGATTTCTGGATTTTAGGACTTTTTTCACAATTTCCGAGCATCACACGTACGTGTGATACGTAGTATAGTACGTAATTTACACATACTTTTGCACGCAAAATTCAACCAAGAATAGTATTCTGACGGTAATACAATTTCTAAGAATTCGGCAAGTGGTGTAATTGCCGAATTTTTAGAAATTATATTTCCGAAGACGGGTGTAGGTATGTGTTTTGGCGGATTGGCGTCGGCTGTGTTGAATATTGCGTGGTATCCTTGTGAGCAGGGGTTGGATGGAATGACTCCTCTAACGAAATGTTCACCTGTGCCGTGGTATCGTTTTTGAAGCGGGAAGCTCGAAAAAACGCAAATTTCGTATGCAAATTGTGAAGTAAGCAGTGCAATTCAGACTTTGCCGATACACTCGTCGTGATTTTTGAGGCATTAACTATGAGAAACAACTTTTATTTTTGCTCTAGCCAAAGTTTGCAACAGGCCCATTCCCACTCATTCTCAGGATCCTCAACCAACGAGCACGTCCCTTATTTCCCACCTGCTTTTGCGGGCCGATTATTGAATTGATAGACAAAGCTGTAGACAAAGATGACAAGAGGAATATGGAGGGAACCTATTGGTGGAAGCTGCTGGTTGTAATGGACAAAGACAATAGGTAATAGACTAACTAACGGCAACCCACGAGAAACCCGACAGTTAGTCCATCATTTTCTCCCTTAGTCGATAAGAGTCACACATTTCAACCAATAGGATCGCTCCATACCTACTAAGTCTTCTTTGTCTAAAGCTTTGTCTATCAATTTCAATAATCAGCTCGCTGGTTCCGTTTGGCAGATATACGTCCAGTTTTCTTGAGGCAAAGCTGAGCGTGACACACTGAAAAAAAATATCGGTGCACGGAAAAAAATCAGGGTAGGGTTCGGCACTACCTATGGGTAGTTTTAGGGTCGGTAGTCCTGAGGAACAGAGCATGTATTCGTCAACGCTACCTCTCGCTGTTCGTAGCGCCTACTTGCCACTTGACTGCAACACACAGGGCAAGCTTGTCTCCACAAGTAGAATTTCTCTTGCGGAAGGCTAGAATATCCGGGATGCGTATGCGCCGTGGACTGCTCGACTACGTCATCGTATTCGCCTCGGACGAGGAAAGAAAACATGGCTGCCCCGCGTCGCGTTGCCCAGTCCGGCGCTTTATTTAAAGTAATAGTTTAATACTATGAGAAAAGAATCAACACCCAAAAACTCAGATTTTCCTTAACATAAGCAAGCTGGCCAGGTTGGCCTAGTGGTTAGCGCGTCTGACTCCAGACCCATAGATCCCGGGTTCGAATCCCGGTGGTGGCGACAAATTTTCACCGAACTGACGAGTGGATCTGCAGAATCAGTTTCTACTCGACCTTAATCCCTGAAAATTTGCAAGCCGGAGCTATGGAGCATGAATGTTCTAAAAGTCCCCCTGATGCCCGTTGACAATCAAATAATTTCTTTGTAAAAACTCGTGTCTATAGCTAGCTATGGCTTCCTGAGCAACAAAAAAAACAGGAAGAAAAGTCAAATAAACTGCAAGAAAATTTTAAAAAAATAAAAAATTAAAAAAAAAAATAAAAATAATTGAAAAAACTATATTGTGCGCAGTGAAATTATGCTCTACGGGTATAATCAGATTTTTTCGCACATTTTGGCAACTTTGCATCAAGTAGGCTTCAGCCCTGCCGGATCTCCTTCTGTTTCTGTGCCTACGCGCTGCCAGATCTGTTTCTAAACGTCACGGGTCATCTAGCGTGGAACGCAAGCGCGAGGTAGGCTTCAGCACTACCTTGGCTTACGACTGCGAAATCAGGTACCGCGCGGTAGTGTTGAAGGGCAGAAACTAGTCCTCAACCCTAACTCATTTTTTTCCGTGTGTATTTACTAAGAAAAGGGTAAAATTACCAAGAATTCAGGGTTCTATTTGATCCCAGTTTTTTCTTGGTAAAATTACCATTTATGGAATTGGTAACTTTACCGAGAAATCTCGGTAATTTTACTAGACCTTGGTAAAAAAGACAATAATTTTTATCGACTGTGGTAGAATTACCGAGATAAAATGGCAAAGTTACTGGAAATTGATTACCAATAAAAGTGGTACTCTTACCTGGAAATAACAGCAAAAATACCGGTTTTTAGGTAAGCTTACCAGTCTGTCTTGGTAAAATTACCAATAATTGGTAAAATAAGTGAGATGGTCTTTGTACCAACGGACCTTGGTAAAAACGCCGAGAATTTTTTTTCAGTGCAACTCTGCGCGGGAGTCGCACTCGGTCGAGAAGCCGCAAGTGGAGGTTTCTCCTCTGCAGGTGGATCGCAGACATTTCGGGGGATGCGACGGGGGGTGGGTCCGGGGGACGAACTAGTTTGTCATCGAATAGGGTGGCTCGCGGGTGGAGACTGGAAAAGTCACGGCGGAGCTTCTCTCGATTCCATTTTCCTCGCAGCGTTCTCCGCCTCGTCCTCGTGATTTTGAAACAATCGCTTCACCGCGTTTTCGACGAAATTAGTTTTCAACTTCCTCCCGCGTTGCCTGTTCTCTCGTGCTCGGTGGGGTCCCTTTATACGGAGAGTAAAGACAATGTGAATCCATTTCCGATTGGTTCCCCGTATCTTAGGTCTTCACAGTGTCGCAAACGGGAATAAAGATTACATTTTCACCAATGGGCGTGTTGCAAACTTTTGCTGGAGCAAAAATAAGAGTTGTTACTCATAGAAAGTGTCTCAAAAGGCCTTGTCTCCACGAGCCGTTTCGCGAGATTTGTCCCAGGGAAAAATCCCACTTACGAAGTTGGGAAAAATATTGAGTCAATCAATATTTTTCCCAGTACCAAGTATGGTACTTGTACCCCTAGGACCCAATGAGAGAAGAAGAAGTGAAAACGAATTGTGCGATATTTTATTCATTACTACTTTGTTCATGTTTGTTTAGTTAAAAAATGTGTCTAATTGTCAATTGAGTGCAATTATTAATTTAATCCCGGTTAAATACTCGAATTTAACTGATTTATCTTCCCGCGCAAACTAGTCGCAGGACTGCAAAGAGCCCCGTCCCGTGGAGACGGTAACTGGGAAAAATCCTAGAAGTTTCATTCCTGCGATTCGACTTTGGGAAAAATCCCATGAAAACGTCCCGTGGAGACAAGGCCAAAGTCACGATGAGCGCATCGGCAAAGTCTGAAATGGACGTATTTCTATCAAACGGAACTAAGCGCCAATTTGAGTTCCTTTTGAGGAATCTAGAATGCCGGATAGCGCGTTCTGTCAAACGGACCTAGGCGCCTTGGAAAAGCATTGCGAGTATAGGACGGAATAAGCCGGACGCCCGATTTCGCCGCCAATCGAAGCCCCCCTCTACCTTCCTCACCCTTTGGCGCTTAGGTTCGTTTGATAGAAATACGTCCAAATGTACTCTTTACTTCACAATTTTCGGAAGAAATGTGCGTTTTTTCGAGCTTTCCGCTTCAAAAACAATACCACGGAGCAAGGGAACATTTCGTTGGAGGAGTCATTCCATCCAACCCCTGCTCACAAGGATACTACGTAATATTCCACAAAGCCGACCGAGGAAAAGGGAATTTGTGAAAAAAGTCAGGAAATTTCTGACACATCACCGAAACAAAAAATTGAGTTTCCAGCTGTTAGCCCTTTCTGGTCATTTTTAAGACTCTCGTCTCTCTTAAGTATAGTTATACTGAATGCCTTTTTCCATAAGTTGATCTCTAAACAAGGGAATTTTTTTCAAAGTTTAACGGCAATCAGCGTATTTAAAAAAAAAAAAGTGGAAATTTTATTTGAAGATCAGGGAAAGTTAGGGAATTAGAAGATTTTGGAGCCACGTAAAAACAAGAATAATCAGGGAAAAGTCTCGGGAAGTCAGGAAATTTGAAGATGAAGCTAGTGTGGACATCCTGGTTTAGTTTGATTCGAGCAGGCAACTAAACTAACTGCCTGACAGAGCGGAAAGTATCACTAGGATTAGAAGGCACCCAAAATCGTGATCATGCTTTTGATGTACTTTATTAGTAACACTTTTAACACGTCAAGTGAATTTTTACAGTTCGATCGAGGAGTCAATATGCATGCCTCTCAGAAATTACAAGCAAATCCTAATTACCTGCGATGTATACAAAACTGCAGATCAGTATAATAATTTCCAAAAATATATGGTTGATATCAACAGTTATTAGTCTAAAAGTTACCATACGCGCGTAAAGTTAATATGAGATCGAACCGTTTATTCACTTTGTTTTGCATTTGACATTTTAGCAAGATTAGTCAGCAAACTAAATTCCTCTTCCTTCCGCAGGAATTAAAAACACCGATGAAATCACGTCGAAGACAGTGATTAAAACACGCATTTAGGTTTGCAAAAAATGATAGAATGCTTCGAGAAAATATCGTTCAGGAGAACGTTTCCAGCGTGTAAAACTGATTTAAATGAGTTGTTTCAGAAAAAGAATAAATCCATTTTAAGGTGCACTTTGAAGTGTATAAAAACACTTAGAAACCAGGACTCACCCAAAAATCGACTTGTTCCCTTCCGTAAGTTACTTATGTACATGAGGAAAATTAAGTTTTTCGCGGAAACCGTTTTTTAACATCCTCTCACAACGAAGCGGAGGCTGCCTTTGTTCATCTCTGTTCTCAGAAGAAGCATCGGATGAATGATTTTTCCAAGAAACTCCCCATCACAAAAAGCATCCTCTTGAAATTTAATTGCGTTTCACGTTTCAATTTGCATGTTACGTCCATTTGGAATTAATAAAGGAAGACGAAAGATCGAGAGAAACATTCAGGGTAGATTAGGAAACTTTTTTCCTTCGATATCACTTCGCCTTATGCGATGGTAAGTTGAATTATTCGGTTTCCTCCTGAGGATAACGAAAACGATGGAGTAGGCTCATCGAAATATACTTTAGTGTGTACGTAAATTTAAATTATAACCTCAAATGAAACGCATTTCTACATATCAGCATAACCATTTCATTTCTCTTGGATTAGGATTAAAAATCATGTTTCCTATAACCCCAATTTTATATATTTTTCAATGTACTCGAAAGCTCGTGAAAATTGTTCCTGACATATTGCTCAAAAAGGTTATATCCTCTTGCTAATCCTTACAAGGGATTAAAATGATTCGCTAACACAAAAGGTACATAAAAAATAAGCAATTTAATATGATCTTCAAAAAGTATACGGTAGGTGCAAATCTACCTTCAAATTTATAGAATCCGCACCTTATTCGCATTTGTATTTTTTATTTCATTAAATAGAAAGTCATTGTAACCTCTTAAAACGATCCATCTCCAAAGTTATACTGCTGAATTCCACTCGAGGTTCGCAAAAATTGGTCGTATTTATGCTAAAAGGACCTATGCCGCACACAAAACCTATGCACATAGTTCATTTTAGCGTTACGTCCAATTGGACTACATTTTGCGATTTGGAACTATAATTTCTAGCCCGGTTTAAAAACAACGTTTATGCCATTAGTTTACTCATGCACATAAGTGTTTTTCCAGGAGAGCCGAAATTATTTATAGTTCCAAATTGCAAAATGCAGTCCAATTGTCCTTCTTATGCTGCTACGTGAAGGATCCTCTTGAACCTCCCTTAATCACAATGTAAACCATATGGGGCCTCTTGAGGGGAGGAGCTGTTCAAGAAACGACCACGAAGACGACCCTTAAAATACGACCCTTAACATACGACCCCAAGGTGGCTCCGGCGAATCTTGAGAGTGGCGAGGAACTAAAAGTGAATTAAAGAATTAGGTGCGCGGAAATTGGTGAGCAGCAGTGATGACTCGAGGAGGCCCTGGTAGGGGGTGGGATGGGGGGTGGTTGGATTGGGGGTGTATTTCAACGGGGGTATTGGACTCCCTCCCCACTCCCGAGGAGACTGTGACGGACCAGGCTGCCGAGAGTTCTCTGGACTTGTAACTTTTTCGGCCGCCGCACAATGGATCGAGTCAATGGAAGAGGTCGGACAAAACTTGGAAACTTCAAACGCCTATAACTCTGTTTATACAAAACTTTGAGTATTTAAAAGTGGTTCCATTGGTTTTCTCGTGAAATTATCTTCTAAATGCACCCCTTGAAATCTAAAATATAACGATATTAACATCAATATTTTTAATTTTAGTAAAAAATGTCATGTCCGACCTCTCCAATTGACTCGATTCACTGTGCGCTGCATCTCACCCCAAGGGTCAAAGTTCAAGCGGAACTCCACTTCACCCTCGAAATCCGAGCGTAAACAGACGGTTTCCAGCAAGATCATCCTAGATGCGCCGTTCGATGTCTAATTTTCTTTCGAATTATTTTTCTTCTTTTTTTAAAAACCGAAACGAAGCAACCTAATGTCTCGACACGTCGTTCTTTTATTTAGATTATAAGGAGTATACTCAGGAAAATTTCAAGACAGATTGAATTTGATGTATCGAACGCAAACTCCAATCAAATAGTTGTTACGTTGCTGAGTTGGTGCAGGGTGTCTACTAAAACAGGCTAACCAAAAATCAGTACTTGGTACTTTTACAGTACTTTTTCAGTACATTCCCAAGAAATTCAGTACCTCCTCAACAGAAAAATTCAGTACTTTTTCAGTACTTCCAATTATTGACGAAATTCAAAAAAATTGAATCGCTCAAATTGAGACGAAAATGACAAAAAATTTAGGAAAATTCCAGACCTTCTTTTTCAGTACTTCCGGATCGCCCTTAAAAAATCAGTACTATTTCCGGACTTTCCGGAAATTCCGGGCTGGTAGACACCCTGTTGTACCATTTGCCTTCTTTGTCTACCGCATTTGTCTACCGCTTATCGTAAACCAATGTCCATAATCAGCCTGCAGATTGAAGCCGGCCGATTTTCAAGCAGGAAAAACGAAACACGAGCAGAGACGAGGGAGCGCGCAATAAAGTTAAGCTCATCCCGGTTCAAAGCCGTCCGATTTACGGAGATACAAGCGTACACGGCAGACTGCATAGCTTCACGGGGCGGCACGAG
>NW_017555888.1:1255124-1289887 GCF_001854935.1 Bemisia tabaci
TTCAACCCCCGGCGCGGCGGTCGACGAGCCCCCGCAGATGGCGGCAGTGTCGCTCTCGCTTCTTCCGCCGAGCAGAGGGCGGTGCTGCCGATTTCGAGGGATTATCCCACCCCGACGGGGTTGTCGCCCTCCGGATTTTTCACCCCGGTGAAGAAAATTGAACAATTCTACGCGGAAAAAAGTAAATTGCTTATTTAACAATTCAATCGCTCAAAAAAGTGACGTTTCAACTTAGATTTAACAACAAAAAAACGCTACTTTAACCACTATTGTAAGGTAATTTAACCACGAGGGTGGTTTTATCCCACCCCGACGAGGTTGTCGCCCTCCGGATTTTTCGCCCCGGTGAAGAAAATTGAGCGATTCTACACGAAGAAAAGTAAATTGCTGATTCAACAATTCAATCGCTCAAAAAAGTGACGTTTCAACTTAGATTTAACAACAAAAAAACGCTACTTTATTTGACTATTCTACGTCGCCCGATAACGATCTCCCTTACTTCCTTATTGTTTTCTCACTTGCCCAAACACGGACATAATTAAATTGCTGATTTAACAATTCAATCGCTAAAAAAAGTGACTGCAACGTTTCAACTTAGATTTAACAACAAAAAAATGCGACGTGAACCCATGTAGTGAACTATTTTCAGCACTAGGGATAATAAAGTAGCCTTTTCGTGTTGTGAAATCTACATTGAAACATTGCAATCACTTTTTTTTCGCAATGGACCACTATACAAGGTAAGAATTTCAGCATTCTGATACATGATTCTGAGCCAAAATTTCACGTAAAACACAATACACGCAACGAAAATAACCAAAATTAACACCTTACTAAGATAATTAATGATTCTTGATGCGTAAATTCAAATCACCCGCTCATGCAAACTCAATTCTCTGCGTGATTCACATCGCGCGCTAAACGTTTATCATGACAATCTCTGCGATATAAAAATCTGGCAACCTCAATCTTGACGCTTTGGCTCAGCTATAGCAAATTGCTTTTAGTTTGAACAACGCATGGTGGGAAATGAACATTGCTCGATGGAGGGATTGCCGAAACTGTTATAGTGCGCGATTTGACTCAAGAAGAGCTTTGAGTTTCTTGTCAGCGGGCAGTTCAAATTCCTCGTAACCAATTTGAAATAAAAACGTTCATATCTTCGTTTGTAGTTAGTTCCAGTAATTTTCGTAGCGCGAATCGTGTTTCACGTGAAATTCTGGTTAAGAAACATGTCTAGTGGTCCATTGTGAAAAAAGTCCTAAAATCCAGAAATCAACATATGCTCGTTCGACTATCAAATGGCAGAAATCAGCAAGAAATTAAGCAGAAAGGAACCAAGCCACATCCGCTGCTGCCAAATTTAACTGGGCAATTAATATTTTCACATGAAAACGGTTTTGCGGATTTTTGTGCGAATTTCAGTGAATATCTTGCATAGGTTGGAGCAAATTGCTAGTTATAGTTGCTACAGTTTGGAGTTGGTTTCAGTAATTTTCGTTGCGCGAATCGTGTTTTACGTAAAATTCTGGTTAAGAATCATAAATGAGATTGCTTAAATTCGTGCCTTGTCTAGTGGTCCATTAGTGACTTATTAAGAGAAATCTGGCAACGTCCGAAGGCTCAGCATCTGTCATTTTTCCCTAGCACGGGAGTTTATCCGTAAGTCTGAGCGTTAGCCTAGTCCGGCAACGGGAGTGCCAATATTTATTCAGCCACTCCACCCGGCGCTCGGCTAAAATGTGCTAGCCCTCATTTTCTTGAAACTGTTACAGAGCGAGTGAAGCGCGGTCTTTTTACCGGCGTTCGTAATCTTTGCTCTTCGTGCTCAAGCATCCTCCCCCTCGCCCCCCCTTCCCCGGGGCCCCCGGCACCCCCTCCCGAGCTCCTCATTCAAGTTTTTCCGTGCTCCGTTTTCGATTTAGCGCCGGGTCTCCGGCCCGTTAATTGAGGCTCCGCCGGCGCCGAGACAGGAGGGCCCTCGTCAGATCCGCCGCTCGGTTGAACGGTGTATCTACTCTGCCGTCTTATTAAGGGAAAACGCCGTATGAGCCTTCAGGGATTGCCAAATATCCTTCGGTAAAATGTTTATTTTTGAGGAAAGTTATGAATATTTTCCCTTGAAATTTTCAGGAACTTCAGGTGAAATTACGAACAAAATTATCTGAAAAATTGGTAGAAAAATATTCAAAAGTTTACCAGGGGATTTTTGTTCTATCGAAGGAAAAACGCCGTATGCGCCCTCAGGGGTTGCCAAATTTTCCTCGGCAAATCACTAATTTTCAGGAAATTTTTTGAACATTTTTCTGCCAATTTCTCAGATAATTTGGTCTGTAATTTGATCTGAAGTGTCTTACACTGGAAAAAAAAAACCACACACACATTGGATCTAGAGTTCAGACTCTTGAAAACATTGACAAGAAAAAATACTCTTGATTCAATCGGATTTTTGTTTGAATCCAAACGAAATCCGCTTAAATTAAGAGGCTTGGTTCTTGATTGAAGCTAGATTCTAATTGAATCAAGAGTACCTTTTCTTGTCGATGTTTTTAAGAGTCTGGTCCCTAGATCCAATGTGTTTTTTTTCCAGTGTAAAATTTCAAGGAAAAGTATTTAAAATTTTCCTCAAAAATAAACATGTTATCGAAGGAAATTTGGCAACTCTCGAATGTTCATACGGCGTCCTTCCTTAGCACGGCAGGACTAGTCTAGATAATCCGGAAAATCTGGTAATAGTATCGATTTTTTTTCGGAAGGACGGAGAAAGTGCGGAAATTCCGTAAGATGGATGGTTTTCCTTCAAATTCTAATATCGTTCTCATTGTTGCTGTCTGTGTCAATTTTCTTCATTCTCTAGGAAAATATCTACTATATTTTTCTTTATTTTCTGTTTGTTTCAGGTAAGATTCCAGCTCGCTCTTATACAACTCAGAATGTGTGCAGTCATTGACGGTTTGCTCCGCTTTATGAACGAAGGATTCGCAGAACGAGAAATCTGGAGATTCCTTCAGGTTTAATCTGCATGAGTAGTGGCTAAAAGAACTATGTCCGGTGAAAAATTGTGTCGTTAAACACTTATGCCTTCGTTCATTTGAAATGTAGAAGTTTGAAAGCGGCTAGAAGTTTGAAATTTTGGTGGATACGCCCTTCCTCCACAAAACCGTAGACTATGTCATTAATAGCAAAATATTGACAGGCAAATGGCATGCATATTCTATGACAATATGAAAAATAATAGTTTGTGCCTTCACTCGCGGCCTTTATACGTAAAAAAGCACCCCACCATCATTGGCGGATCCAGGAAATTGGCAACATCTTTTTTTCTCTATTTAAATCTACGGAAATGTGACAATTCTTGGAAGGGACATTCTTGGAAGTACGCGGACAAGAATCGATTATTTAACATACGTTTAAATGGAGGAACCCCGATGAAGCCAAATTGCTGGATCCGCTACTGCCCACCATGGCTCGGAACTTGCACCCTCATTTGGACGTATTTCTATCAAACGGAACTAAGCGTCAATTTGAGTTCCTTTTAAGGAATTTAGGATCCCGGATAGCGCGTTCTGTCAAACGGACCTAAGCGCCATGGAAAAGCATTGCGAGTATAGGACGGAATAAGCCGGAAGCCCGATTCCGCCGCCAATCCAAACTTTCCTCTACCTTCCTCACCCTATGGCGCTTAGGTCCGTTTGATAGAGATACGTCCATTTGTAAGCAGAGACATAGATAGAATTGATTCAATAATATTTAAATGCTGATGTATACACGTATACGGTGTAATATTAATCGAAGCAAATATTGTCTGTGTTAAAGCAGTCAAAATATTATTCAAAGCAGATACTCGCCTGTTTTATTAAACGAATTAAAATTCAACGGGGTGACACTGGTTGAGGCTGTTGAACGCGCTTCCGCCGCTGAAATCTCATTTTCGAAGCAAGGCATCCCCGGGACTCTCTGCTCCCAGCTCTGTGTCAAATTCATGCCCTCAGCTCGCAAAACTTAACCCTTTAATTACTTCGCCAAACCCCTCTCCTACCCCGTCCCCCTTCGGAAACATCCTCGCGAATAAAATCAATCGCTTTCGATACAATCTTCCCGTTGCCAATAGCAACGAGAGACTTAACGGTGCCGTTCCTATTTTCGAATTTGAAATCTGAGGGTTGAAGAAAACGCCGCAGGTTGAGAAAAAGTCCGTTTCGCACAAAACGTACAGAGAGTGTACAGATTTTTTCACGATGAGCTTACTATAAAATTTTAAAATTCACTCTTTTGCAATTTGCGTGGTCCTATTTGGATCGACTTATACACCAAATCGCAATTTGGGGGACAATTGGACTATACTTTGCAATTTGGATTTATAAATTCTAGCCCGGTTTAAAAACAATGTTTGTGCCATTAGTTTCCCTGTGCACATAAGTGTCTTTCCATAAGAGCCAGGATTTATAGTTCCAAATTGTAAAATGCAGTCCAATGAGTTGGGAGTAGTTTTGAATTTAACTAGTCGTAAAAAGCCTGTCAAAACAGGACCTTTTTGTGCCCCGTTTTGGGGGAACTCAGGACTTTTTTGCATTTAAACATGTGGGCTAAACAAATCTGCATGATAAGGTAATACCCGGCGTGAGTTCTAACTCTAGTTCAAAGCTCGTTTAGGCAATACAACATTGCAAAGTTTACAATTTTTACCATTGAAAAATTTGAATATTTTGAAGTTTCTCTGCACCAGAGAATAAATTGAGATGAACTAAGTAACTTCGAAGTATTAACATTTTGAAATGATAAGTGTAAACTTTGCAACGCTGTAATAGAGCTTTTGACTCAAGCTGAAAATTTTCCTGGGGTATTACCTCATCCTCAGTTCTCGTTTAGTCAGGCCAAACTTGAACGAAATCCCTGAGTTCCCTAAGAAGGAGCACTTTATTAATCAACTCTGTTTTTCTATCAAGAATTTTAACCCGAGATTAAAATATTTTGAACGTCAAAAAATTCGTTAAACGTTGTCCTTAGCGTTAGTCTAATGGGTGGTTTTTGAGTTGTTGAAATTGGACCGCGTTCAGCAGAAATGAACCAAGCCACATCAGATATTGCCATTTAACGGATCATTTAAATTTTTTATAGGTGAACGTTTGAGCAAATTATTTTGAAACTTTCAAGGATTTCATTTCGCACTATGCAGAAAATTCAGCAAAATTTGCACAATAATCTGCCAAACCATCATGTAAAAAATTAAATTGCCTAGTTGAATTCGGCAATAACAGTTGATGTGTCTTGATTCCTTTCTGCTTAACGCCGCGCAGTGGATCAAGTCAATAGGAGAGGTCGGACGTGTGCAATGTTTAGCTAAAACTGTCAATTTATATATTAATTTCGTCACATTTTAAATTATAAGGGGTGCTCTGAGAAGAAAATTTCACGAATATTTCAATTCAAAAGAAACAAAAAGAACCACTTTCGGAACCTTAAAGTTTTGTATAAACGGAGTGATAAGCATCTAAATTTGCCAAATTTTATCCGACCTCTCCTATTGACTCAATCCACAGTGCACTATCCAATTAATTTTGATAAATGAAACTATTGAATCATCTGGGAAACTTGTAAGTTGAAAAGTGCTAGACTAGTAGTGTGACACCGACTATGGAATATCCGAGGTTTTAGATGAAAATCTATGGGTTTTACGGGCGCAGGCAAGCGGGAAGATTCCCCAAAGATCGGCCTGAATACTCCCATCTTCGCGACCGTCGCGTCAGCGTCGGATGAGGTGCCAAACGATAAAATTTTAAGTTCCACTTTCATCATTGAACCTTCGCCTTACGACAGGTCAGGTGCTTTGGGATTGCGGGTGACTCAACGCTCGGGAACTCGGCGCTCGAGAGCGGGTCACCCGCCGCCCATCACCCTCGCCAAATTGCCCACAATGGCGACTAGACCCGTCGTGCTTAGAGTCCCTTTATACTGAGAGTTAAGACAACCCCCCGTCATGGAGCCACAAACGGGAATAATGAATACACAAATTGAAAGTTTTTCGTAATCTTTGATCGGCCCATTCTCAAATTCCTCTCTCCGTTCCTTCTCTCATTCCGTTTGTTCCTTGCCAAACCCGTGATTCCCCGGTCCATTTCAGATTATAATCTTTGCAATTGGTGAAAATGCAATCTTCATTTCCGTTTGTGACACTATGGAGGCCTAAAATGCGGGAACCAATCAGAAACGGATTCACATTGTCTTAACTCTCGTTATAAAGGGACTCTAGTCGTGCTAAGGAGAAACGCGGTAAGAGCGTTCGAACATTGCCTTTCCTCTAAGAAAATATTCAACTTTGAAAGTTAAGAAAATTTTTCCTTGAAATTTTCAGATATTTTGGATCCATTTACGAGCAAAATTATATGAGAAATTGGAAGAAAAATATTTAAAAATATTCCCGAAAACTCGTGATTTGTCAAAGGAAATTTGGCAACGTCAGAATGTGCTTACGGCGTTCTTCCTTATTTCGCTTATTCTGCTCTTCAAATTTCAAGGATGATATGAAGCTCACACCGAGAGGCATTGAGATCAATCCCTGAACAAGATACGTATAATATGTTTACAATTTCAATGCTACGGTCTATGCTGCCAATGAGGTGTCGTTCAGATTTGGGGAAAAATTTGAAAAACGAGGCCAGAATACGTTTCCTCTATCTTTTGGTTATGTCATTCACGTAGCCAGTGAAGCTTTTCTACAAATAAGACAGACGAAACCAACACTACATAGACAAAGCGCAAGAGAGAGGTTGCGCGCTGATGACGGCGCAGAGATACAACTATTCGTGCTTGATGGATGTCCGTGTTGTATCTTCAAAATTGAAGGCGCGATGACGCGAGGCGTAATCTATAAATTAGGTGTCACTTAGATAAATATATGAAGGCGCTCCTACAACGAATTCTGGCGTTTTGCGACACCCAAACGCCACTTATGCCTATCCTTTCAGAGGTTTTCGGGCAACTGACACCGCAACATCACTTCGTCAACACCCTGCCGCCACCCCTTTTCGGGCCGTCCCCGTCGCTCAGATTCGGAAGAAATCAAAATAGATTCCCGATTAAATTTAAGTACCTTTTTTTCATTAATCCCTATCGAAGGAAACACATTTGCATTGTCTAATCAACGTGTAACTGGGATGAAAGCAAGGTGGAAGAAACCAAGGGTGTCACTACCGCGGTTGATGACGTCATAAACCGCATTTTTCAAAGCGCGATATCTCGTTTCATATTCAACATCGAAAAAGTTGCTGTTTGGACCGATCTTAATATTTACAGCTGATCCACAAGATTCAAGCATCAAACAAGAATTCTGTGACCAGCGCAACTAGCCCAATATACAGTCTAGACACCACGAGTTTATCTCACAATTGCAACGTTGCAATTTCGGCAGGAAATCGTGCAAATTTCCCAGGAATAATATTGAAAGTCCCACTGGAAAAAAAACACATTGGATCTAGAGTCCAGACTCTTGAAAATATTGACAAGAAATAATACTCTTGATTCAATCATATTTAAGCTGAAATTAAAAGGAAATCCGCTCAAATTAAGAGGCTTGGTTCGTGATTTAAGCTTAAATCTGATTGAATTAAGAGTACTTTTTCTTGTCGATGTTTTTAAGAGTCCGGACTCTATATCCAATGTTTTTTTTTTCCAGTGCAGGCAAATTTCATCTAAAAACTGCAACGTTGCCATTCTGCCTGAGAACCACGCACATTTTCCAGGGAAAATACCGGAATGTAGGCGAATTCAATGCGAAGAACGGCAGCTCGGCTCCGAAGTGCAGCGAGCACCGGGTCGAGGATGCGCCCACCTTCACTGCCCTCGAAGTTGTCGAGTTCCGCGATAAAACGTCGATATTTCGGAGGACGAGGCCCAATTTTTCAGCACGGTCCGGCAACAATGCTGTTCCCGTGATCCGAAACCGCGTAAGTGCAAGCGGATCCACTGTGCGGTTGCGCGGTTTCAGTCCGGGGTCTCCGGATCGCGACGGGCGGCTATTTTTAACGGCGTCCGCTGAGATGTTGAGTAACCGCAGTTAATTATAACTCCGAATTCCCATGGCCCCGCCCGGCTTGTCATTGCGTGCAGGGAAATTTTGGTTTTCCACGTTGGTAACGGTGATTTCTGGGCGGTGCGGCAACCCTGGTCGCACCCGACACCCGGCTGTCCGAGTTGTCGTGGGCGAGGGCCGTAGGGTCGCCGAGAATGCCCCTTTTGGCGGCTTTGATCGGGGTGCCGGTGAAATTGCCGTAAATATGGACATGATCATAGATAGGCTCCCGAAGTTTCGGTTACGCATTTAAAGAGCTGCGGCACTAGGTTTTACTCCCTAAGAATGGAGATGTTGCATGTGTGAGGAATTTGCGATTTGACTGTTGATTCGTATGCAAAAATTCGCAAGAAACACGATGCCACTGGTTTTCTCTGAGATCAACTCTCAAGCTCAAAAAGGCTCTCAAGTTGCGGCTAAAATGGAGAGAATATCCCAAGATATCCTAAGAGTCCACCTGTACATCAAGACAAACTCTTCGTGCAAAGATAGGGAGCAAATACATTGACAGGGTCCCACTTTTTTTGGGCACTCTAAAACTGAAAACACGGCAACCCTGTCAATGTATTTGCTCCCTATCTTTGCATGGAGAGTTCGTTTTGATGTAGAGGTGGACTCTCAGGATAGCGGAGGATATCTCCTCCATCACGCCTTCAACTTGAGAGCTTTTTTTGAGCTTGGGAGTTGATTTCAGAGAAAACCAGTGGCACCATCGTGTTTCTCGCGAACTTTTACTTAAGAATCAACAATAAAATCGCGAATTCCTCACACATGCAACATCTCCATTGCCGTAAATATGGACATGATCCGAGACAGACTCCCGAAGTTTGGGTTACGCATCTGAAGAGCTGCGGCACTTGGTTTTACTCCCTAAGAATTCCCACCGAAGTACCGAAGCACTGCAGATGTTTGACCCGAATTTCGGCAGCTGGAAATCAATTATTCTGGTGTATGATCCAAAAACTTTTAAGATCCATGACCTGATCTTCAGTCCTCGTTCACGAAGTTTTTTTCCTCCGTGTAGAACCTTTTTTTAGGGCAGAAGCGGATCCAGCAAGTTGGCAACGCCGGATTTCCCTCACTTAAACCTATGTCAAATAATCGATTCTTGTCGGAGCACCTGGTCCCTCCAAGAATCGATGCATTTTCATAGATTTGAATGAAGAAATAACAATTTCGCCACTTTTGCTGGATTGATCAATGTTTTTGGGAGTTCCTTCCCTTTTAGCTTCGCCTCTAGAGCACCTCCAACATCTGCCCTCTTTTATGCGACATTATCGAATCAATCTCACACTGTAGATATTTTCTCAATACGTGGATACAACTATGCTCAAAGCAGCCATGTGCTTATTAGCTTCTAATATTTAATTAGCTTCTATGTGATTGAGAAATAGCTACAAATTAAATTAACTTTAGCGTCTCTCGCATGTGACTGAGAAATACCTGAAAATTATATTAATTTTAGCGTCTACCCAGTTAGACAGCAATATTTTTAAAATATTTTAAAAATATGCACCTTATTTCAAAAATATTTACAGAAAATATTTTCTTCTTTATATTTTTAAAATATTTCAAGAATGTTTTAAAAGTATTCCAAAAATATTTTTCAAAATACTTTTAAAATATAAAATATGACATATTTTTGAAATATTTGTGGAATATTTTTAAAATATAAAATGTAAACATTTTAAAAATATTATAAAATATTATTTTTAAAATGTTTTAAAAATATTTTAAAAATATTAAAAGTAAACGTTTTAAAAATAATATCTTATAATATTTTTAAAATATTCCAAAAATACTTTAAAAATATTAAAAGTAAACATTTTTAAAATAATATCTTATAATATTGTTAAAATATATCATAATTATTTTTGTTAATATTTTAAAAATAATATTTCATAATATTTTTAAAATATTAAATTTTTTTAAAATGTTTGAATTAATATTATAATAATTATAAGAAAAAAAAGAAATAATAACAATAAATAAATAACATAAATACATCGACATAAATTCAAACTAGAAGAAGGCCCAAATAATTAAAACTGGAAAAAGACGCAATTATAAAAAACGTTAATTTGGTTTAAAAAAAAAATAAATAAAAAAAAAAATAAAAAAAAAGAGAGAGTTAAAAAAAATGAGAGTTAAAAAAAAAGAATGAGTTAAAAAAAATGATACTTAAAAAAAAAAAAGATAGTTAAAAAAAATGAGAGAGAGTTAAAAAAAATGAGAATGAAAAAATTACATGATGAAATAAAAAACAATAAAAAAATAATAAATAATAAAGTCTGGTAAAATATCATAAGAATCCGTCAATAAACAAACATATTACGGACTCAGAGGCCTGCGATAGTTAAGAGATTGAATTTAGGGGCCCATCTGTAGGAAGCCTGGCTGGTCTGGTGGTAAAGTACTGGACTACGGATTGCAACTCCATCCCGAGGCGTGGGTTCTAATCCCGACTAGGACGGCGCGGATTTTAAAGTAAGTCACAACTCTACGATGATCCACCGCCTGGTAGCAACGCATATGCACGTTCGGAAGAACATTAGTACCAAACATATCACCTAGAGAGCGCGCACTCTAGGATGCAATACTTGTGCAATATTTTTAAAATATTCTTACAATACTTTGAAAAAATTCAAGAAATATTTTGAAAATATTCAAAAAATATTTTTCAAATTAACTGAGGTTAACATGAGTAGATTTTAAAAATAATATAAAAAGTTTTTAAAAATATTTTGTGAAAATATTAATTTAATATTTTTAAAATTTCTTAAAAATATTTTTTGTCTAACTGGGTAGGTGATAATATGAGTGTATTTTAGAACAGATTCTCTGTAGTCAAAAATTCAGGAAAATACCTTCAACGTAACTAGACTTTCTACCCCACGACTGCTCACCCGGTCAACACTATTCCAGCAAGTATGCTCATTTTAACTGCAAATGATCCCAGTACAGTACAAACAGAACTTGATCTACAAGGTAACCTGCGTATTTTTTCACTTCATTTGCAATTCATATTCGCCTTCCGGAAGGTGCATTTTATGACTGTGTTTGCAGACGCAGTCCGTCGGAACAAATGTCAGTCCAGTGTTGCTACATTTAAGGAAAAGTTCGACTCCTGTTCCCAAAGTGCTGTGTAATTTAAGGGAGACTTGGGCAACACTGCCCGGATCCTTGTAACTTTTCAACTTTTTCACTCGATCAAAGGCTACCGGCAACGCCACGGAATCAAAACTTTTTGCAAGCTACGGAGAACCAACCGTTTCTCCGGCGCAAACTTGAACCTTTCTCGTTTCGATTTCTTCAGGTGTGGATGTGAAGGAGAGAGAGGCGTATACTGTTCCTTTAAAATTTAATTAGGTCAGTGGACAATATACGGAATTAAAGTGCTCCGTTCAATGTTTCCTCTCGAAAATTTTACAAGCCACTCCACTGATTTCGACAACTTTCTCAAACTAGCGAATGGATGAATGTGTACAAGAATATTAACTGGAAAAAAAAACACATTGGATCTAGAGTCCAGACTCTTGAAAAAAATTGACAAGAAAAAGGGCTCTTGATTCCATCAGATTTAAGTTTAAATCAAAAGGAAATCCGCTCAAATTAAGAGGCTTGGTTCTTGATTTAGGATTAAATCTGATTGAATCAAGAGTTTTTTTTCTTGTCGATGTTTTTACGAGTCTGGACTCTAGATTCAATGTGTTTTTATTTTTTTTTCAGTGTTCGAAATTTGATCTACACATAGAAAATACTCAACACCTAAGGTAATTACGTGATTTAGTGCTGAAGATGGACTTGATGTCCGAAATGTACAACCACTGAAACAATGAGCAACAATAAGCGTGTGGAAGGCAAACTTTTCTTCCCTTTTATTTAGAACAATAACAGCTCTTGTCCAGTACTTGGTTCAATTGATATTGTATGCATTAATGATTATTCTAAAAGTGAGAGGATAGACGATATATCTACACTAGCGTTGAAATAGTGACTCGGGTGTGAGATAAACATTAACAGATCTTTTGAAGAACTTAGTTCAACTGAAACTGTTTGGATTTATGAGTTTCCTTCAATTGAGGGGATAGGCAACATGCCTAGACCGGAGTTAAAATAGTTGCGAGGCGTGGGATGGACTATAATAGCTCTTTTGCAGTACTTGATTCAATTGATACTGTATAACTTTATGATTTTCCTTCAATTGAGAGGATAGGCAGTATGCCTACACCGGAGTTAAAATAGTTGCTCGGTCGTGATATGAGCTGTAACAACTCTCGTGAAGTATTTGAGACATATTTCAAGCCTCTCAATGTAGATATTCCTGGTATACTTAGGGTGGTTTTTAAGCACTCTCTACAACGATTCAACGGTTCATCGATCAATTTCATAATTTTTGGGCTCCAAGAAATTTTAAAGAATTCCGGAGCATCACATCACGTCGGGTGCTTACACAAAAAAAATTAATTAAGAAACATCTTGAATGAAATCCAAAATGTTTCGTGGTAGATTTTTGTGTAATTATATTTTATTATATGAGGGGCTTGGAGGACAAAGCGCACAAGTGCAGTTTTTGACAACATTGAGAAATTAATAATTTCAAGTAAAACTAAAGTTTCAACGCATATTATGCGAAAAATTGGCTCCCATATTCCAATGTTTTACAATCAAAAAGTCAGTTTGAACTTTCTTTCCGCCATGTAAGGAACCGTGTAAATTCGAAAGTTCAAACACGAATTTCTCGAAATAGCAAAAACTGCACTTACGCGCCTTACCCTCCAAACTCCTCATATCGTCACCTTCCAGTCAAAGCAGTATGACTAGCGCCATGTGACGACGTTTATAGATCTCCGCTGCCATTCCCATTTTTTCACAGAGAAATTGTTCAACGGAGCTGTCCGAAAATTTCAATGAATTTTCTTTGTACGGCAGATAAAATTCAATGGAATTTTCAATCAGATTCAACCAGAAATTTCTCTGTACAAAAATAAAATGGACATTTTTAAACGTCACGTGGCGCTTGTGATACATTGGCAGGAAAGCGACCATGGAGATGTTGCATGTGTGAGGAATTTGCTCAAATAGCAAATTCCTCAAAAAATATGCATCATCTAAATTACCCAACATCCTTTTCATCCACAATTTTCCTTCTCACTTTACAAATAAACCCTACGTCTTGCTCCCTCCAGAACACCGACGAAGAATCACTTAAATGAAGATGTTGCATGTGAAAGGAATTTGCGATTTGACCATTGATTCTTACGGAAAAGTTCACGAAAAGCACGATAGTGTCACTGGTTTTCTCTGAAATCAACCCCCAAGCTCAAAAAAAGCTCTCAAGTTGAGGCCAAAATGGAGTGGTATCCCACGCTATCCTGAGAGTCCACCTCTACTTCAAAACAAACTCTCCATGCAAGGATAGGGAGCAAATACATTGACAGGGCTGCCACTTTATTTGGGGACTCTAAAACTGAAAACACGGCAGCCCTACTTATGTATTCGCTCCCTGTCTTTGCATGGAGAGTTCGTCTTGATGTAGAGGTGGACTCTCAGGGTAGCGTGGGATATCCCCTCCATTTTGGCCTCAACTTGAGAGCTTTTTTTGAGCTTGGGGGTTGATCTCAGAGAAAACCAGTGGCACCATCGTGTTTCTCGCGAACTTCTTCATAAGAATCAACAGTCAAATCGGAAATTCCTCACACATGCAATATCTCCATATGGCAACTTTCGAATGTTCATAAGGTGTTTTCGCTTAGCCCGGGAGTGCGGACGGGATTAAAACCTTAAGAATCCGAGCGGGCGAAAATGTTTTAGAATATCGCTAAGCCCCGCGAGCGTAACGGTTCATTAGTGAGGGGAGATTTCAGAGGGAGCCGGAACCACACGCTGGGAAAGGGAGAGAGAGAGAGAGAGAGAGGGCGCAACAGCAGTTACAGCTTGTAACACGACCAATTACGAAAGTCAAATAAAAAGAATTGTCGCGAGTTTAATTGAAATGTGAGCCACCTCGGCTCGGCCCGGCGCGGCGCCCGCCGTGTAATGTAGCCATTTATTCATTTCGGGCGGACAAGGAGAGAACGTAATCCCTGGGAAATTAAAAAGGTATGTTCTCTCCTCCCGCCATCGAAGAGGGCGAGGGTGGTCTAACAGTCCCGCTTTCGCGGAATTCGGTCTCGTCTCTCTCTAAGAATCTCATCGCATTCGAATGTTTTCATTCTTACAGGAACTGCGCGCTTATTATCGAAATCGGTAGACAAAGCAATAGACAAATGAATCAGTGAGTTCGAAAACACATCAACTCGGGTTGTTTTCAATTTTCACTTTTTTACAGTTCAGTAACACTTATGGATAGAAGCATCTACACGCGAAAGGAAATTTCGAAATCGCAATTGAAAGTGCTCCAAAACAATGACGGAGGAAGGGAAGAATCGAATTATTTCATTGGAAATACCAATTTTTGGCCATTTCAAGGGAAACGGGTGACCATCTGATTTTGCGGTTTTTTTCGCGGATTGTACACTTGATTATCTCTAAACAGTTTCTTTTTTACTCGCTAAAACTGTAAATTTAGGACAAAAATCACCATTTAAATTTCATTTTTATTCAGTATACAAATCGTTAGACCGCAATGGGTGAAGTTGCACAATATTAACAACATTGCGATGCTTCTGGTTCCTTTTTGCAAAATGCAATCCATTCAATGGCATACTAAATCTATCGCAGAATTTTTTTAACATTGACTTAATTTAATCAAATCATGTTAATTTGATTTAACGATTTCATCTAATCACATGATTTCTTGACGCCAGTGACTGAATAGGCGTTCCACTGGTACCGTGTCCGATTTCGCAGGGACAGCATGGGACCCCGAGAGTATCCCAATCCCGTGTCCCCGAATGACGGGATCCTTGAAACCTCAAAACCGCAGGCCGAACCCAGAGCCCGATGATTAACGTCCCCAGGGCCGGAAGTCCCCACCCCAATGTATTACCCTCGCGCGCATTAATAAGGGTATTCAAGCGATTTCTCCACTGACCGCAAGTTAAAGGAGAACCACTCATCCCCCAGCACAAAGCGTAGGCGGTTATGAGGTTTTTGATCGGCTGTCCCTGTCGATTACCCGCTTCTCAATTTAAATCCAGCTTAACAGCCGCCCCCCCCTCAAACTGGGCAACTTGGCAGCTTTGTTTTTCCTCCGTTTAAATCCATAAAAAATGTCTGTTTAGATGACTGTATGGTTGATAATTTTGTACAATTTGTAATGAAGACATAAATGACACAGCTTTTCATACGTTTTTCGATTGTTCTGCCTTTACACATCTTCGATACGAACTAGAAACAAAGACATCTTATAGGCTAGAACCCTCCACAGTAGTCAACTTTATGCTCCCTTCTAATAATAACTGGCAGACCCTCAGTCAATTTGTAGAAAAAGTACTTATAAGGAAAAAGATGTTAATGACCTGTTTGATAACAAAAACCGAAGAAATGCCTCAAGGCGATTCCGGTGATATAATCCCAACTTAATGTATAATTATAGTTTAATTTATCACTTTGCATACATTCTTCTTTTAATAACTTCGTACCATCTTTACTTATATTTTTATACTCTTTTCATAATTAGACTGTACATATAGGCTTTCATGCCAATTTCTGTTAAAATTGGTTACAATTTGTACAGTCACCAATAAATTATTATATCAAAAAAAAAAAAAAAAAAAAAAAAAAAAAAAAAAAAAAAAAAAAAAGGTTGATAATAGATGAATCGATTATTTTACATACTTTTTAATGGAGGAAAAATAGTGTTGTCAACTTGTAAGAATCGTCATTGCTGGCAGCATTAGTTGTTGAAAAATAGATCAAAGACTCGTGGATTTCATCTAGTGGAAGCTATGAAGAAAACTGGTAAAATATCGGAGTTCGGAATCTTTCTTTTACTATAAAATGCCAACTTGCCCTTTTACAAGTTTTTCGTCCCTTTATCTTCGGAAATCTTAACCCGAATTTCAATTAATTGTACACCAAATCATATTATTTGGTGCTACAGCTACATTCTGTATTCTGCATCAGTCTTTCGAGGGAACAGGTTCTTCCGGAGAGTGTTTGCCTTTCCATTTTCAAGCAAATTCTTCCAAGGCGTGAAAAACCAATGCTATATTCGGATTCAGAGCTGTGGAATATTACGGACTAAAATATCATTTGAAATCCTTGCCTCGTTCCGGTTGCAGACCTATGTATTTAATCTTGCCACAAGAAAAATGACCACTATATTTCATCCTCTTCCTCCGCTCTATCCGTGGTATGCGCTGCTACAAATTCTCCTCTGGAAATTAAGGATTAAAGAGTATTAACTAACAAGTGGAGAAATTGGAAATTTGCGGGTTCCCTTGATACTTTCCTTACGATGTTTTTTCCTTCTTTTCTTTTCTTTCCTTTCTGCTTAATTTCAACATCCGTTTGTTGGGAGTTAATCTTAAAGTATTAAAAGTATGTCAGACATATCTATTTTGTTAACTTTCAAGTTCAGCCGAAACTAATATTACTGAATAAGCGATGTAATTTCTGCAATGAAAGTTTTCAAAGTTTTCATATCAATGAACTCAATTGGACGTATTTCTGCCAAACGGAACGGTATGCATTAAGACATGATCTCCGAGACTCACAAGAATTTATGCATAACAGGGCTCACGTCATAATGCACATACTTCCGTTTGACAGAAATACGTCCAATTTCTAGATGAGCGGAGTTAAAAACCTCAATTTGCAATGCAAACACCGTCACGTCCGACCAATTATTTCAACTCCGCTATGGACATATTGCCTATTCTCTCAATTGAATAAGGCAAGACATATATCCAGGCATTATCAATTGGATTGCATTTCGCAAAAAGGAACCAGAAGCATTTCAATGATGCTAAGCTTGTGCAACTTCATCCTTTGTGATAAAAGTACACAAATCATGAAAAAATATGAAATTTACAGTTTTTAGTGGGTCAAATAGAAACTGTTAATGGATAATCAGATTTTTCTTCCAAGACAAAAGTAGTTGCACAATCTTAGCAACATTGCAATGCTCCTGGTTCCTTTTTGCAAGAAACAATCCAATTGAACCAAGTACTACACAAGAGCTGTCAAAGTTCATCTTCGGACTGAGCAACTATTTCAACTCCGGTGTAGACATATTGCCTACCCTTTCAATTGAAGGCAAGTCATACATCCAGGTATTATGATCTGAATCTGAACTAAAGACTGCACAAGTGCACAATAGATGTTGTAGTTCATCTCACGACCGAGCAAATATTTTAACTCCGGTCCAGATAAATTGCATATCCACTTAATTGCTGGCAAAGCATATATCCAGACGTATTTGATTGAACCAAATACTGCTCAACGATGGGCTGCGGCTTTTTGATGAACGATTTGAAGGTCGGGCAATGAATAGATAGTGCCTGGATTTTGAAACATTCTTTGATAATTTCTGAGCATCTTATCACGCTGTAGTGCGTCAGGCATTTTCACACAAAATTTGACCGAGGAATATTTTGGAGTTACTTCAAGATGTTTCTTAATTAAGTGTTGTGTATCAATCCCTTACGTGGCGTGATGCTCCAAAATTCCTAAAAAATGTCCTGAAACCTAGAAATTGTTCATTGATTGATCGATCATTGAATCCTCGAAAAGTGCTTAAGACCACCATAAGCAAATCAGGAATGTCTAATTTAAAGGTTTGAATTATGACTTAAGCAATGCACATGAGCTGTTGTAACAGTTTATCTCTCCACCGAGCAATGATCTGAACTTCAACGTAGACGTATTGCATATCGACGGTGAAACTACCAAACTACGTATCTCGGTTTGCGACGTCGCAGACTTCCCGTCATACTTTATTTTTTAAATGAAAAACTACTTAACGTCTAGTCTTGAAAATTTCTGTGATTTTTCCTCTTTGTGCGGAGAAAATTCTTTGAAAATTTCAAGGAATTATATTGATTTGGTCGACTTCAAAAAAATGAAATGCGAGCGTAGATTTTCAAACACCGCAAACGAGATACGTGGTTTGGTAGTTTCACCGTCGATATCCTCTCAATTGAAGGAAAATCATAAATCCAGGAATTATTATCGTTGGACTGTCAAATCGTTCTCATAAGTGCTGGACCACCTTAGGTGATTCGTCAAGCTCAAAAAAAGTGGTCGAACTGGCATGCGATAAATCGCATCGATTAGGTCAAAAAAATCCCCGCCGATTTTTGATTTTTAGCAAAAAAAGCCCCCACGCATAAGCCTAAAGAATCATTCTAAATCCAAAAATCGGCAAAATTCAGAGAAATGAAAGCAGAATAGTGTTTGAAAAAAAACCTCGCATTTGATACAGATTGCTGAATCGAATGCGAGGTTTTTTCTCAAACACTATTCTGCTTTCATTCCTCTGAATTTTGCCAATTTTTGGGTCTAGAATGATTCTTTAGGCTCATGCGCAGGGACTATCGTCCTTTGTTCTGCTAAAAACCCAAAATCTGCCGAGATTTTTTACATAAAAGATGCAATTTATCGCATGCCAGTTCGACCATTCGAAAGCTTGACGAATCACCTTAAGTTCTCCGGCAACTCAAGGGAATTCTGTGCTTTTGTCGAAGCCTGCCGTGTCCGGATTCCAACCTGGCTCCCGGCATTGGCGGTGGATCTCGTCAAATCCACCCGCGACATGCCAGGACATTCCAGGATAAAGGCTGCAGACATCCTTACGAGCGGCTCCGGTCGTCAAAGGCGACAAAAAATCAAGCGCCATCCTCGGGAGACGACGGAAATTGCGAGGAATTTCGGTGTCCCGGCAGCTCGACGCGTCCATATCGGAAATCCTCCGATGGGTTATTACACGATTTACATATGAATGTGCTGCGGCGCGGCGCACAGTAGAACCGCAGAGGGAAAAAAGAAGTGGTCGCAAAAGTAACTCAGTAACCGAGAAAAACGCGCTTCAAAAATCGCAGCACTGGAAAAAAAACACATTGGATCTAGAGTCCAGACTCTTAAAAACATTGACAAGAAAAAATACTCTTGATTCAATCGGATTTTTGCTTGAATCAAAACGAAATTCGCTTCAATTAAGAGGCCTGGTTCTTGATTTAAGCTAGATTCTGATTGAATCAAGAGTAGTTTTTCTTGTCGATGTTTTTAAGAGTCTGGACTTTAGATCCAATGTGTTTTTTTTTTTCTAGTGAATTTAAAACGCCCCGGTTTCGAGCCGAACCGAACGATGTCATCTGGCACCAATCGGAAAGAGAGCACGGGTTTCTGCGACTTCTGTTGAATGTCTTTCTACTCATCGTATATGAATACAACGGTAAAGTTGAAACTGCATATTTAGATTCAAAGAATCAAAACTCATTCATTTTATCTGGAGTAAATTATTCCGTTTTCCGAAATGCTTCTTATTTGAACAAACATTAGTGAAAAATAAGAAAAGGCAGCGATCTGACTGCTAAAGTGCATTACTGTCATCATTTTCCCTTCATTTTTGCGCGTTTGGAATTCCTTCGAGTCTTTGGACTTTAAAAAGGCGGGGTTTTCCAGGATTTTGGCTCCAAAAATACGCAATAAATCACCACGTAATCTACCCACCTGGTACTTTTAGAATATTAAATAAAAAATACAATGTTTATTGGCCTATTTATGGACGGTCTCAAAATCAAAGGGTTGAAGAAATTCGCGGTGGGCCCAAAAAGTACCCTTTTGTACCCCTCCTTTTCTTTAAAAATTGTCCTTTATAATTGGTCCCACACCGAATCGTGCTGCTCACAGAATCGTGTTTTGATGCTTCATTCTTACAGATCAACTAAACGTAATAAAATCTATCCAAACCGCAACTTTCAACGTTCAATATTAACCGAGCTATCGCCCATTGAAAAATCGGATTTTCCATCAGTCAGTGACGCACTGGTTACTCCACGTGGAACCCTCGGTTTCTTCCACCTTGTTTTCATCCGATTCACACGTTGAGTAACCAGTGCAAGTGGGTGTTTCTCTGACTGGTGAAAGAAAGGTGGAAGGGACAAGGACAACACTACCGCGGTGGATGACGTCAAACACAGGACTTTTTGAACGTAGAAACTTGCGGTTTGGACAGATCTAATTATTTTTAGCTAATCTGCAAGAAGCAAGCGTCAAAACGCGACTCTATGACCAGCGAAACCGACCCGTTTTGTGACAAAATCAGCATAAAAATTTGCGATTGTATCAAAAACACGTCATGTCTTGCCTCTCTATATTACACTGGAAAAACAGCAAATTGGATCTAGAGTCCAGACTCTTAAAAACATCGACAAGAAAAAGTACTCTTGATTCAATCAGAATCTAGCTTAAATCAAGAACCCAGCCTCTTAATTTAAGCGGATTTCGTTTTGATTCAAGCAAAAATCTGATTAAATCAAGAGTATTTTTTCTTGTCAACGTTTTCAAGAATCTGGACTCTAGATCCAATGTGTTTTTTTTCCAGTGTATGTCTCGTTCCACTGTGCGGCAAGGCGTGTCGATATGAGGGCGGCCGATCGTTTAGTCAGCAGTGATCGAACATCGTTTAGGGAGCACCGATGTAGCCGTCTTCCGAGGTTCCGCATCAATTTGCTCCCTTCCATTTTATTCACTTTCCCCGCAGCCCCCTCCCCCCCCCAACTACCCCACCGCCCGGCCTCGTTGACGAAGTTTGTTCGGGCACGTTGGGGGTGCTACTTGATTTTTTTCTATACCTTACGTGGGGGAGGGTGCTCGTGGATGGAATTGGGTTCTCACGTTGAGTTTCGCTCTAGCTCGAAGAAGAATCTTCTGTCATGTAAAATCTCTGAAAATCACCGGTGGCGTGGCATGCTTTGCGATATATCGATTGATCTGCCATTTAAAGGTGAAAAGGATCGATATAGACAGGGTGCTCACAACGAACACCTTGATAATTCATCGAGAAAAAAGTGAAGTTGATTTAACATTCTGGATGTAAAAACAATGTGCAAGAACTCACAAATTGCTGAATTACCCGCCATTGATGTTAATTTTACATATTGACATTGCTACAGTAACTGTAATAGCGGTTCATTCAGCGTGTTGTGAGTTCTCGCACACTTTTTTTACATCCTGAATGTAAAATCAACTTCAGTAAGTTAACTTCAGTGGCGTGGCGTGCTTTGCGATACATCGATTGAGCTGTCATTTAAACCTATGGAAAAGGATCGATAAATAGGGTGTTCGCAACGAACTTCTTAATAATCGATTCTTTAACATAGCTTCAGATAGGAGAATATACACAATCGATTATTCACGTCTTGCCACCGGTTAATTTCTAAGTGCTCTTGACATGTGCACTTATCAAGCAGTGGGAGTTTTCAAGATAACAAAGCTGTATTGTCGGGAGCAACGCAACGTCATTGGTTGATGAGTTCCAATGCGCATTTTGGGGAGGGTATTGATAGGCCGAGTTCCGACCTCTCCACGTAACAGTTACATCCGAGGAACATGTTTTTAAGTGCCAAGTTTTATGAGTTGTGCCACTTCTAAATGAAAACAGGAAGGGTCGTATACATATTTGGACGTATTTTTACCAAACGGACCCATGTGCATTAAGACATGAGCTTTGAGACCCATAAGAATACATGCATACTAGGGCTCACGTCATAATGCACATAGTTCCGTTTGACAGAAATGCGTTCATTTGATCCTTAAATAGCTCCTTGCCATACACAGTAAAAAAAATAACCAAAATTATATGTTAATATGGGCGGTAAAGCACAAAACAACCCAAGCCTCCGGTTGACTCTAGGGTTTCCCATTCTCTCCATTGTTTTTAGTGCTAAATTTACGGCAAACTGGACCAAAAGCAACACAAAATTTGGGTTGGTTTTTGTCCCACTTTCTGTATTAACCAAAAGTAACACAAAGACTCAAATATTTTTATCAATGTTGTCGGCCCCATTTGGTTTACTAAGAAGGCTAAAGGATGCCCTCAAAATAGGATCCTGAAACGGAAAATGTTCGCCAGTTTCAGTAAAATTCAGCAGTATAACTTTGGAAATGTATTCTGAAAAGAGATTACAATAATTCGTCACCACAAACCGTATGGAATACGGAAGAAAATGTACCGCGAGTATTGTAAATTTTTAGGGGGGTGGGCACCCACTTTAAAGTTTGTAAAAAGCATAGATATTTTTCCTCCGTACCTTTTTTGCGCTTTTTGTATTGGTACATAAGTGTAATTCATTTAAAGATCTATTTCCAAAGTTATTCTGCTGAATCTCATTTGAGGTTTGCAAAAAATTTCCGTTCTATGATGGTATTTTGAGGGTTTCCTTAAACCTCCCTCGAGGACAGTATAAACCAAATGGGGTCTGCTTGGAAAATTAGCTGTATACGGAGCTGAATACAACCCTTGCTCTAATTTTAAAAAAAATTCAGCTATTTTTATCTCAGATTCTTTCAATAATTTTTCCACGTGTTTAGTCTCGTTGCTGAAGGAAAAAACAAATAAAATCGTCGCAATTGATGAATGAAGGAAGGTACATCGATGTCAGTAGTTGAAGTGCACTTGGTTTGAATGTCAACCAACAGATAAAAGAAACGATGCGAAATTGATGCAGGCGTCTGGATACAACTATACGTACTCCACGGTTGTCCGTGTGGTATCCACATAATTGAAGGCGTTTTGGGTTTCTGTGGCCCTCACAGCAGCACAGTGTAGACCCAACGCAGCCTCTTAAGGCCTAATCTTAAAGGTAAATCTTTTTAGGCGCGACTATGAATACAAGCCTTTCTGTTTGTATTTCAATGGGTCTGTTGCACGCAAAGAGATATAGCCACCGGCATATATTTTTTCAAGGGTAAATGTGCTTGAAAATCACGTTGGTCGCATCAAAAAAGTCTGAATTCCACTCCGTAGCACGCAATCTATGGGATTTGCAAAACGTTTTTTTTTTCTTTACTGTGTATGCGAGCAGTTTTTCGTGATGACCGGCTAGAGACATGAAGACAAAGTGCTAAAAGCAAAAAATGACGCTACTATTCAATCACCTTTACTATTGGTCAGAGGATTGGCGGCAAAACCGGGACAAGTTTGAAATTCAAATATAGGGCAGGAACTGAATAAAATTGCATAAACAAAGTATTCTAGGTTGATTTTTGCTTAAATTCATCACCCATATACATTTCCTTAACTTTCGCAACATTTACAACATTTTGCAAAAAGGAACCAAGAGCATTCCAGTGTCGCTAATATTGTGCAACTTTCTTTATCTTGTAAATATAAACTGAGCATCTAAACAAGTTTTATACATACTCTGAATAAACTATAAATTCAAGACGAAAATTATCTTCATAGATTTGATTATTTACATTATTTCAGTAACTTAATTTCAAAGAATGTAAGTTGCACAATCCTAGCAACATTGGAATGATCTTGGTTCCTTTTTGCAAAATGCAATCCAAATCTCTCTCAAGGATCTAGCGTCACTATCCGTGCATGGATAGGTACGGTAATTGAATCGCGCAAATGAACTGATCGTTCCTACCGCGTTGCTGTGAAGGCATAGGGAATATAAAACGCCTTCAGTTTTGTCGATACCACACCGACAACCATGGAGTACGTATAGTTGCATCCAGGTGCCTGCATCAATGCCGCATCCTTTCCGCTCTCTGGTACCTGAGATACTCACTTGAGCGCACGTTACCTGCCACTCATACGCGTTCATTCATCGATCGGTCGCAGAGTTTTTTTTTTTTTTTCTTTACCGCGTTTGCTAGCAGTTTTTCGTGATGACCGGCCAAAGACACGAAGACGAAGCGCTAAAAGCAAAAAATGAAGCTACTTTTCAACCACCTCTACTATTGGCTAGAGGATTGGCGGTAAAATCGGGACCAGTTTGAAATTCAAATATAGGGCAGGAACTGAATAAAATTGCATTTACAAACTACATAATTTTAGGTTAATTTTTGCTCAAATTCACTTACCTACAAATATTTCTTAACTTTAGGTTATTTTTGGTCCATCATCGAAGTGATTATGATCTAATATGGTGTTTTGTTGTGGTCTCTAATTTGATGTTTTGTTGTGCTTTCTAATTTGATGTTTTGTTTTGTTTTCTAGTTTGATATTTTGTTGTGCTTTCTAATTTGATGTTTTGTTTTGTTTTCTAGGTCGCTGCCAAAACTTAGCAGTCAAGACGAGGACGGGGCCCCTCACGGACAGTACACAGGAGTAAACCTTTTTGAACCCATACCACACGACCACGATTTTTGTGAAAGGGTAGTGATAAACGTAAGTCGCCCTCAAAGTTTTTGTCTTTCCTTTTTTCATTATTTCTTCTAGTGTTCAGGACTGAAAAAAACCGGGTCAAAGACAAAGCTATAGACAAAGAAGATATAGGTTCTATGGAGCAATCCTATTGGTTGAAATGGGTTGTTTCTCTAGACTAGGGGAGACAATTATGGACTAACCTTAATTTAAAATTTCATTATATAATTAAATTTAAATCATTTAATCACCTACCTCCTTTGTCCATTGCAACTACCCGCTTCCATCAGGATCTCTCCTTATCCCTCTCGTCTTCTTTGTCTATAGCTGTGTCTATCAATTGCAACAATCAGCCCGCTGAGCATTTGCATATTTTATTCTTTCAGTGATAGTTTCAATGTTATGAAACATTCACCGTGTAGATATAGAGGGTGAGTTGCTTGCGATTCTCTTGAAATAGAACATTTTGACAGGGAAATAATTGAAAAATCTAGACTTGATTTAGGGCTTCCCCTTTGTAGATCCTCGTGTGCACCTCACTGCAGCTGAGAGAAGCACCGTAATAATGTTTCGGTCGTTACTCTGTGCCGCGTTCGGAGCGTCTTATCTTTCCTTGAGTAAATTTTAGTACCCCTCATTCATTCACCTACCTCCGTTTGTTTTTCCGCCTTCATTTTCCGTGCCTCTCAATTCAGCTGTACTCTCCCTCCGGAGATAAATTTTATTGTTTTCGATAAGAAGATTCACTCGCACGGATTCATGCCCCAGATTTACTACAAGGACTGTACTTTATACTCGGTTCTCCGCCGATTTTTCGCTTCAACTTACTTGATAAACCATTTAAATGTCAGTAAGAGTCGTATCGATCGTGCGCGTGAACGAGGCGTCTTATTGACTTAAAGTGATTTGAATTGGTGATATAGACGGCACATAGTGGATCGAGTAAATCGGAGAGGTGGGACATTAAATTTTTGACTAAGTCTGCAAATTTCATGTTTATTTTCTGAAAGGAACAGTATTATAAATCCAGTTCTTCCGTATTCAATGTTCAACCCTGAATTAACTCTGATTCTCCTTCTGAAAAATCAAAGGGCGTTCGGTTAGTCTCTCCTAAGATTGTAATTATTCAAATTAGTATCAAAGGAAACAAAACTATCAAAACAGATATGAATTGTTGAGCTTTTCCCCTGAGTTCATATATATTTCTCAAAAAAGGAGAGGAACCACTTCTGGTTGACCTCGGTTGATTTGAGAGATTCCAAGTAGGCACCGCGCACTCTCCGTGTATGCCCTACATTGCTGCCAGTTAGTGGTGAAAAATCAAGGCTCTTCCTTACCTAAATCCATGTAAAATATCCGCATATGATTGCATAACTTGGCAACCTTGATGCCCTACGAATATGGTCGGGAATCCTGGAAAATCCGGGCGACGGCTGAGTAGAGAGCCGAGCGAAATTGAGGAGTATCGACTCTGAGTCCAATTGCGACCCACGATTGGACATATTCCGGCCAAACGGACCTATGTACATGAAGGCATGAGCCCTGAGACCCGTAAGAACGTATGTAAAACAGGGCTCACGTCATAATGCACTCAGTTCCGTTCGGCAGAAAAACGTCCGATTGGAGCCCGCGAGCACTCAAGAGAGGCGAGAGCCACTCACGAGCATCGTTGCCGAATTTCAAGAGCGCGCCCCGACGAAAGTCGTCGAAACTCACTTCATCCGAGTGTTCCGCCGTGCTAAAGAAGAACGCCGTACAAGCCATCAGGCGATGCCAAATTTCCTCCGATAAAATACGAATTTTCAAGGAAACTGATGGGTATTTTTCTTCAAATTTTTCAGACAATTTTGTACACGCTTTAATCTAAAATATCTCAAAATGGACCACTAGACAAGGTACGAATTTAAGCAATCTGATACATGTTTCTTCATCTACCAAAATTTTACGTAGAACACGATTTGCACAACGGAAATTACTGGGACTAACTCCTAATGAAGGTATTAACGTTTTTATTTCACATTGGTTACGAGGAATTTGAACTGCCCGCTGACAAGAAACTCAAAGCTCTACGTGAGTCAAATCGCGCACTACAGCGGTTTCAGCAAGCTTTTCAATCGAGTAATGTTCATTTCCCACCGTGTGTTGTTCAAACTATAAGCACTTTGCTAAAGCTGAGCCAAAGCGTCAAAATTCAGGTTGCTAGATTTTTAAATCGCAGATACTGTCATGATGTCGTTTAGCGCGCGATGTGAATTTCTTAGAGCATTGAGTTTTAATGAGCGGGTAGTTTGAATTCACGCTTCAAGAATCATTGAATATCTTTGTAAGGAGTTGATTTCGGTAATTTTTGCTGTACGCATCGTGTTCTACGTGAAATTTTGGTTAAGAAACATGTATCAGAATGCTGAAATTCGTACCTTGTCTAGTGGTCCATTTCAAGGGAAATGATGTTTCAAGGGGGATGATGATGTGTTTCCTGTTTAATGCATTTTTTATCCGACTAAATTTGGTAACTCTCGAATACACATACGGCGTTCTTCCTTAGCATGGCAGTGTTGCTCACAGGGAATACATTTCTAACTCCCGTAGTGTAGATTAGACATTATCCTACGCCTTGAATACCTTCTATTCTCCAAATGCTTACCAGTAACGTCAGTGAAGGAGTGCCTTTGTGTCTTATGCATAGTCGTTCCTAAAATGAACGTAATTCTGCCAAACGGAAGTATGTGCATGAAGACATGAGCCTTGAGACCCATAAGGATATATGCATAACAGGGCTCACGTCATAATGCACATAGTTCTGTTTGGCAGAAATACGTCCAAATAGGTACTTCTCTTATGAGATTCCATCTCATAAATATTGTGATTAAGAAGAGTTTAAGGAGATCTGTGTCATATCATTGCGTGGCTTACAAAAGGGCGTAACTGCACTCTAAGATAAGCCCGGGAAAACATTAAGTTATATGGACTACAAGGATGCATTATAGCAAGTGTAGTTACGTGCTTATGTCAGGAGAGTGACAATATCATCGTTCAAAGGGTACTTTTTACAAAATCAAGGTGGAATTCATCAGTATTACTTTGGGGATGCGTCCCAGAGAGGTATTACAATGATTCGCCACTACAAAAAGTACAAAATAAGAAAGGAGCATATGCTGCAAGTCTTGCAAATCGGAAAGTATGCTCGCACCCACCTCAGTGTTTCTTTAAAAGCATTGAAATGTTTTCTGTATAACCTGCTCTTTTTAAAGTGGCAAATCATTGTAATTCTTCACAAGAGTCCATTTTTAAAGTTTTCCTGCTGATTTTACACGAGGTTGTGAAAAATTTTCCTTCTTATGATGTCATGCCAAGGGTTTCCGCGAATCACCCCAAATCACAATGTACACCATACTGGGTCTCCCAAGGAATTGAGCTGTTTAAGGGAAGGGCAATGAATACGAACTTTACTCCTCTTTTGTAAAATTCAATTATTGGTATCTCAGATTCTCGCATTAATAGTTCCACGTGTTTGGTCTTGTTGCTGGAAATAAATAAAATAAAATAGAATTACTGCAATGGATCGATGAAGAAAAATGTATCGGTGTCAGCTGTAGTGCGCCTGGTGAGCATGTAAAGCGACGGAAAGAAGAAGCGCTATAGGAAATTGATGCAGGCACCTTGATACAACTATACGTACTCTATGGTTGTCCATGTGGCATCCACAAAATTGAAGGCGTTTTTGGTTTCCTAGCCCTCACAGCAATGCGTGCGGCGTCCAGTCCTATGTACAAGACTCTTTAACGTATCTGCAACTAGTCGTATTTATGCTTTAAGAAACTATGTCGTACGCAAACTTTATGCAAATACTCCTTTTTAACACGAACACGTTTAACCGTTCTCTAATTATCTATTTTTTCACGGTTACCCGCATGATTTGCTTCGTGATTGACGATGATGATGTGGGGAAGCCCGTACACAATAAAAAGAGGAGGACAGTATCTTCGAGGTACTTTATCGAATTTTACATTTAGGTATGGTAAGACTGATACTCATTTATCATAATGATACAAGGATAACAATACAAAACGTTAGAAGAAAAGGATTGAATAGTGTAACCTCGTTGATAAATCCTCGCCAAGAATTGAGCTGGTTCGACATTGAGGAAATATAAACATTCCGGGTTCGGAAATTTTTAAGGTAGATCCATGGCCACTTAAAAATTGAGACAGGTTGTTGTTATTTTGTTAGTTGTAGTATTGACGGTGACGCAACTTATAATTTTTTTTTTGTTTTTTTTTTTTGTAAACTTCCAAAGGAATTATAAACAATATCTTTAAAATAAGGTAAATCAGTATACAGGAAACAACAGAGAAGTAAAATGGAACTTATAAATGGATTACTTTTTGCAAAAAGGAACCAAGAGCATTCCAGTGCCGCTAATATTGTGCAACTTTCTCTATCTTGCAAATATAAACTGAGCATCTAAAACAAGTTTTATATTTACTCTGAATAAACAATAAATTCAAGACGAACATTTTCTTCATAGATTTGATTATTTACATTATTTCAGTAATTTTATTGCAAACACTGGAAAAAAAACATTGGCTCTAGAGTCCAGACTCTTGAAAACATTGACGAGAAAAAATACTCTTGATTCAATCAGAGTTAAGCTCATATCAAAAGGAAATCCGCTCAAATTAAGAGGCTTGGTTCTTTATTCAAGCAAAAATCCGATTGAATCAAGAGTATTTTTTCTTGTCGATGTTTTTAAGAGCCTGGACTCTAGATCCAATGTGTTTTTTTTTCCAGTGAAGAATGTAAGTTGCACAATCTTAGCAACATCGGAATGATCTCGGTTCCTTTTTGCAAAATGCAATCCAAATCTCTCTCAAGGATCAAGCGTCACTATCCGTGCATGGATAAGTACGGCAATTGAATCTCGAAAATGAACTGATCGTTCCTAACGCGTTGCTGTGAAGGCATGGGAAATATAAAACGCCTTCAGTTTTGTCGATACCACACCGACAACCATGGAGTACGTATAGTTGCATCCAGGCGCCTGCATCAATGTCGCATCCTTTCCGCTTTCTGGTACCCGAGATACTCACTTGAGCGCACGTCAGCTGACGCTTATACACGTTCATTCATTGAAGAAAACCAACCCACCTGCCACTTCTGCAATTCATCACCTCTAACCATCAAACACATACTTATGGACTGCTCTTCCCTCCGACATCACCAATCACAGATCTACTCCCCTTCATTCAACAGAAATACAAACCCTCTTACATGCGATGAACCTAATATTGCCACCAAAATTCTGAAACTCTTTACCTCTCTTAATTTAAAAATCTAAATTTTCGTTTATACTCCTATATATTTTCAAAATTACCTGTAAAGACGTTAATAGCCTGAGTCGCTGAATGTCTCAAAATTATAATAACTAACTAACTAACTTTTTATTTTTTGGTATGCAAATACTAAAGGCAGTAATTTTTTCGGATACATCGGGGATCATATTGAATTCCATTCATCACCTCAGCCGACCGGTAGCAATCGAAAGTTTTTATCACCGAACTTTTTCGTTGATTGCAGATGTTTGACGGCAAAAATTTGACATTTACGATTGCTAAATTGTATATGTACACTAATTTTTTTTCTATCTCTCTCATTGAAAAAGAACAAACGAACTAAAGAATGTTATAAAAATAGGATTTTATGTACGTATGTTCTAAACTTTTTTTTTTTTTTTTTTTTTTTTTTACAAAATTGACCTTGAATGTTTTTCGCATTTTACAAAATATTCACAGAGAATTCTGAAGAGATGTTTCGGTCGGTGTTCAATTGAAAAGAATTCTGTCGTGATAGGAGGTTAAGCAATTTTGCAATGGAGTAGGTTTGTTCCTCATTTTGACCCTTTTTTTCTCTAATTGGTTGGCAAATCTCAGAGACATGCCGGATTCTCTGAAAAAAAGTTGCCTTTTGTTTGAAAATTGGCAGCCACGCTCGAAAATTTCATCGGAAGAAGTAGGATTAGGGTGCTCCATCTCCGCGAGCGTGATACAGTATCGGGAGGCTTTCACCCGCGTACCGGCAGTCATTGTTGCCAATTTTGTGAAATTTGGGCAATTTCAAAGTGGAGTTTGGTCGGGCATTCTTAAATTTGACAATTGTACACCCTCTCTACTTGTCTCTCCGTGGCCTATAAGATACTCAACGCGGCTCTTTATCCTCCTTTCTCTCCCGTCCGGTGTAATTTCTTCGTTTCGAAATCCCGAACGGCCGATTCATGAACCAGGCCGACTTAACTCGGAGAAAAATAAGCTTCAAATGATAGCAATACTGTATTTTTTCTCTGGTTTTATCTATTGTAAATTATTGAACGGATGTGGATGGACTCGTAGACAAGGTCGGAATTAAAGCATTCTCATATACATGGATTGCATTTTGCAAAAAGGAGCCAAGAGCATTCCAATGTTGCTAAGATTGTGCAACTCGAATTCTTTGCAAGAAATTACAGATATCATGAAGAAAATTAAATTTACGAATGTAATTTTCGTCTAAAATTCATAGTTTATTGGGAGTAAAGAGAAACTTGTTTGGATGATCAGTTTCTACTTGCAAGGGGAAAAATGTTGCAAATCTTAGCGACATTGGAATGCCTGTAATTCCTTTTTGCAAAATGCAATCCACATGTTTCTTAACAACAATGTCAGGCAAAACGCGATTTTCCGCAACGAAATTTACTGAAGCTGACTTGGAACTAAGCTATTTATTTTTTCGATGCGTCGAATTAAAACCTCGTGCTCTTGGAAAACAAAGTCTGCTTCAAAAAATCACGCATTCAAAGTTGCCGTTACAGTCTCTTGGGCGGATCGATAAAGTAGTCTGCTAAAATTGGATTACATTTTGCAATAAGGAACCACTATTTCTGGCCCATTTTAGAAACAACATACATGCCATCGGTTTCCCTATGGGTTATAGGACATTTCGTTAACGATTTTTTGTCCGCGGACCTGTTTTTTCCAGTGATTGTCCACGCGTTTTTTCGGCACGGGGGTTTTGGTTCACGTGCCAATTGAGACCCAAAGTTGATTGGCTCACATGTAAATACAAACGACAATTGCCCATGACGTTTTTGGATGAAAATGTATAATGTCTTGGAAGAATGAGAGTTTGCTTGTTTTTTTGTTTTGTCTGTTTGGTCCAACGGAGAATAATATATAGTTGAGAGTTTTGCCAAAAATGGGGGAGCGTCAATGCCATGACACAAAATTCACTAAAACTCTCTACACCTCTTTGGTGTAACAGGATTTAATTATATTTCAAGAAATTCCCACCTTGTTATATACTTGAACTGGATAAACCTCTATATTTGCCTTAGCTGAAGGCTCTTAGATTTTTCCTGTGTACGATAAGTATCTTGATTCATTTTGCGAGGAAAGATCTGTACTTTTAAAGGATGCATGTCATTCTTAATACGTTCAATTTCGTATAATACTGTGCACACCTCTGTTGTGAAATAGTTGCTTCAAGCGCCGCCGCACAGCGGGCGGGCGGCCAGCGCGGAACGCGCATTGGCGCCTACAAACCTAAGTGGATACTTCAAGCATTGTGCAATGCGAGAAGTATCCACTTAGGTTTGTAGGCGCCAGTGAGCCTCTCGCGCTGGCAGCACGCCGCTCCGCTCTGTTAGGCTTTATTGTTTAAACTCGCATAGTCAGCGTTTTTTAACTCATGATTTTGAAATATTTACACACTCTGCATTAATTATTCTCACTTAAATTGATAGGAAAAAAATATGTATAATTTTTTCAAAAGAAAATAATAATATAATGTGTGTTTTTTTAAATATTGGTGGTTCCGTGTCTTTAATGATTTCCAAAGTGTTTCATTTTTTTGTTTTCTATTGTCAATATATATAATTTTACATACCGACTAAAATATAACGCTTGGACGAAGTCACTGTCGCTTATTTTACGTGTGGGCGGAAAACTACTGGACAAGAAAGGTGCGCGGACAAAAAATTATGGGAGAGCCTGTGACAGTGGCTCCTTATTTAAAAATGTAATCCAATTAGTGTATTGAGCGATTTGATGCAAGTAGACGATTGTTTTTCTTGTGCACGGAGAATTCAAAATTCTTGTCATCAATGAAAAGTAAAACACTTCCATATCTTAAATAGGAGTTGATTTCAGAAATTTTCGTTTTGCGGATCGTATTTTACGTGAATCTTTTTAAGAAACTTGCATCAGAATGCCTAAATTTGTACCTTGTCTACTGATCATGCATTTATCTACCTGATATCGTGCGTAACACTGGCGTAATATCGACGGTGAAACTACCAAACCACGTATCTCGGTTTGCGACGTCGCAGACTTCCTGTCATACTTTATTTTTTAAATGAAAAACTACTTAGCGTCTAGTCTTGAAAATTTCTGTGAATTTTCTTCTTTGTGCGGAGAAAATTCTGTGAAAATTTCAAGGAATGATATTGATTTGGTCCACTTCAAAAAAATAAAATGCGAGCGTAGATTTTTAAACACCGCAAACGAGATACGTGGTTTGGTAGTTTCACCGTCGATATACACCTTTCTGACCCAATTTTCTTGAGCTTGGCGCGAAGAAAGTTCGATTCTAAAAGCTCATCTTACTCAACGGAAAAATAAAGCACGGGTTTGTTGGATGATATGGGCATTTCCGATCTATTGCGGTAATGTCCATATAATCCAACAAATTGGGGTAGTGCCACAATATTAGAGGATAATCCGTTTTCACACTTTTATACATACTTAAACTCTTTTTTCAATGTCAGGAGATCGTAAATGACAGCATATAAAGGAATTCTCGAAATTCATCTGACCGACACACAATGGATCAAGTAAATAGGAGAAGTCAGACATGATTTTTTTTAAACTAAAACTGCAAGTGTAAATGTTTATTTCGTCATGTTTTAAAGTTTTAGGGCTTTCCGAAGAATTTCAAGAGAGAACCAATGGGACCACTTTTAGGACCTCCAAGTTCTGCAATGATGGAGTTATGAGCTTTCAAAGTTTCCAAAATTCTGACTTCTCCAATTGGTTCCTTCCATTGTGCGTTGCCGAATGGAAATGTTGCATGCGTGAGGAATTTGCAATTTGACTTTTGATTCTTATGTAAAAGTTGGCGAGAAACACGATGGCACCACTGATTTTCTCTCAACGAACTCCAAAGCTGTAAGAGAGCTTTCAAAGTTGAGGCTAAAATGGAGAGGATATCCCACGCTATCCTGAGAGTTCACCTCTACATAGGGAGCAAATACATTAGCAGGGTTGCCCTGTTTTCAGTTTTAGAGTCCCCAAATAATGTGGCAGCCCTGTCAATGTATTTGCTCCCTATCTTTGCATGAAGAGTTTGCCTTGATGTAGAGGTGGACTCTCAGGATAGCGTGGGATATTTCCTCCATTTTGGCCTCAACTTGAGAGCTTTTTTGAGCTTGGGAGTTGATTTCAGAGAAAACCAGTCGTACCATCGTGTTTCTCGCCAACTTTCACATAAGAATCAACTGTCAAATCGCAAATTCCTCACACAATCAACATCTCCATTTTGACTTAACTACTGCTCATGAGCTGTTGTATTAGTTCATCCCTCAACCGAGCAATGCTTTGAACTCCAATGTAGACGTATTGCATATCCTCTCGATTGGAGGAAAATCATAAATCCATGTATTATTAGCGTTAGACTGTCAAATTGTTCTCATAAGTGCTGGGCCACCTTAGGGTGATTCGTCAAGTTCAAAAAATGTGTTCGAACTGGCATGCGATAAAAAGCATCAATTAGGTCAAAAATCTCGGCAGATTTTGAATGAGTTGATTTGATTGAGTTGATTTCAAAGAAAACCAGTGGCACCATCGTGTTTCTCGCGAACTTTCACATAAGAATCAATAGTCAAATCGCAAGTTCCTCACACATGCAACATCTCCATTTTTTGGTATTGTGTGCGGTGTCTTTGGACAACATTCAAATGTCCATACGACGATTTTCTTCGATACGGAAGTGCATAAGACCCTATCAACAGGAATGTCAAAAAAAAAATCCGATATCCCGCGCGACAGATCCCCGGATGTTGTCGGAAAACGATGAAGTCCCGGAACGAAGCGAGTCAGAAATCCTTCCGGTTGGCGCAACAGCACTTATTCCTCTGTCAGCGCCAACAGGAGACAATGAGCGGATCTCGAGCAGAGCTTACCGGTGATCCAAAGACCCCCTCCTTCCCACACTGCCCATCCGACCAAAAACCGCATCCCTCCGGCCGAGAGCCTATAGACGTATGCGCTTTGGGCTCGACGGGGCAGCTCGCCAACATCCCATTCAAAGCTCTTGAACTGGGAAGCGCAGCGTATGAGCACTCACAAATAGCAATTGTCTCGACGACATAATGTCCCCCGCCTCCCTCTCGGCGCCGCC
>NW_017555888.1:1289892-1374637 GCF_001854935.1 Bemisia tabaci
CCCCGGTGTGTCCTCTTCCCACGTCGCGTCGGAGTGAGGCAGCGCGACGCATCAAAGGACACTTAAGTGCCTTAACTCGATTCCCTCAAGCTTGGCTCATTGTATCGTTGCCAGATAGTGCTGAAAATCGTCATACTTTCCAATTTAAAAGTATGTGGAACATTTACATTTTATCTTAAAATTTGGCAGCCTTGGATCTTTGTCGGACCCGATACCGCGGTCTTTTGCCGCCGGAGCGCCGGTCGGTTTTAGTTGGGTCGCCTTTTCGGCAGCGCCTCCGCCCCGATCAACTGGTTCCTGTTGAATGTTCGTATCGGGATCGGGGTAGCCTGTGAGTTTTCCGCGCTCTCACTTGTAATTTGGACGCATTTCTGCCAAACGGAACAATTTGCATTAAGACGTGAGCCCTAAGACCCATAAAAATACATGCATAACACGGCTCACGTCATAATGCACATAGTTCCGTTGGGCAGAAATACGTCCATTTGGAATGCATTTGCGATACACAATATTTCGCCGTTTTCTTCACGAAAGAACCTAACTTCATTCCAATCTCGCCAAATTTCCCGTCGGAAGTTGAATTTTTATTAAGGAAATCGCGGACGTTTCGACTGGAATTTCCACCGATTTTCCCTCTGATCTTATGCAAAAAGTTGGAAAATGTCTGACAGAAATTGCACACAGTTCTTCCTTCTAGAAAAATTAATTGTTTGGGTTGATTTGGCAACCTGGGAATGGAGTTACGTTTCTACGTCCGGGAAACGACGATTTGTGATAAGGAACTACTGTTTTAGGCGGATCAAAGAAGCACTTATCTGAATAAGGAAGCTAATTGAACATACGCTCGATCTGACATGGTTGAAAAATACCACGTCTTTGTTAATTATTAAATCCTCGATAGTTTATTAAGGTAGTTTATTAATAATTACACGGAGAATATCATCCGACTTAGATGTGCGGTAAAATTACCGAAGAGCATTGATACAATTTTTATAGGACATCAGAGAGGACAGATTTTCAACACATACTTTTCGATAGTGACTGAAATTACTTTATTTGCAAGTATAACTCGTTTGACATAGTTATTTTTTTACAGTACCAAAACTCAGAAACGTCTATATTAGGTATGCAGGCATTCTAGGATCTGTACGTGACGTGGAAAATCCGAAAGTCAGAGCCCTGTAGGGATGTGGTTACTGCAGCAGCAATGGATCATTCACGGAGTGAAAAAAATGGTGGCAATGTGGGAATCATCGGAGTTGTAGGTGCTGTAGGTGCTGTAGGTGCTGTAGGAGCTGTAGGAGTTGTGATTGTCGACGGTTCTAAGGTGGGTATGGTGGGTAGTGCAGCACCTACGGATCGTTTACGGAGTGAAGAGATTGGTGGCAAGGTGGGAATCGTCGGAGTTGTAGGTGCTGTAGGTGCTGTAGGAGTTGTGATTGTCGACGGCTCTAAGGTGGGTATGGTGGGTAGTGCAGCACCTACGGATCGTTTACGGAGTGAAGAAATTGGTGGCAAGGTGGGAATCGTCGGAGTTGTAGGTGCTGTAGGTGCTGTAGGAGTTGTGATTGTCGACGGCTCTAAGGTGGGTATGGTGGGTAGTGCAGCACCTACGGATCGTTTACGGAGTGAAGAAATTGGTGGCAAAGTGGGAATCGTCGGAGTTGTAGGTGCTGTAGGAGTTGTGATTGTCGACGGTTCTAAGGTGGGTATGGTGGGTAATGCAGCACCTTTGGGCATTTGAAGGAAGTTTCTGTTGAAATATTTCAGAAATTCCTTAGTACCTAACACTTCTTCTGGAGAGATTTTTGCTCTCTCGTTCGCAGTAAAAACATTGTCGTAGTTTGGAAGATTTTCCTCACCATTGAAAGTAGAGGTCCTTTTGGAGGCAGTGGCTAGTGATTCGATCCTCTGCATGCTGCCATCCCTTGAATTTTCAGTTTTCCCTGCAAATCCTGAGACTTGAGTTTGCCCGGCAAGGATTACCTGAAAATTTTGGATATCACGTTGTTGAATATAATGTATTTTCATCCCTATCTTCTACGCAATATGTCTCGAAACAGCAAGGAAAGAAAATTCTACCTTAGATAGAGAAAAATTGCATGTAATTTAAAGAGAAGATTATTTTTAATGATTTCAGAAGAACTTATGAATTTGATTTGGTGTGCCATGTGCGCTCAAGTATTTATTTTTGAGCTAGTTAGACAGTACTGCCATGTTAAGGAAGAACGCCGTATGAACATTCAAGAGTTGCCAAATGTCCTTTAATGAAGTGTTTATTTTTAAAGGAAGCCATGGATATTTTTCCTTAAAATTTCAGGAACTTAAGGTGAAATTGCGAACAAAATTACCTGAAAAATTGGAGGAAAAACATTTACAACTTTTCCCGAAAATGTGTGGTTTACAGAAGGAAATTTGGCAACGCCTGAAGGTTCATACGGTGTTCTTCCTTAGCATGGCAAAGAAATAGCCGATTTTTTAAGATACCGCCTATGTAGTATTCAGCTGAATCGGACTCATAATCCGTCATTTCTTACTGTTTCCCTTGCTTTTCATCATTTGGCAGACATCCATGAGCTTTATTAAAAAATGCGGACTCTCTAAATGAGCTTCGTTATCCAGGAGAAGCCTATCAATTGAAGAGAGTGAAGAGAAACTGAATAGAGTCAAGCAAAGCAGCCACATTTATATTGTAGTGTTTCATAATGCATCTCCTATTTTTATTTTTTTGGAAGGAAACCAACCGACATTCTTACTCTAATATTTGTGCATTTTCGTTTTTTTTTTTTGCCCATAAGAGGGTTATTTCCACAAAATTTTAAATGAAAATGTTTGTTGTTTCTTCCAAAAAAATTAAGGTTGGAGATAAGATATTGAAGCAATGCGATGTAGATGTGACTGTTTTGCTTAAGATGATTGCTTAAGATTGCTTAAGGTGTTAAGATGATTGTAAGTGATCTAGGGACAAGGCCGCCACCGTGCTGCGTTCTTTTACCTTTTACGTCTTTGAGGAGCAAAAATGGAGATCTTGCATGTGTGAGGAATTTGCGATTTGACTGTTGATTCTTATGTGAAAGTTGGCGAAAAACACGATGCTACTACTGGTTTTCTCTGACATCAACTCCCAAGCTCAAAAAAAGCTCTCAAGTTGAGGCTAAAATGGAGGGGATATCCCACCCTACCCTCCGAGTCCACGTCTACATCAAGACAAACTCTCCATGCAAAGATAGGGAGCAAATACATTAGCAGGGTTACCCTGTTTTCAGTTTTGGAGTCCCCAAATAAAGTGGCAGCCCTTGCCCTGAGCTTTTTTGAGCTTGGGAGTTGATTTCAGAGAAAACCAGTAGCACCATCGTGTTTCTCGCGAACTTTTACATAAGAATCATTAGTCAAATGGCAAATTCCTCACACATGCAACATCTCCGTTATTGCAATGTACAAGTTCACGCAAGAAATCGATCTATAGCTTATTCTATTAATATTAAAAACATCGTCATATTGAACCCTTGGTGACTAAAATAATTAAAGCCATGTACATACACATTCAATTTTAAAAAAATAGCATCGCTTTAGGCTTTTCGACTCCCTTTGTCATCATCAGAGTGTTTAAACGCTCAAAGCCCCAAGCAATAAAATCGTCTACGAATATACATAGCTTCGATGCATTTACTCACTACTGACCCATAACTGAAATTTGGACCAAGAGACTTTGATCGAAATGCTTTTTGAACCATGTCCTGTGGTCCATTTTCGTAATACATAAGTCAATACAAGAAACTAATTCATAAAATATATCAACATCAATGCTGCAGAGAACCAATCGAATGACATCGAATTTGAGAAGATTCATTGTAAATGCAAAGCGGCAACTGCCAAAACGGATGTGCTCTTTGACTCAGTGTGCAAGAGGAAGTTATTATGACGCTCCCTCTCCCACACGTAATGAGACAATGGGTGCACATAAAAATTAAATTGCTGATTTAACAAATCAATTGCTAAAAAAAAGTGACTGCAACGTCAACGTAGATTCTAAAACAAAAAAATGCTACTGTAACCACTATTGTAAGCTAATTTAACAACAGGGTTGATTAAAGTAGCATTTTTTTGTTGTAAAATCTACATTGAAACATTACAGTCACTTTTTTTAGCAATTTACTTGTTAAATCAGCAATTTAATTTTTTCCGTGTGATGCTTTTTAGGGTAATTTTCGATTTATATTTACGATGGATCCTCACACATCTGATGCCTTTTTTTGATACCTCCTTGAATGTCGCGCTTTGAAAAATTCGATTTATGACGTCATTCACTGCGGTAGTGACACCCTTGTTTCCTTCCCTTGCTTTCATCCGAGTTACACGTTGAGTAACTAAAGCAAATGCCGCTTTCGGACTGTGAAAAGCAAGGTCGAAGAAACCAAGGGAGTCACTACTAAGGTGGGAGAGGTCATAAAATGAATTTTTCAAAGCACGATATTTAGGTTTATTTTCAAGGAAGAAAGTTCCTGTTTGGACAAATCTTAATATTTTCAGCTGATCGACAAGTATCAAGCAATCAAGCATCAATGTACGATTCTAAGTCTAGCGCAACTGACACATCCCAAAGTGTCGTCCCATTGATCCGGTATCTTATCAAATGATTGCAAGCTCGCTCATTCGCATGCCCACATCTTAATGATTGTGATGTGCACAATACTAGGACAACGGAATCATACCAATAAATATCTTACCTGTTGGAGGAGAAATGCCACTAGTAGACAGAAAATCAACTTGACGAAAGCGATCATTTTATCGACTTTTAATGAACGCCTTGTTTCCACCAAAAAGATCTGCTTCCAAGGACTTTGCTGGAAAAGAAAGAAAGACGTTTTCATAAACTTGTAATTCAAGATTCTATGCTAAGATATCGTTACGTTGCGGCCAAAGTAGTACAAGCACCATACGAGGTTTAAACATTTCCGCCGCCATTTTATTTTTTACAAAGATCGTTCAAGGAAGCTGTCCGCTTTCCCTGAACTTTTTTTGTGCTGCCGATAAAATTCAGTGACATTTTCAAAAATAATCAACAAACAATTTCTCTGTTAAAAAATAAAATGGCGATGGAAATTTTTAGCGTCGCAATCGTCGCATGAGATTGTGATACTTTTGCCGGAAGATGACGATTTGATGTCTGCAATCTATGTTTTTTTAAATCTGCAAAAATGTATTTTTCAATTTGGCTTAATTTAAGACGAAAAAATTGCTGCTTAGCAAAAGTTAAAAAGGTATTGAAATGAACCGAACCAAAATTGATTTTTGACAGTGGAATTACTGTTTATACTAATTTTAGGGTTTTTCTGCAAAGAACTTAGATACCAGCAAAGTACTCATAAAGTGCAAGTTCTCTATAGAAATCGAAAAGCTGCATTTTTGGTACAATGCTAGAGAAAGCATTCCTTCTAATCAAATGATCCGATATATTAGAGTAGCCCGTAGTGTGGATCAATTTAACACGAAATCTGAGTCCTTTGGATTGATCTGACACAAAGAAAAGTAAACCAAAAAAGCACAAAGTATAGCACCAAACGCGGAACTTTTTAACAGTGTATGAGGCTGAAAATAATATAAATCAATAACCACATGTTAAAAACAAAACAAATTCGTTCAGTTACTTACATGGTAGCTTCAATACAATTAGAGTTAAACTCATGACTCGTTGATTTTTATAGCCACCGCTTTCAACAGTCATGAATCACACCACTCAAAAGTGTTTTTCCATAGAAACCCATGTTTTTCCTCAGTGCGTCCGTTGTAACGTCTACACTCAATTAGAGAGGATACTATTTTTTTATCTATCAAATTTCCAAGGTATAGAGATTATCAGAATGGAACAAGTAGATTTGATCTTGACAGCAATCTACGCTGTCATTGTGTATGCATCTTGAAAAAACAATAGCCTCTAAGTTAAGAGCCAAGTAATGATAAGAGACCCACAATTGGACTGCATTTTGCAATTTGGAAGTAAAATATCTGGCTCAGTTTAGATACAGCGTAAGTATCATTAGTTTCTTTATGTACATATACGTGTTTTTATGAAAAGCCAGAAATTATAGTTCCCAAATTCCAAATTTAATCCAATTAATTATCGGATTAATTAATTTTCAACTATTATTGCAGATCGGTCTTCAGAGGAACAATGTTCCTTTAATTGAACGAGTTATTTGGAAAAAAAATCGTAACCGCAACATTTTTGGAAATTGATTTAGGGTGGGCCTCTATTCTTCGAAACTAGACGCATCTTCCCTTCGAGTGATTCTACCAAAATTGGACTGCATTTTGCAATTTGGAACTGTGAATTCTGGCTCTTCTGGAAAAACACTTGTGTGCATAGGAAAACTAATGGCACATACGTCGTTTTTAAACCTGGCTAGAATGTATAGTTCCAAAATGCAAAATGTAGTCCAATTGATCTTCAAACTTATTTTTCCAAGATTTGAAGATTTTTACAGTGGAAAAAGGTTCAAAGAAATCTCGCCGAGGGTCCTTTTCAACGATGAAAACCGCGAGCATGTGTTAAAACCCAGATTATCTTTTTTAAAATTGCCATCAAACTCGCATGGTATTTGACTGTATTTATACTGCTAAAATAGCATTACTGAGCATTTTCGTTGGAAATGAGCGTATCTCACATGAGTTTTACAATTTTCTCCTTGTTTGATGTTTCTGACACTGCTCGCGGGACTATGGTCTTATTAAGGATGGTAGATAGAACATTGGTTCATTTTTCCCGAACAGAAATATGAAGAATTTTTCAGGACAAAACAAGTTTACAAATTTTCTCGAAACTTGAGTTTTGGAAATTACTTCCATCTTCAAAAAACCCGTTCAATTGATATGTATGGGCCATCAGATTCTCGTTAAACCACAGGATTCGTTGCAAAATCTCAGCAACACCTGATGGCGCTCTCTTTATAGATTTCGAATTTCCCCTCTTTGTCCATGAACGGCCCCAAAACTTACCGTTAATCTCAGGACTCAAAAATGTATGACGGTAATGGTATCGAATATCAAAAGGAAAATATCAGGTCCTTTGTTTTGAAAATGTTGATCAAAGCGAAGCTGAGCGTTCATTTCCGGAAAAGTGACATCAATTTCAAAAGTTAAATGACAGTACTGCCGTGCTAAGGAAAAACGCCGCATGAACCTTCATGCGTTGCCAAATTTCCCTCGAAAAAACGCAAATTTTCCGGTAAATTTATGAATATTTTCCTCCCCATTTTTCAGATAATTGAGCACGCAATTTTACCTAAAGATTCTGAAAATTGAAAGGAAAAATATTCATAACTTTCCTAAAAAATACAAATTTTATCGAAAAAATTTGACAACTCTTGAATGTTCATACGGGGTTATTCCTTAGCACGACGGAGTAGTAGAGCCCTGTAGCACTCCGATTCGAGTCGAGTCGTCGCCCCCTTATCGAAAAACTGTCAAAACCAGGCTCGCTCATTTCGGCGCTCATTTGACCTGACGTAGGATCTTACCTCATTTCCACATGAGCCCTGGAAAGCCTACTCTTATTCGGAGAACAGGGTTCACGTTGAAATTGAGATGCGTCCCAACGTCAGAGGAGCGACGATTTCCCTATCTTGAATGTATTTGTCGATGTTTATAGTCACAATAACCAGTGCTTCAGTCGGCCCATTATTGAAATTATAGACACAGCTATAGACAAAGAGAGCAAGAGGAAACTGGAGCCATCCCATTGGCTAAAACGGGTGGTTCTTATCGACTAAATGGGAAAATGATGGACTTATTATAGGGTGTCTCGTGCTTTGTCGTTAGTTAGTCTAATACTCACCTTCATTGTCTATTGCAACCATCCGCTTCCACACGGAGAAAAAAACTTCGTGCGTGGGACCCGACGTTGAGGTCATATGGATCTCTGAAGTTTTCGGATCACGTATCTAAGAACTTGAGGTCCAGCTGCCAAAGTTCAGGTCAGACATCTGAAGTACTTTGATATATACCGAAGGGTTCGGGTCACACACCTGAAGTTCTCCGGTACATACCGAAGTGCTAGTGCAGTACCGAAGTGTCAGATCCAAACTTTGGCAGCTCGACCTCAAGTTTTCAGATGCGTGATCAGAAAACTTCAGAGATCCATATGACCTTAACTTCGGGTCCCATGCACGAAGTTTTTTTTCTTCGTGTAACACGTAACCTTGTGTACACTGGAAAAAAACACATTGGATCTAGAGTCCAGACTCTTGAAAACATTGACAAGAAAAAGGACTCTTGATTCAATCAGATTTAAGCTTAAATCAAAAGGAAATTCGCTCAAATTTAGACGCTGGGTTCTTGATTTAAGCTTAAATCTGATTGAATCAAGAGTATTTTTTCTTGTTGATGTTTTTAAGAGTCTGGATTCTAGATCCAATCTTTTTTTCCAATGTGGATTAATGCAAAAAAAGTCGAGTGATTGTCAGTTAAAATGTGTTGTCTGCTGCGGCGACAAAACTATTCCAGTATCGAGAAACCACCCGAATACGACTCTAAATCACTCGTTCTGCAATTCCTCGAGTAGTTCTAAAAGCTCCTTGATTTTGGATTGAACAAACCGCCATGAATCCTGAGCATGGTCTCAGCTCTGCCGTGTCACGGAAAAACATCATATGAACCTTCAGGCGTTGTCAAATTTCCTCTGATAAAACACGACTTCCCCGGTAAACTTATGCAAATTTTTCTTCCAATTTTCCAGATAATTTTGATCGCAATTTCATCTTGGGTTCCTGAAATTTTCAAGGAAATATATTGATGTAAATTTCATAAAAATATACATTTTAGTGAAGCGCTGAAAAAAAAAACACATTGGATCTAGAGTCGAGACTCTTAAAAACATCGACAAGAAACAATACTCTTGATTCCATCAGATTTAAGCTTGAATCAAGAACCAAGCCTCTTAATTTGAGCGGATTTCCTTTTAATTTAAGCTTAAATCCGATTGAATCAAGAGTATTTTTTCTTGTCAATGTTTTCAAGAGTCTGGACTCTAGATCCAATGTGTTTTTTTCCAGTGAGGAAATTTGTCAATTCTCGAATGTTCATACGGCGTTCTTCCTTAGCATCGTCTTAGCTCTCTCCTCGTTTTGTCGCGAATTCTCCAGTCCAGCGAGTCGGAGGCCCATAAATTAAAGTAAACCCCAGAGAACCTCCCTCGGAGACATTGCGATTGCGAGCATTGGCCCGGAATGTATTCCTTCCCTCATTACCCCCACCCCACCCCACCCCCACTGCGGACGCGGATCCTTAAAGGGGCGGTGCGGCGGAGCGTGGCAGTTGGCCGTTAACGGGCACCGTATGAATACTCAACAGGTGTCCCTGTCCCTTTCGACAGTCTGGACATCATCCCTGACGTCTTGTAAACAGCGCCGGGCTCCGCGACCCGCCTCAAATTACCGATTTAACGGTCACACTCTCTCTCGTCACCCTCTGATTTTCGACACTTTTCGTAGCCCGCCAATCGTCTCGTTTGCATTTTTTCCGTCGACTCTTATTTGGATTGCATTTTGCAAAAAGGAACCAGAGGAATTGCAATGATGCTAAGATTGTGCATTTTCATTATTTGCAATGAGATTACTGAAACCATGAAAAAATATGTTTACATGGTTAGTTTTGTCTTCATTGGAAAAAAAACACATTGGATCTAGAGTCCAAACTCTTAAAAACATCGACAAGAAAAAGTACTCTTGATTTAATCAGATTTCAGCTTAAATCAAGAACCAAGCCTCTTAATTTAAGCGGATTTCCTTTTGATTCAAGCAAAAATCCGATTGAATCAAGAGTATTTTTTCTTGTCAATGTTTTCATGAGTCTGGACTCTAGATCCAATGTGGTTTTTTTCCAGTGCGCCAATCATCTCGTTTGCGTTTTTCCGTGGACTCTTATTTGGATTGCATTTTACAAAAAGGAGCCGGAAGAATTTGAATGATGCTAAGATTGTGCACTTCATCCTTTGTGAAAAAAGTACAGAAATCATGAAAAAATATGAAATTGACATGGTTATTTCTGTCCCAAATTTACAGTTTTTAGCGAGTAAAATAAAAACTGTTATTGGATAATCAGATTTTTCTTCCAAGGCAAAAGAAGTTGCACAACCTTAGCAACATTGCAATGCTCCTGGTTCCTTTTTCCAAAATGCAATCCGATTGAGCCAAGTACCGCACAAGAGCTGTTAAAGTTCATCTTTGGACTGAGCGACTATTTCAACTCCGGTGTAGACATATTGCCTACCCTTTCAATTGAAGGCAAGTCATATATCCAGCATTTTGCAAAAAGGAACCAGAAGAATTGCAATGATGATTGTGCATTTTCATCTTTTGCAATGCGATTACTAAAACCATGAAAAATTATGAAATTCACACGGTTATTTTTGTCTTAGATTTACAGTTTTTAGCGAGTAAAATAGAAACTGTGAATGGATAATCAGGTTTTTCTTCCAAGACAAAAGAGGTTGCTCAATCTTAGCAACATTGCAATGCTCCTGGTTTCTTTTTGCAAAATACAATCCATTTTTACTCCAGCAAAAGTTTGCAACAGGCCCATTGAGGACTTTCAAAAAGTTGAAATTAGTGGGGTTTGAGTCTGTTGCGCTGGTCACAGAATCGCGTTTTGAAAGCTCAAGCCTCGTTTAGCAAGAAATAATAAAATATGTCCAAAAGTCCAGTTTCTTGATGAATTATTAATGGAAATACTGCCTTTTGAAAAACACCGTTTATCGGATCATTCTCCGCAATTATCCATACCACGGTTTCTTTTGCATCTGATTAAGTGAACACTGGAAAAAAAACACATTGGATCTAGAGTCCAGATTCTTGAAAATATTACCAAGAAAAAATACTCTTGATTCAATCGGATTTTTGCTTGAATCAAAACGAAATCCGCTTAAATTAAGAGGCTTGGTTCTTGATTTAAGCTATATTCTGATTGAATCAAGAGTACTTTTTCTTGTCGATGTTTTAAAGAGTCTGGACTATAGATGCAATGTGTTTTTTCCCAGTGGAGGTTTATGGATATCATGAACATAGCATCATTAAAAGTGCAGTTTTAACGGATCTCGAGTAAAATTCAACAATAGGTCCGTTGCAAACTTCTATCAGAGAAAATCGAAGAGTTATTTCTTACAGAAAGTGGCTCAAAATCACGATGAGTGGATCGGGGAAATCTCTAATACACTCTAACTTCACTATCTGCGTGAGAAATATGCGGTTTTTTAAGCTTCCCGCTTCAAAAACGCTCTTACGGCACAGAAGAACATTTCTAGAAGGAGTTGTTGCATCCAGCCCTTGCGCACTAGGATGCTACGCATTACTCAACGTAGCTGACACCAATCCGCCGAAATACACATAACGAGACGGGATTTTATAAACCGGCGTGTCTTTATTCTCACTTTCCTTGCGTTGATAAAGACCATGATGCTTCCTCAAGAGTTTCGTACGGAAGCGTCAGCCGTGTTAAATACTGTGTAGCATCTCTGAGTGCACACGATCCAGATGCAATGATTCTTCTAACGAAATGTTCATCTGTGCTGTAGTACCATTTATACACTGAAAAAAAATCTCGATGTATTTATTAAGAAAAGGGTAAAGTTACCAAGAATCCAGGGTTCTATTTGATCCCAGTTTTTTCTTGGTAAAATTACCATTTATGGAATTGGTAATTTTACTGAGAAATCTCCGTAAAACTATTGACTTTCTCGGTAATTTTACTGGACCCCGGTAAAAATGCCAATATTTTTTATCGACTGTGGTAGAATTACCGAGATAAAATGGCAAAGTTGCCGGGAATTGGTTACCAATAAAAGTGGTATTCTTACCTGAGAAAAACAGTAAAAATACCGGTTTTCAGGTAAGCTTACCAGTCTGTCTTGGTAAAATTACCAATAATTGGTAAAAAAGTGAGATGGTAAAGGTACCAACGGACTTTGGTAAGAACGCCGAGAATTTTTTTTTCAGTGTGAGGTGGCAAGCTTAAAAGTACGTATATTTCTTACGCAGATTGTGAAATTCCCAGTGTAGTTGAGACTTTCCCGATGCGCTCATCGTGGGTTTTGAGTCATTTCTTAAAGAAATCACGCTCCATTTTGCTCTAGCTGAAGTTACAACAAGGCTTCCTATTTGTAGAGTCCCTTTATACCCAGAGTAACGACAACTCGATTATCAGCTGACTGGCAGCCGACCTTGGCTGGCCATGGAGGCCGAAACTAGTGCACTCAAACGAACGATATTGGGGGATAAGGATCAGGAATCCTGCGATGTCTGTCACACAGAAACAACAACATCGACAAATTGATCAATTAAAAAGAAAATGAGATTGGTTTGTGAATAATTTCTTAATCTATTTTCATTTTGGACCGATGGCAATAACAATTTACTCTTGATAAACCACAATTAGGTAATATTTTCATTATTCTTGTTCACATACGAGGTACCGCCATCTTGGTGCACTAGTTTCGGCCTCCATGAGCGAGAACCAATCAGAATTGGATTTTTTTTTAGGCCACTTTCAGCCCAATCCTGGTCCAACCAAAAGTGAGTTGTCGTAACTCTGGGTATAAAGGGACTCTACCTATTTGCATTTGACGAGGAAGGGTTGTTTTTTAAAGCAAAAGTATGGAATTGAGTTCCTTCCTGTTTTTTTCGAACGTCAGTGAGTACCTCTCGAGATCCATAATACGTCTTTCCTCACCCACTCGTAGATTTCGCGCATCATGCAATGACGATAGTAATAATTTCCTAAATCCATTTAGAATTAGAATTTAGAATATACAGTTTCCTTTTCCGGCCAATTCAACTGCTCCCGCCTACTGAAAGGGAAGTATTGACGTATAGCGTATTAACCCAATTTTGCACTGTTCGTGATAGGAGGATTTCTTTAAAATCAGTAAGTTACCTTTTCCTCAACGAATTCGTACAATTGATAACGGCACAGAGATACAACTATTCGAGCTTGATGGATGTCCGTGTTGCATCTGCAGAATTGAAGGCGTGATGGCGCAAAGCGTGAACTCGCGATGCTCCGCTCCGTGTTCCAAATTAGGTGTCGCTTAGATTCGGGAGAAAAGTTTCGAAAATAGGCTCAAATTTGTCTCTTAGTCTTCGGCTGTGTTATGCCAGCTATCTCTTTTTTTTCAAATTTATGTCCGATTCTTTTTCACGGTGATTTTTAGACATATATCTGAAGCACGTTTGTACCGGCGCTAAACAACCAGTGGTGCATGTGTTTTTAGCAAGTCTCGGGTCAATTCGACCCGGCTAGGGCATCTAAGGGCTAAATACATGAACGAATATGCCTGTATTACTAATTTAGATACTGATAATCCATGGTTTTTGTCTAATTATAAAAAATGTACCTCTTCATCTACAACGACGGAGACTTCCAGAATGTCGAATGGCGTTGCCTATTGAATGGTTTCCATTTTCTTTTCATACACAAGTAGCAAATGTTAGCTCAAGAGGCATTTGAGGCATTTTTTAAGAGTACTTCAAAATTTTTCATTGTTCCCTACAAATTGTTTAATTTGCCGTTGAAAACTCAGCTTAAGTCCTTTAATTTGGCTACCAAAAGAATTGGAAAGTCTTGCGGGCTGATTTCTTAATTTGATAGACAAAGCGATAGACAAGAAAGACACAGGAAGTATGGGGCCATTCTATCGGTTGCAACGGATGGTTCTTATAGATAAGGTGGAAAATTATGGACTAGCTGCAGGGTATCTTATCGGTTGCCGTTAATTAGGTTATTACTTACCGTCTTTGTCTATTGTATCCATCCGCTTCCACTTATAGGATCGCCCTGTTTCCCGCTATCTTTTATGTCTATCGCTTTGTCTATCAATTTAAATAATCAGCCCGTTGGACGATTCGAGTCAATTTAAAAAATCGAGATGTAGAACGGCGCGGTCACCACCCCACTCCCGACTGCAGTTTTTTTCAAGTTGGCAACACTTCTCTTCCTCCATTTGAATGTATGCAAAACAATCGGTTCTAAGTGAGGCAAGTTGCTTCGCCGAGAATCGATTTTTATAATGGATTTTTAAGTGGAAGGAAACCAGTGATGCCAACTTGCAAGGAACGCCACCGTGTAGCACTGACGGGTGCGAATAGGTTTTTCCTTCTCTACCTGAAAACTCGTTCCCATGCACTTAGGTCTATTTTCTATTTACCTTTCTCGTCTAAATTGATTTTCAGTGCAATCTGAAGGCACATGGAAAAAAATTGAATGCTGTTTTAGTACCTTGGTAAAAATTGGCGATAGGAGCTGCGTTTCAAAATACCATAGGAGTTCTTATAGCCGACTGAAGAAGGCTATAGAAAATCATATAGCTGGCTGTAGAAAGTGAAAAAAACCATACGGCCGGGCTACACGAAGCGATAAAAATTATACAGCCGGGCTATAGTTCCTATCACCGGGCTTTCCACTTTATCGCCTGGCTGTTGCTTTTTCGCCATCGGCAATAAAAGGCTATAAGAAATTCGTGTGCTTTGGAAATCCTTAAAATTGTACGGAATCACCTTAATATTTACAAAACGTACGTTATATTTTACTTTACTTCATATTTTTTTTTCCGTCAATTACAATGAGAATAATCCATACAGAGTGTGCAAACATTTCAGAGTCATGAGTTGAAAAACGCTGACTCCACGAGATTAAATATTAGAGCCTAACACAAAGCGGAGCGGCGACGCGATGCACTGACGCCTTCAAACCTAACAGGGATACTTCACGCATTGCGCAATGCGTGAAGTATCCCTGTTAGGTTTGTAGGCGCCAATGCGCATGGCAGCGTACCACGGCGCTTGAAGCAACTATTTCACACCAGAGGTATTGCACAGTATCATACGAAATTGAAGGCGCTCCAACATATTAGGAATGGCAGACGTCCTTCAAAAGTACGGAGCTTTCCTCGCAAAATAAATCAAGATACTACGGCCCAAAAAGAGAGCGGTAGTCCAATAACTCACTAAGTCCTAGCATCCGTAATTAGTAACGTTTAGCATACACTTATCGCCAGGCTGTTTCTTAATCGCTTTGCTTAATCGCCATCGGCTATAAAAGGCTATACGAAATTGTGTTGCCGGCTGTAGAAGCTATTGGGAATCTTACAGCCGGCTGTAGCTCTATAGTATTTTGGAACACAGATTCTACTGCCACTTTTTACCAGGGTATTTATAATGTTAAAAACATGTGCGACATGTGCACCGTTTGACGAACAAATTCAATGTTGAGTTAGCAATTTTTTTAATGTAAAATCAGCAATTAATACTTATCGTACTTTTACTTCACAGTATAAATGCTAAATCAACATTCAACTTTTTTCCGTGCAATTTTACCGATCCCGATGGGAATATTATTTGACCAGGCGACTTTTTCATACGATTTAATGTCGTAAGTATTTTGGCGCAGAGACTCCTTCCTAGGATGACCTCAAAAATGGAGGTGAAATCCAAACACGGAACGGTGGGACTACAGTATCGAAGCGTGAATGAGTGATTTATCGATATTTCCCCATTTGAAAATGCGATAAAGAATCGATTATCAAGGTGTTCGTTGCAAACACCCTGTTTATCGATCCTTGTCCGTAGATTTAAATGGCAGATCAATCGACTTATCGCAACAGCTCCGATGAAAAGCGGGTGGCTTTTTCCATCCCTCCAGTGCACTTCCGTGCTAAGGGGCCGCATGAACTTCAATATGTTGCCAAATCTATTATTTTAAATCACAAAGTTGAAGAAAAAGGGCATTATTCTTAATCGGCGTGTTTTGCCCCTCAAGAGAATCGTGCAATATTTTAGAGGCTAATAGAGAATAATTTGGGGATCTCAAAAATGTATTTTTGCCCTAATTTTCCGTTGAACATTAAAGGCTATTGAAGTTTGGTTTTTTGCGTCAGTTTTAGCGTAAAAAATACCAAAGTTTCAAGTGGTTGAACTTTTTTTTTTTTTTTTCTAAGAGCTTGGAACGCTCTCTTGTTAGAGTAAACACTAAAAAATGGCCCAAACTGTATGTAACAAGGTATATCGACGGTGTAAGTCGGCAATCACGTATTTCGTTTGTGGTGTCTAAAATCTCCGCCTCTATGTTATTTTTTAAAGGAGAACAAATTGACACCATTCCTTGAAGTTTTTGCAGAATTTTCTTCGCACAGAGGAGAAAAATCACGGCAGTTTTGTAGAATTGCCGTTGAGTATTTTTCGTGAAACCACCCTTTACCGCATTGTTGTTAGGGTCACAAACAATTTTTTTCGTCGTATTTTTTACTAATAAAAAAAGCAAAACACAAGGGAAACTCGCTAAACACGCTTTCAAACTTTTCAAGAAAGCTCAAGATCAATATTTTCACAAATTTGCAAATCTATTTTATTTCTGTTTAAATGGTAATGTCAAAATCTTATTAATATGTTTACTTTAAACAAAACACTTTATCGGGAACGATTTGGTAATCTCCAATCGTTCATACAACCCTTTTCCACACCACAGCAGTGCAGGCGCCAAGCGAGGACGGAATCCCATCAGGCATTGAAAATTTTGATTGTCATGTTTCAAACTTTGAAAGGGGACGGGTAGGGGTGGCGGGGGGGAGGGCGGAATAGATTCAAACTCGCTAAAGGCCCGCTACAATCGTGCCAGGTATCGCCTGCACCGCCTCGTTGCCAAATCTTTCCAAAAACATCGATTTTTCTCACGAAATTCAACATAGCATCATGGAAATTTGGCAAGTTGACGATAGTGCTGCACCAAGCGCCCCTCCCTCGAGGGGGAGCGGGGAGAGGGCGCCATCCGCCCCGCGCATTATTTCAATTAAAAAGCAGTAGTCGGCTTCCCCCCCTGCCCCCTGCGGGCCCCCCGCGAGTTTACTCCAGTCCCCCGTGGTGCCCCCTTCTCGTCTTATTCGATACTCATCCGCGCGCTTTCCTTGAGATTTCCCTTCGATCCAATTTAACGGCGAGGCTCGGTGTTGTCGAAATTTGCAGCCTCTGCGCCGATTACTGAAATGGATCACCAGACACGGTACGAATTTCAGCATTCTGATACATGTTTTGTAACTAAAATTTCACGTTAAACACGATGCTAACAACAAAAATTACCTCAATTAACTCCTGACGAAGATATTTAATGATTCTTGATGCGTGAATTCAAACCACTCGCTCATAAAAACTCAATGCTTTACTTGGTTCACGTCGCGCGCCAAACGTTTATCATGACAGTCTCTGCGATATAAAAATCTGGCAACCTCAATCTTGACGCTTCGGCACAGCCATAGCAAATTACTTATAGTTTGAACAACACATGGTGGGAAATGAACGTTGCTCGATTGAGAAGTTTGCTGAAACCGTTGTAGTGCGCGATTTGACTTACGTAGTGCTTTGAGTTTCTTGTGAGCGGGCAGTTCAAATTCCTCGCAGCCAATGTTAAATAAAAACCTTAATATCTTCGTTAGGAGTTGGTTCCAGAAATTTGCGTTGGGTGAATCCTATTTTACGTGAACTTCTGGTTAAGAAACATGTCTCAGATTGCTTAAATTCGTGCCTTGTCTAGTGGTCCATTGGTAGACAGGGCTATGCTGCCGTGCTGAGGAAAAACGCCGTATGAGCCTTCAGGCGTTACCAAATTCCCTCTTGCAAATCACTAATTTTCAGGAAAATGTTTGAATATTTTTTTGCCAATTTCTCAGATAATTTTGTTTGTAACTTGATCTGAAGTGTATGAAAATTTCAAGGAAAAATATTGATAATTTTTCTCAGAAATAAACATTTTATCGAAGGAAATTTGGCAACCCTCGATTGCTCATACGGCATTCTTCCGTAGCACGGTAGTATGGGCGAAGAAGGCGAACGGACAATACAGCGATCCAATTGGTTGAAATGGAAATGGGTGGTCGTAACAGACTAAGGGGGAGAATTTTGGACGAACTATATCGTTAACTTCCGGCCGAATAATCACAAGCGCTATGCGACGTCTCAAAATTTCCGCCGTCATTTTATTTATTTACAGAAAAATTTTTCAACAAAGCTGTCCGAAAATTTCACTGAATTTTCTTCGTACTGCCGATAAAATTCAGTGAAATTTTCAAACATATTCAACCAGCAATTTATCTGTGAAAAAATAAAATGGCAGAAATTTTAAAACTTCGCATGGCGCTTGTAATACTTTAGCCGGAATGTTACGATATAAATTATTTTTTTGAATGGGACAGAGTTACAGGGTGTCTACCGTCAGTAGAAACTGCAGAAATTGGGGAATTCGATGTCATTAGGAAAATATCAGAAAAATCGGTAATGGACCCGATTCTAAGTGCTACAAGCATTTTTTAAATTGACCGCATTAAACAGAAAGGAACCAAGCCACATCAGCTATTGCCAAATTTAACAGGGGAATTTGATTTTTTACGAGAGAACGTCTGTCCGGATATCTTTGAAAATTTTAAAGAATTTGCTTTGTATTATGGAGAAAATTCATACAAATTTGCACAAAAATTCGCACAGACGTTTTCATGTAAAAAATTTAACTGCCCGATTAAATTTGGCAATAGCCGATGTGGCTTGGTTCCTTTCTGTTTAACGCTGTCCAAATATTTGAGCCAGTTTATTTACTATTTTAATTCAGTAAATCATCATATGAGTTTCAATTTAGTTTCAAAATTTCAGGAAATTTTAGATGAAATAATAAGAAAAATCAGAAAACTATCAGGAAAATCCAAGATAAAATTTTAGTAGACACCCTGATACACGGACGACATTATAATATTCTGTCGGGTTTGTTTTACATCATATAAAGATGCAGCCGACTGTGGTGTGATTGAAATTATTAGGCCCAGCGAGGGACAAAGGAAAATGAGAAGAGAAGCATCTCAAATCCTATCAAGGAATCTTGGCATATCCATCTTTTCTTTCGTTCCTTCCACTATCCTCGGACGTTTTGATGTTGAAAATGAAAAATTATGGAGAATGAACAAAATCTGCTCAAGTTGTAGAAGCCTCGACTACTGAACACGGATGGCTCGACTTGGTCGGCCGACGATATTTTTCAGGGCAAAGCTTCCGCTGCGGAACTCAATAATAGTCCTAAAATGGTCGAACAAGCACAAGAATAATTTCAAGTCAGGCTAATGGTCAATGAAAGTCGCGGCCGGCCGTAAAATTCAAAATTATGCTCGCAAAACAATCACTGATTAAACGCCAAGTGTTTCCAACCCTCGAGCTCATTTAACGAGGTGCCTCTCATGGCTGCCATATCATCAGGTATTTTCCGTAACTCAACACATAGGTTTAAGTTTCTTACGAAGAGAAGTTCCTGAATTTGGATAGGGCAATGAGTAGTGCAATTAGTCAGTTGCGCTTGTCACAGAATCCTGTTTTGATGCTTGAATCCTAGATCAGCTAGGAATCATTAGATCGGTCCAAACAGCAACTTCCTACAAGAAAGATTTTTTGGGGTAAACAGAGGAAATGGAAAAGCCCAGCGTGCATGGAGGCTATTTCCATTTAAATCTTCCGTCACATTCATACGGCGCAATGATATAACTATTTGAACTCTCCGGAATGCGTGAGGTATCACACCGCATTTGAAGGCGTTTTCAAATCAGCCAAGTTCCGATACCCGGATTATCGTTTTGCAAAGTTCATATTCTTTTGTTATATTCACTTGTTTATTTTTAATCCTCGTAGAAAAACCACCCATTTGCTTAATACAGTTCTAGCTGAAGCGCACTTCAGCTATGCATTCATCTCTGCAAAAATTACGAAAATACATGTTTCAGTTTGGTATGGTCGCTGCCTTTTATATTCACAAATTGCATCAGATGCAGAGGTACACTTTAAGCTGTCGCCTTAACAATATCTGAATTATCCCTGAATAGTTTGTCTAGCTTGGTCCTCTACAAATCCTCTCTGAAGCTCGACAAATTGCTGTAATGAACTTTAATTTACACCATCTTTACGAAATAACCATTAACCGTTCGGAAGATCGGAAGACGAATAATCGATTTTTTCCCCCCGTTATCGATGGTAACTTCTGTGGTCCGCCGAAAATTTCCCGCTTCAAGCACGGATACCAGATAATTTGACCTCATTTTGTAACAAGGAACTTCCAATCCTGACTTATTTCAGGAACAGCGTGTTTGCCGCTAGTTTTCCTGTGTTTAAGTTGTTTTTAGGAATATGTCAAAAATAGTAATTCCTCTTGCAGAATTTGATCTAATGAACCTATAGGAAAAATTGACCGCGATTTGCAGAAAGGAACCAAGCCACAACGGCCATTCCCAAATTCAACTGGGCATTCTAATCTTTTACAAGAGAAGTTTGTGCGTATTCCTTTGAAAATTGTAAGAAACTTGCTTTGTACTGTACAGAAAATTCACTGAAATTTCCCCAAAAATCTGCACAACCGTTTTCTTGTCGAAAATTAGATTGCCCAGTTAAATTTCGCAATGACTGATGAGACTTAGTTCCTTTCTGCTTAACGCGGTCCAAATATACTTCCACTTGAGGCATTCATTAAGGACTTTGAATTTGTTTGCGTTGATACCCTTGATTGTCCCCGAAATTTTTTTCGGTATCCCTCGGAAGATCTTGGACACTTCTGGATTTCACGGATCAAATCTCTTCAAGAGCCCTTAATTTTGATTCTAAAAAACACTCACGAGCCCTGACTTTTAGCAGTACCTAATATCAAACAGAAATCATCAAACGCACCTGACCCTCATCGGAATTAACCTGCCACTCATCCCTGCCTTGCTAGACGCTGAAACAGCATAATAATTACACTGACGATGCTTTGAAATAATGGACTCCATACTCGATCCACTAAAATATGCATGATCTAAATTACCCAACATCCTTTTCATCCACAATCTTCCTTCTCTCTTTACAAATAAACCCTTCCTTTCGCTCCCTCCAGAACACCGACGAAGAATCACGTAAATGGAGATGTTGCATGTGTGAGGAATTTGCGATTTGACTACTGATTCTTTTGTAAAAGTTTGCGAGAAACACGATGGTGCCACTAGTTTTCTCTGAAATCAATTCCATAGCTCAAAAAAAGCTCTCAAGTTGAGGCCAAAATTGAGGGGATATCCCACGCTATCCTGAGAGTCCACCTCTACATCTAGAAAAACTATCCATGCAAAGATAGGGAGCAAATACATTAGCAGGGTTGCCGTGTTTTCAGTTTTCGAGCCCCCAAATAAAGTGGCAGCCCTGTCAATGTATTTGATCCCTATCTTGGCATGAAGAGTTTGTCTTGATATAGAGGTTGACTCTCAGGACAGCGTGGGATATCCCCTCTATTTTGGCCTCAGCTTGAGAGCGATTTTTGAGCTTGGGAGTTGATTTCAGAGAAAACAGTGGAACAACAAAGATGAAAAAAACGGGAAACAAGGCTAAAAATACACAATTATGAAACCCGAGACGTTTCGACTCAACACTGAGTCATTTTCAGTCGGAAACAATAAAAAATTTTAAAAGAAAAACGCTAAAAACCTGAGCTCTACATGGTGGGGCCGGGATGGGCCCATCGATTTGGCATCGATGTGTCTTGTTTGTTATCAATTTTCTTTTTTTTCTCTCAGATCCCGGCCCCACCATGTAGAGCTCAGGTTTTTAGCGTTTTTCTTTTAAAATTTTTTATTGTTTCCGACTGAAAATGACTCAGTGTTGAGTCGAAACGTCTCGGGTTTCATAATTGTGTATTTTTAGCCTTGTTTCCCGTTTTTTTCATCTTTGTTGTTCCACTGTTATCATCGTCTCGGGCTGCTCCTAAAAATTTGTATCTATTTCAGAGAAAACCAATGGCACCATCGTGTTTCTCGAGAACTTTTACATAAGAATCAGTAATGTCAAATCGCAAATTCCTCACACATGCAACATCTCCATTCCGCCGAAAATACCTGTGGACACGTGGTTCTGTTGAGGTTTCTGCATTGCCACATAATTAAGAACGACGTTTGTACCTTTAGGCGTTGCTGAATTTTTCTTGACAAAGTACCGATTTTAGGGCAAATTTGCGAATATTTCTCGTACAGTTTTTCAGAGGATTACATTCTCAAATTAATGTGCAGTATCTGAAAATTTCAAAGAAAAATATTCATAAATTTTCTTAAAAATTAATGTTTAAATGCGGGTGATTTGGCAACATCCGAATGTTCATACGGCATTTTTCCTCAGCACGGCAGCTTCCAGCCGGTTCTGGAAGGCGCAAAGTTAGCGAATGGCTCTCCAAGGCATCAGTTTGGCAGAAAGTTAAGCTTCCGCTTTGAAGCTCTCGCGGAAAATAAGAAAGCATGACTCTGGAGCCTTCCCCCCACTCCTCCGCCCAGACACGGAAAAAAAGGCATTGTAATAGGACTTGCAACTTGCGCCACTTCACTTTGGGTGCCCGTTTAATCCTCTATTTCTCTCTTAGCCCTTTCTCTCCCTTTTCGGCGCGGATTTTTGCGCCGTGAATAAAGCTTTGAGATTTGTTAACAACTGGCGCTTTTCCCTTTTCCCGCGGCCAAAATGAGATTTTCCGCCCGGGTTCCTTTCAATTCAACTGGATTTCCACTGCAATCTTGAATTTTCCGAACACTTTGCTCCGGACTTGGGTGCCAAAGTTCGATAAATGGACCACATTTGGCAGAAAGGAACCAAGCCACATCAACTATTGCCAAAAACTGGGCGGTTAAATTTTTTACAAGAGAACGTTTGAGTGGATTCCTTTGGCATTTTTAAGGAATTTGCTTCGCACCAAGCAAAAAATTCACTGAAATTCGCACGAAAACAGCACAACCTTTTTCATGTAAAAAAATTAAACGGACCGATTAAATTTGGCAACAATTGTTGCGGCTTGGTTCCTTTCTGGTTGTGAACCAAGTCTCAAGTCAAATTTGTACTTTCCTGTACTTTTATGCGCTGAATTCATAAATGATCTAAAAAAATCGAAATCTCAATTTACAACCAAAAAACTTTTATTTTGACTCATAGAACACGCTCCTGTGGTCTGGTCATTTAACCCTGGATAACCCTGTATAGTCGACACCACATCGACAAATATGTATCAGAATGCTTAAATTTATCTCTTGTCCACTGGTCCATAGTTGTCTTCTTTACCTGAAAAAGAAGGCACGATTTCATAATGGAGAATTTGCATGCAAATTTTTTATTGCTTCATCTGAAAGTGCTTAAAGAGCTGATTTCACAGTATTTTTTATACTTTTTTCTGTAATGGGAAATAGTGTAAAAATATATTTAAAAGTGAGAAAATGCACCGCCTAGTGACGTCATCTGAAGGCATTTTCCATTTAAACACACGTATTTTAGGAGATTAGATCATTTCGTCGAATCTTGTCCAATAATTGTTCAATCCATGAATCAAGGGTATCCTTGTGTTCAGTTCACTCGGTAGTTTCTACTTAACCACGAAATTCATCACATTTCAGACACCTGCGCCGAAAAAAAAAGATGCTGATTTAACATTCTGGATGTAAAAAAGTGTGCGACAACTCACAAAACGCTGAATTGACCGCCACAGCAGTTATTTTACATCTTGACATCGCTAAAGTAACTGCTGTGGCGGTTAATTCAGCATTTTGTGAGTTGTCGCACCTTTTTTTACATCCAGAATGTTAAATCAGCATCCCTATTTCTTCGGTGTGCAAATTCTCTATTTATTCCGAAGCGAAAACCGACATGAATTAATGTCGGCAACGATGGTTCCTCCGCACTTAATAACAATTCCAACTTGCCCCGCCGCGCGTTGCGCCGTAATAATTAACCCTCTCCCCTTTCCCAGCTTCCATTTCTATCGATTGCTGCTGCAGCGGTGCGTTGTGAAATACGCCCCGAGGATACGCTCTTCCGTGACACCGCGCGTTGTCGAAGCTAATTCAATCTCGCCGTCCTGAAACGATCGTCATCCGAAAACCATAATCGGAGAGTGGTAATCCAAAACGTGATAATCGCCATCAGGACCTTATTTTCTTACGGTGCTTCACGACAAGAGGGAAGGTCCAAAAATCGGTCAAAATGTTATTCTTAAACGGCCCTCACGATGTGAAAGCATGGTTCCTGGAACGCCACACTGGAAAAAAAAAAAAAACATTGGATCTAGAGTCCAGACTCTTGAAAACATTGACAAGAAAAAGTACTCTTGATTCAATCGGATTTTTGCTTGAATCAAAACGAAATACGCTTAAATTAAGAGGCTTGGTTCTTGATTTAAGCTAGATTCTTATTGAATTAAGAGTACTTTTTCTTGTCGATTTTTTAAGAGTCTGGATTCCAGATCCAATGTGTTTTTTTTCCAGTGCAGTTGTCGAGAATCCGCAGCAGGCTGATCATTGAAATTGGTAGACAAAGCTATAGACAAAGAGGACAAAAGGGATCTGCAAGGGTCCTATGCATTTTGTATAGGGAAATTTCCTCCGCATTTTTATTTTAATTTTCGGTCAAAATTGTAGGCCCTTACAGCAATACTAAGGAAAAATACCGTATGAACATTCGAGAGTTGCAAAATTTCCGCCTATAAAACATGTATTTTTGAGGAGAGTTATGAAAGTTTTCTCCTCATATTTTCAGATGATTAAGATCTACTTAGAAAGAAAATTCTCCGAAAAATTGAATGGAAAATGTTCACGAGTTTTCCTGAAAATTCGTATCGAATCGAAGTGAATTTGGCAGTCGACGAAGGTTCATACGGCGTTTTGTCTTAGTACGTTAGAATAGATGCATGTCAAATCAGAGAACAGTTGTGCAAGCCTAGAGATACCAGTGGGTCGCTGAACGTACTCTGAATTTCCTGATCGATGACTGATTTTCCCGATATTTTCCTGATGGCATAAACTTCCCTAATATTTTTGGTCCGCCGGTTTTTATTGACGGTGGACAACCTGAAGGACTTTCAATACTACGCTTGTGTCGTGTCAAATGACCCTGAAGGACCAACAGTCGGCATTGATGGAAAAGGGTATTAGACAAGAAAGAATAAGAGAAAATGGCACTGCAATGGTTGTATTTCAAAAGTAATGTTTGCACACTAAGTGAGATATCAGTGCGGAGTCCCTATAGTATGTTGTCTCCGGTTGGTTAATCAATCAATTTAAGGCGAAAGGTTAGAGAAAAAACACGAATGGAAAATATAACGATTCTATCGGGTGAGACGGATTGTTCTTATCGAATAAAAAGGAGAATGATGGGCTAACTATAGGTTCCTTTGTGGTTTGGTTGCGGTGTGATTATTGAAATTGACAGACAAAGCAATAGACAAAGGAAACACAGAGGAAATGGAGCGACGTCATCGTTGGAAGCGGTTGATCACAATGGGCAAAGTAGGTGGGCAACCTACGAGAGACCCTCTAGTTACTTATTCCATCATATCCCCCTTACTTTACATCAACCACCCGTTCCAATCAGTAGGATCGCTCCATTTCTTATTTATGTATCTTTTTGTCTATCAATTTAAAAAATCAGCCCGCTGATAAAGCTCATTATTTTCCCAATTTCAATCCTCAATCGAGGAGTTCCTCACAACGGCGCTTCAAGTTTCGGAAAAGATGTGTCTTGAAAGATTGAGTACTTTCTACTTAGTGCATTTTCAATATTTGTTTAGTTCCTGAGGGCCTCTCTCCTTCTGGTCGTTCAACTCCTTGCGGAAGAAAGTGATGAACCTTGCCCCTGTGAATTAGAGGGTAGGCACTCATTCAGGCAACGTCGCGAAAAATAGAAGGGTTGGAGAGGAAACATTTTAAGAGAGGCGCGTAGAAAGAACATTAGGGGTGAAAGAACGAATTTGTTTTTCCTCGTTGTTTTCTTCAACTCATTTTTTACCACTGCCTCTCATCCGGCCCTCTTCTCCTCTAGTTATGAGTGGCGCAGCGTGTTTTGCGATGTATCGATTGATCTGCCACTTAAACTTATGGAAAAAGATCGACAAACAGGGTGTTTGCAACAAACACCTTAATAATCGATTCTTTACCATAGTTTCAAATGGGGAATTATCGATACTCGATGACCCTCCTCTCCTCTAGTTGTAGATTAAGGTCTTGCAAGAAATCGACCCATAATAATCTGTTTTCTGAAGCAAATACTTACGTACTTGCTTCCGTGCTCACAACCAAGAAAATTACCAGATAGTGAGAGATTTAAGTGCCTGTAAGATAATGTTGTCACATTGTAAGAGAGCTTTAATGCTTTTGGAGTTCTTCGCAGTATAATGGAGAATTTTCACGTAAGAATTACGTTGGTTCATCTGAGAGAGCTTAATGAGCTAAGTTCGCAGTATTTTTTGTAATTTTTCCTAAAATGGAAAATTGTAGAAAGTTGAAATTGAGAAAATGTACAGCTTTCTCATGTCATTAAGCAGTATTTCCCGCTTAACCACCTATATTTTAGCAGATTCGATCAGTTGATCATATATCCTCCAATAATTCTTCAATTTAAAAACCAAAACGTATTTTTGATCAGACTAAACTCATAATTTTTTACACGCCTACAATTATTTTTTGGAACTTTTTATAACGTTTTGGACAAATTTCAGTCTTGTCTAATAAAAGCGGTGTATCTACATAAAGTTGTGAATCGCTGAAATTTTTGAGACATAAAATCCATTCAACTCTGGTACCGTTTTAATTTGGTCTTCAATCGATAGTTCAATACACCGAATCAAAAATAGTTTAAAATTATTAAAGCTTTTTGAAAAGTAGTGAAGTCAAATTCTTTATTGATTCTTTGCAAGTTTTTCACTTAAAGTTGGTTCGCTTCAGCGAACTCAAAAATAGTTTAAAATTATTAAAACGTTATGAAAAGTAGTGAAAACAAATTCAGTGTTGATTTTTTGCAAGTTTTTCACTGGAAGTTGGTTCGTTTCAGCTATCGATTCACTTCACAGTTCAATCCAAAAGTTAATCTGATCTGAGGATGGTGTCCATGGTGTGTTTTGACGGTGGAAAGTCAAGAGTTGGTGAAAAAGCAATATAACGACGGTGAAACTACCAAACCACGTATCTCGTTTGCGGTGTTTAAAAATCTACGCTCACATTTTATTTTTTTGAAGTAGACCAAATCAATATCATTCCTCGAAATTTTCACGGAATTTTCTTCGCACGAAGAGGAAAAATCACAGAAATTTTCTAGACTGGACGTTAAGTAGTTTTTCATTTAAAAAATAAAGTATGACAGGAAGTCTGCGACGTCGCAAACCGAGATACGTGGTTTGGTAGTTTCACCGTCGATAACCTGTCCCAACTTGAAGTTTGTACGTCCAGTATCTCCGGAGAAACCGTCTCCTGAAATATAAAGTAGATCACGTCACCCATCAGCACGTCAATATACGATAGCTTAATTTCTGCCAACTTGATTCCATCAACTATGCATGTAGGGCAATCAATGGAAGTTCTATTCATCATTGATTTATGGAAGTAAAGTGGGCGAAACCGCTAATGCGATCGTGACAGATGCGGAGGATGACGACACTCATTGTGTTTTCCAGAGGGGAACATTCCTATTAATATTGGATTCAAACTTGGCACTTGAATGAATTGTATTATTCTTCGCTGTTCCATAAGTTTTAACCTTTGGAGCCAAAATCTATTAACCGAAATCCGTGTCAGTGCTGCCATTCCGCGAAATTTATTCCAAATTTTGCAGCTTTCGTCAAATTCTTGGAATCTTCAAAATTCCTGGAACTTCCGGCCATTTTCGGAATTTTCTTGGAAGTTTTTTTTGCCAGTTTGACCGATTATTTTATCAAATTTGATGATTTCTTTTATCAATTTGAGGATATTTAGAACTAAATCAGGCGAGATCGGAGGAATGAGTTTCCCTATGTATATTTTTTTTGCAGTCATTGCGCTCAATCACTACAGTGGCGAGGCGTGAGTGGTCGATTATCGATATTTCCCCATTTGGACGTATTTCTACCAAACAGACCTATGTGGAGGTGAGAATTTGAGAAATACCGGGTGTCCATAAAGTAACTGAAAAATGGGTATAATTTTTGAACAAAAAAAGATAGAGGGTCGCGGTTTGTTGCATTCTTCATCATCCAGAGGGGGAAATTTTTCGATGGGGGGTTTTTCTTGGTGGACCCCCCTAGGGGGCCCCAAGGGGGGGCAACTTTCAAAATTCAAATAGCAACCCCCATTTTTTTAGACATGGTTAAAAAGAACTTAAAAAGACAAGAAAAATGACGCAAATAAAATTAAAATCGGTTCACTCGTTCAAAAGTTACAGCCGGTCAAAATTTTAAATTGACCACTTTTCAAAAAATCACCGTTGAGCTCCCAATTACCGAAAAAATAAAAACAGACCTGGAATGAAAAGTTTGAAAAGTGCCCTTTAAGGCAAGGAAAACCAACTGACGTTGTCACAAGTTTGGATGGCATTGTTTCAAAATAAAATTTCGGAAAATTCAACATGGCGGCAAATTTGAGGAAACGCGAATAATGAAAATTCCAGAAACTGTTATCTTTCAAATACCCTCTAGTTTAAGGAAATCAATGGTATCAACTTTTTTTCCTTTATTTGGCCAAGTAAGAGCAATAATTTGCTGACTTGAAAGTTGGCAAGCGGGACCCCTTCAATCGTTGGAGTATGCGACATCACTTGCACAGGATTAAGTGTGCTGTCAAAAAATGAAGCCGATGTGAAAAAGCGCTCCTCCTTTGGGATGCTTTAGTAATGTTCAAGGTCCTCATCCTCAAAAAAGAAGAAAAGAAAAATTGAGCAATTGTTTTATTATTATTATTATTATTATTTTTTGAAGTGGAAGTTCTTATACCTGATGCTCTGTTATTCCGTCAAATGTTCAATGTGATCTTCATTTTGCTGCAAACAATAGTAAATTTACAATAGTAATTGCCAACTAAATCAGAACGCAGTATGATCAAGAGAACTTAGCAGACTGATTTCAGATTCGTAAATAGTGTTACCGATCAGATGTTGCATCAGATATTACCTAAAATATCGGTTCCTCAAATCGTGAGGTTGAGGCTGTCAATAAGATAATCTCAACTCAGATAATAATCAAGAGTAGAACGGCGTTTTCGGAATTGAAAGCGTAGCAGATATCCTTCTTGCCAACTTGGAGTGCCAGGAATTAGAGAATCACAATTATTCTCGCGTTTTCAATTTTCAGATAGAGAAATGTCAAAAATGTCAACCGCCCCTACCCCATCAGGATATACCATGTTTTTTTTTGGCTCACCAAGTTTGTGGGTAAAAATTGCTTAATTTCTCTTTTCTTCTTTTTTGAGGATGAGGACCTTGAACATTACTAAGGCATCCCAAAGGAGGAGCGCTTTTTCACATCGGCTTCATTTTTTGACAGCACACTAAATCCTGTGCAAGTGATGTCGCATACTCCAACGATTGAAGGGGTCCCGCTTGCCAACTTTCAAGTCAGCAAATTATTGCTCTTACTTGGCCAAATAAAGGAAAAAAAGTTGATACCATTGATTTCCTTAAACTAGAGGGTATTTGAAAGATAACAGTTTCTGGAATTTTCATTATTCGCGTTTCCTCAAATTTGCCGCCATGTTGAATTTTCCGAAATTTTATTTTGAAACAATGCCATCCAAACTTGTGACAACGTCAGTTGGTTTTCCTTGCCTTAAAGGGCACCTTTCAAACTTTTCATTCCAGGTCTGTTTTTATTTTTTCGGTAATTGGGAGCTCAACGGTGATTTTTTGAAAAGTGGTCAATTTAAAATTTTGACCGGCTGTAACTTTTGAACGAGTGAACCGATTTTAATTTTATTTGCGTCATTTTTCTTGTCTTTTTAAGTTCTTTTTAACCATGTCTAAAAAAATGGGGGTTGCTATTTGAATTTTGAAAGTTGCCCCCCCTTGGGGCCCCCCAGGGGGGTCCACCAAGAAAAACCCCCCATCGAAAAATTTCCCCCTCTGGATGATGAAGAATGCAACAAACCGCGACCTTCTATCTTTTTTTGTTCAAAAATTATACCCACTTTTCAGTTACTTTACGGACACCCGGTATGGGGTGTGCTCGTCGAAGCTGGATAAGAAGCAATGTAAAAGTGGGCGTGATTCCTTTTGAAGAATTGGAAAAGCGGGCTATTACATTCTATCAAACAGACCTATGTGCCAACTGAATGCGAGATTCATGAGCCGCGAGGATGGCATGAGAGCGTTGTGGACAGGGCTCATGAGTTAAAGCGCCCCGACGACGATCTCGCCCTCGCGCCCACCCTCGTTCGTTGCCGTTGACGTCACTGGCGCTTTATTATTCTCATTCACTCTTACGGCCAGAGAACTAACGAGCACACCCTATATTTCTCTTTTCCACATAGGTCTGTTTGATAGAGATACGTCCATTTGAAACTATGGTAAAGATCGATTTTTAAAGTGTTCGTTGTCAACGCCCTCTTTATCGATCCTTTTCCATTGGTTTTGATGACACATCGATCGATATATCGCAAATCACGCAACGCCACTGAATTACTATGTCTATAACTACAATCCATCGTTTGTCTGACGTTAGAGCTCATCCTCATTGCATATGAGTACTGAAAATCATGCCATTTTATAGATATTAGGACTCAACTCAAAAAGCAGTTCGCTACATCAGGAAAACAACAAATTCCGCGAAAACAGCTTGTGATAGAGTGCTTTCTCCGCTAAACGGCTTACCTCATGAATTATGCAATAACGCTTTACTCCACTTCTGTTTTATGAAATGTGCAGTATCCATTCTTTTCCGGCTAAATTCAAAGTATGGCCGTATTTCGGGAATTTATCTCTGATTATTTCCGTGGAATTCAAATGAGCTCGTTTGGCAAAACCCTGAGAAACTTTTTATTTGGAGTGTGAGTTTTTTCCTTTCGAAGAATCTCTGATGGTGTTTTGAAGTAATCCGTTTTTCAGAATGTTTGTGCAGTCACTTCGCAACCGTGTTTATCGTGACTTTCTGACGCATTTTTTTATATCAAACATCACTTATAGACGATAAAGATTTATTGGCAAGACGACCGCATCCTTTGCATTGTTACGTTCTAATCGATCCTAGTGGAAGAAAATTGATGTTTCAAAAATCAATGACTTCAGTGTTTTTTGAAGGAAGTAGAACGTGTAAATAGAAACGCCAAATCCTTGAAAAGTCAGTCGTGGACATCTTTTTCCCGTAAAAAAGGCCGAAATCGAAAATGATATATGGTTTAGATTTCCCATGTTGTATTTAACAGGACTAGCACTAAGGGGAAAATGATGGTCTAACAATAGGGTCTCTCGTCGGTTGCTATTAGTTTTCTCTCATCTCTTGAAGACAATTTTTAAATACATTAACTGCATCTCATGATATGACTTTAAGACTTATAGAAAAGTACAATAGCTTTTCTTTTATTCTTTTGTTGCCTTCAATTATGTCTGCAGCAGTTGTTGTTACGGATATGTTGTGCACGCTGATTTTAGCCCATTACATACTCGACTCTCTGAAGGCGTTTTATGTGCGTAAGTAGCGCACTCTTTTGGAAATTTAACAAAGTAGGGATCGAACGAGCCATTCAATCTCTACTTTTGTCGTTCTCCGACAGAGTGCGCTACTTACGCACATAAAACGCCTTCAGAAATTCAAGTATGTAATGATCTGAAATGAGCACGCACAACATATTCATAAGAACAATTGCTGCAGACGCAGTTGAAGGCGCATTTTAAAAAAACCATATAGTTCACGTTGAAATCCTATTCAACTAATTTCCTATTGGTGGGTGCAGGGGGTTGCAATGGACAAAAGGGGTAAGTAATAGACTAACTAACAGCAGCCCACGAGAGACCCTACAGTTAGCCCATAGTTTTCCCCTGAGTATATAACAATAACTCGTTTCAACCAATGAGATCGCTTCATTTTCCCATTATCCTCTTTGCCAATTGCTGCGTGTATCAATTTCAACGATTAGCTCGCTGTTGGATTGATCCGTGGGACTGATCTATCGGATTGGTCTATTGGACTGATCTGTCGGGAAGTTTTCTGGGATAAATCATGAGTCCCGCATACACGGAGAAAAAAAACTCGTGCGTGGGACCCGAAGTTTAGGTCATATGGATCTCTGAAGTTTTCAGATTGAGCATCTGAACACTTTAGGTCTAGCTGCCGAAGTTCGGATCACACATCTGAAACTTCAGCTCTTGCATCTGAAGTACTTCGGTTCTCACGTCCGAAGTACTTCGGTTCTCACATCCGAAGTACTTCGGTTCTCACATCTGAAGTACTTCAGATGTGAAAACTGAAGTTTCAGATGTATGATCCGAACTTCGGTAGCTAGACCTAAAGTGTTCAGATGCTGAATCTGAAAACTTCAGAGATCCATATGACCTGAACTTCGGGTCCCACGCACGAGTTTTTTTTCTCCGTGTACAGTTGGCACACAGTTCCTTTTTCTGAATTGAAAAAGCGGGATTTTACATTCTGCCAAACGGAACTGTGTGCCAACTATATGCGAGCTCATGAGCCGTGAGCATGTTTCTAGATCGTTACGGACAGGGCTCATGGGTTAATGCTGAATTTCGCTGTCCTTCAGCTTGGTGGTCGCAGCTGACGTCATTGGCGTTTTATAATTCCCATTCAATCTTACGGCCCTCGACTAACGAGTACACTCGCTCGTTCCCCCTGCACATAGTTCTAATTGGTAGGAAAACGTCCATTTTGTGTTTTATCTCCCGCATTAATCAAACTGTCTCTGAACTGTTGTCTGTCAACTGTCAACTGTCTCAAACTGTGGAAAAAAACACATTGGATCTAGAGTCCAGACTCTTGAAAACATTGACAAGAAGAAATACTCTTGATTCAATCGGATTTTTTCTTGAATCAAAACAAAATCCGCTTAAATTAAGAGGCTTGGTTCTTGATTTACGCTTAAATCTGATTGAATCAAGAGTCCTTTTCCTTGTCAATGTTTTCAAGAGTCTGGGCTCTAGATCCAATGTGGTTTTTTTTTCCAATGTGTGTGGACTGAACCGTCGGACTGCTTTGATGAGATGATGTGTTGGACTGATTTGTTGAAACTGGCGTGTTGGACTAATGTGTTTGACTGATGTGTTGGCAGGTGAGTGGTCTGCGGTTCGAGACGCAGCTGCGGACGCTGAACCAGTTCCCGGAGACGCTTCTGGGGGACCCGGCGCGGCGGATCCGCTACTTCGATCCGCTGCGCAACGAGTATTTTTTCGACCGGAACCGCCCGAGCTTCGACGCCATCTTGTATTACTACCAGAGCGGCGGCCGGCTTCGGCGCCCAGTCAACGTTCCCCTCGATGTGTTCTCAGAGGAAATCAAATTCTACGAACTGGGTGAACTCGCTACCAACAAGTTTAGGTGAGTACCCCCGACACTTCTATCTTCCTTCCTTCCTCCCACACTCAAGGAGTTTCGGGACCGTCATGTTAAAAGGATCAAATGTTTTAAAAAACGACTTTTCGGAAAGTACCAGACTAGGTCAAAGGTTAAAATATAAAATTTTAATGTTGAAAGGGTGGTGGAAGAGAGGCTGCCAAAAGAGATGCTTGATTGGGTTCCTCCTCGGAGGAGACGAAGGGGACGCCCAGTGCACGGAGAAAAAAAATTTCGTGCGCAAGACCCGAAGTTTAGGTCATATGGATCTCTGAAGTTTTCGGATTGAGAATCTGAACACTTTAGGTCCAGCTGCTGAGGTTTGGATCACACATCTGAAACTTCAGTTCTTACATCTGAAGTACTTCGGTTCTCACATCTGAAGTACTTCAGATGTAAGAACTGAAGTTTCAGATGTGTGATCCGAACCTCGGCAGCTGGACCTAAAGTGGTCAGTTGCTCAATCCCAAAACTGCAGAGATCCATATGACCTAAACTTCGGGTCTTGCGCACGAGGTTTTTTTCTCCGTGTGGAAGGGTCCCGATAGGGTTTTTTAAAAGAGATGAGGGAGTGCCAACTCCGTGATGAGTTTAGGGAGGACCGAGTTTTGTGCCGTTTAGGCGTCGCAGCGTGCCAGAGAGCGCTGTGAGAGCGACTCTTATGTGTAGAAGTTACGGGTCATGTAGACAAACCGTATACATATGATCCGGACTCAGAGACCGAAAGTTCCATGTGCTAGGAACGTACTAGCATAATAGGGAAGAACGCCGTATGATCCTTCATACGTTGCCGAATTTCCTTTTATAGATCATGAAATTTGATGGAAATTCATAAATATTTTCTTCCGATTTTCCAGAGAATTTTTCTTGTAGTTAGCTCTAAAAAGTGTGAAAATTTCAAGGAAAAATATCCATACAATTCTTCAAAAATACTTTTTTTCTGAGAGGAAACTGGACAGCATTCGAATGCTCATGCGGTGTTTTTTCATAACATGAGAGCGAAGCTGTAACTGCTCCAAGCTCCGGGTTCGGTGGCGGATGACCGGAATAACGGGTGCACCCGGAAATTCCGGCATCCGAACCCTGAACAGCAGTATATCTTCGTAGCTCATTAAGTGTGCCAGCATTTTCATGCAGCGCTGTTCGTTCCAAAATTCAAGTTTTTAACATATTCTAAGTCTTCCCCTCACGGAAAAATTAAATTGCTGGTTTAACAATTTAATAGCTAAAAAAATGACTCCAATGGTTCAATGTTGATTTTACAAAAAAAATGCTACTTTAACCACCCCCGTGGTTAAATTAGCTTACAATAGTGGTTAGTGTAGCATTTTTTTGTTGTAAAATCTACGTTGAAATACCACAGTCACTTTTTTTAGCAACTGAATTGTTAAATCAATTTAATTTTTTCCGTGCTCCTCCCTATCAAACATGAACCATTACCATGAACATTGCTGTCGAGAATCCATTTCTCAAGAAATTATTTGCATTGAACGAATAGCGATGTCAAAATGACGTCCGTTTGACAAGTATCGAGTCCTCTTTTCCGGTTTATTTATTTTAGTTATCCACGAACACCAGTTTTCAAGAGTGTTTACATAGCTTTGACGCAATACCTAACAGTGGCTCTCAGGTCGAGATTTCTCACACAGATGTGAAGAAGCCGTGGTAGGCCTACCTCAACACTTCAACTTGAAACAATATAGGCATTTCTTAGAACATGATAACAGCATTACAAGGGAAAAATTGATACTCACGTTCTATAATATCCTCGAGAGCTTTTATGCTTTCATATTTAGGGTTGGCTCTTTAGCTGATTAAATTGTAGGGCCTTTCTAGCTAGGGTTTGCGTTGAAATTTGATAAAATGCCTAATTTTGACTAATTACGGGCGACAGATCTACCAGTTCTGTAGGATAATATTCTCTAAGGAGTATCCTTTAAAAATAATAATGTGACGAAATAAACATCAAAATATGCGTTTTTAATACCTCATGTTTCTGAGACTTGTCCCAATGTGCAACGCCGCGCCGCGTTGCTGGTTTACTACCGACAATCGTGCTAAGGAAGGACGTTGTATGAACATTTAAGAGTTGCTAAATTTTTCCGAATAAAACGAGTATTTTTGAGGAAAGGTATGGAAATTTTCCCTTGAAATTTTCAGATACTTCAGAAAATTTATTGGAAAATTGTATTTTTCTTCAAAATTGCCTGACAATTTTGAAGAAAAATACAATTTTCCCAATAAATTTGTTTTTTATTGAGGGAAATAAGGCAAAGTCCTAAGGATAATACGGCGTTCTTCCTTAGCATGGCAGTATAGGTGGCTGAGCAACCCTTAGATGTCCACTTATTCCCGATATCCGAGGGTTCTCCTTCAACCCCTATCTGATACCTGATTTTAATGAGACACCGCGACCATGCGGCACAAGTATGCAGCTCCTGCAAACAAATCGGATGCAACCAGAGATACCTCGATACGTGGAGGCCCTTATCTATCATCTGAGATATTAATTATTCTGGGTCTTATCCTCGTATTCGCGCCTATCGGACCTCGAGCGAGAAGGACCCTTCAGGAGTGTAGATCTCAGCACTGTCGTGCTCAGGAAGAACGCCATATCGACGGTGAAACTACCAAACCACGTATCTCGGTTTGCGACGTCGCAGACTTCCTGTCATACTTTATTTTTTAAATGAAAAACTACTTAACATCCAGTCTTGAAAATTTCTGTGATTTTTCCTCTTTGTGCGGAGAAAATTTCGTGAAAATTTCAAGGAATGATATTGATTTGGTGTACTTCAAAAAAATAAAATGTGAGCGTAGATTTTTAAACACCGCAAACGAGATACGTTGTTTGGTAGTTTCACCGTCGATATGAGCCTCCAGATGTGCCAATTTTCCTATTTTTGAGGAAAGTCATGATTATTCTTCCTTTACATTTTCAGAATCTTTCGGTGAAGTTGCGAGCAAAAGTATCTGAACAATTATTCATAAGTTTATCAGGAAATTTGCGATTTATCAAAGGGAATTTGGCAACGCATAATCATAATCTATACGACAATAAATCAGAGAGTGGCAATCCTTTCCGTGTATAATCCGCCGTCTCGCAGTGGGAAGAACGTAATTACATTTGGATTGCATTTTGCAATTTGGAACTATAAATTCTGGCCCGGTTTAAAACCAATGTATTTGCCATTCGATTTCCCATGTACATACGTGTTTTTTCAGATGAGCTAGAATTTATAGTTCCAAATTGCAAAATGCAGTCCATTTTAAAATTGCAAAATTTTCAGGCGAGAAATTCATTTTTATCAAATTAATTTTTGGCGTTATCTAATTGCAAACTTTCCTAAGTTTTTCTGTGACAGCCGTTAAGATTCAGAAAAATTGTGAACGTAATTTGCACGGCTATTCTCGCGAAAAATCGAATGGTTCATGTCAATTTGCCAACCTTCGCTCGGGAAACGACAACTAAAGCATTCAAGCCTCGCCGAGAATGAATCATTCATAATGGTTCGTAATATAGGGAGACAGCGTCACCAGCTTGCCAAAATCATTACCGACATGAAAATTACTTTCCCGAAACTTCCCTTTTCGTTTAAATCCATCGTGGATGTGTTTAAGAGAGGAACGCACAGTTTGGCAACCACACTAGCGCACTCTACAGAGAGGCGAGGGAACGAGGGGGTGGGGTGTGCAAATCTGAGCGAGAAAGTAAAGACAAAATGATTGGATTCGCGCCAGCCGTGGGATCGTGAAAATAAATGCACAACGTTCACCGAGAAGTGTCCAACTTCAGCGTAGGATGAGCCACTGTAACGACTCAGTCTTATGGAATCCAAGGCTCACGTTGGAAACGAGTTGGATTCCTTTCTCTCTCTACTCCATCCAAATTAGAGATAGCGCACATACGCTTGCCACGGCGCACAGTAGATCGAGTCAACGCGAGAGGTTGAACATGAAATTTCAGGCTAAAAACCGAAAATTTTGATGTTAATCAAGTCACATTTTAAATTGTGAGATGTGCTTCGTGAAGACATTTTCACGAGGAAACAGATGGGACCACTTTTAAAACTTCAAACTTCGGTAAAAACGGAGGTACAAGCTTTTCACGTTTCTGCATTTTATCCGACATTTTCAATGGACCACTAGACAAGGTGCAAATTTCAGCATTTTGATACATGTTTCGTAACCAAAATTTAACGTAGAACATGATGTGCACAACAAAAATTGCAGAAATCAACTCCTTAACAAGATATTTAATGATTCTTGATGCGTGAATTCAAACCACCCGCTCATGAAAACTCAATGCTCTACGTGATTCACATAGCGCGCTAAACGTTATCATGACAGTCTCTGCGATATAAAAATCTGGTAACCTCAATCTTGACACTTTAGCTCAGCTATAGCAAATTGCTAATAGTCTGAACAACATATGGGGGCAATAGACATTGCTCGATTGAGAAGCTTGCTGAAACCGTTGTAGTGCGAGATTTGACTCACGTAGAGCTTTGAGTTTCTTGTGAGCGGGCAGTTCAAATTCCTCGTAACCAATGTGAAATAAAAATGTTAATATCTTCGTTATGAGTTGATTTTAGTAATTTTCGTTGCACGAATCGTGTTCTACGTGAAATTTTAGTTATAAAACATGTATTAGAATACTTAAATTCGTACCTTGTCTAGTGGTCCCTTGATCATTTTCTGTGGGTTTCATTGGCAGATAGATCGATTAAGCACTAAGCATGACACAATTTGGCAACGCGTGAACCATTGGCTATCGATATTTTTCCATTTGAAGCTATGGTAAAGAATCGATTATTAAGATGTACCTTAATAATCGATCCTTTTTCACTGGTTCAAATGGGAGATTATCTATTCAACGCTAAACTCGATAAGCCGAACAGTGGATCGTATTAATTATTGAGGTCGGACATAAATATTTTTGACTAAAACTACAACTTTTCATGTTTATTTCGTCACATTTTAAGTTTCAAGGAAAGCTTTAAAAAGAAAATTTTACGAGGAAACCAATGAAACCACTTATAAAACCTCAAAGTATTTTATAAACGGAGTTATAAGCGTTTAAAGTTTCCAAATTATGTCCGACCTGTCCTATTGGCTCGATCCACTGTGCGCCGCCGGCCACATCGCGTATATCAGGATGCAGTCCTACGTAGATAAGCCGTTTCGGCAATCGGTGACAAAGTTACGAGTCGGAAATTCTAGGATTTTTTCAGATTTTTTTCAAACGTCGATTTTTGTAAAAAGTTTTTTTTTTTAACTATGAGCGCATCATCATCTAACTAAAACCAAACCATGGTTAAAATGTGTCCTAAAGCCTCCTGAATAACATATCAAAAGCTCGTTTTAGTTAGACGATGCGCTCGGTGTCAAAAAAGCCTTGGAGTGATAGAAAAACACGAATTTTCGCCAAAATACGCCTGCAGACCTATGTTTAGGCAACCATTTAACACGTATCCAGTGGCCTATGGGCTAAATCATGATTATTTCCGTAAACTACATTGAGTCAACTTGGGAAACCCGCATAAATTTCCAGATTCTAGGAGGGGGCCAAAAAAGGCCCTTATCGATACCCCTCCTTTAATAAGTGAAGAACGTTTTATAAAATGTTTTATCATAATGGACTTGTGGTGGTCCCCCCCCCTTCTACACGAAGTTTCAATAATATTTTACCTAAAACACTCTACGCGCAACGAAAATTACTGCGATCAACATTTCGTCAATGCCCCAAAGTAACCCAAGCGTCTTGCGACGCAAAAAAAATACCCGCCGCCATTTTATTTTTTTTCCGGAGAAATTTTCGGTTGAATCTCTTTGAAAATTTCACTGAATTCTCTTTGTGCTGTCGATAACAGTCAGTAAAATTTTCAAACAGATTCAACCAAAAACTTCTCTGTAAAAAAATAAAATGGCGGCGGACATATTTAAACATCGCTCGGTGCTTGTGATTTTTTGGGCGGAAGGCGACGGTTTCAGGTCATCCTGGTCATTCCGTACTACTAATCAAAATTTCAGACAAGTTGGATGCAGTATCAATCCATCCAGTTCAAGCGACTGTTAAAAATTTATAGTTTTTCCCCTCTGGGCATCATTTCACACTAACTTGTCACAGCGGGATCCAACTCCCAGACACGCCGCGCGCCGCGAGAGAAAATTTATTGGCATCATCCAGTGTCCGCGGAATGTATTGAACGATGATGGCGGAAAAATGCTTCAAACAAAGTTGTATAACTCCCCCTTCCCCCTGCCTTTGGCCTCCTTGATCCTCTCTGACTCCTGTCAGCTCGGAGTGAAGTCTCCCCTTGAGCTACAAATTTCAATTTCGTCTAGTTTGTTCCGGGGAATTTTCTCCTTTCAAACAAAAACTAGGTTCTAATAAAAGGCGCTTTGATCTGATCGATAAGATATTTTCAACTTTAATACCTCTTCGAGGTACTTCCCGGAATCTGACGTCCTCGATTCATCTTGAGCGTGGAGGCAGTCGCAACTTCATCCCGGCTCTCCGCAGCCAATCAACTTGAATTGTGCGGCTTTTCGGAAAAGTAATTAATTTGGTTGACATTTAGGGACTGTGCTACGGACAGAGTTAGTCTGCTTTAAGTGCTGCAATATCCGGTTTGAATTCAGGGACACGCCAAGGCACGGTGGATAAATCGATTCTTTAAAAATTGATGGAGAAACTGCGAAACTGCGCATATTGATCACCGCGTTTTAAAATTTTCGATTCCTTTTTACAGTGGACTCTCGATAATTCGAAATTGAAGGGAAACAGCTTTTTCTTCGAATTAGCGAGGTTTCGAAATGAAGAGAGTTCGGATTAAAGAGATTCCATGTGGAGAAATTTCGAAGTAGAGAGGATGATTGATTGAAGATTGATTTTTTTCGAATTATCGAGAGATTTTCAAGGGAAACAGACTTTCCTTCGAATTAGAGAGGTTTTAGAATTATCGAGGTTCGAATTATCGAGAGTCCACTGTATAGCATTGTCAAGGCTGGGATTTAGTTCATCGTTATCTTCCGGCCAAAGTTTCACAAACGCCATGCGACATTCCAAAATATTCGCCGCAATTTTATTTTCTTACAGAGACATTTTTCAACGAAGCTGTCCGAAAATTTCACTGAATTTCCTTTGTGCTGCCTGCAGATTTCAGTGAAATTTTCAAACAGATTCAACCAAAAATTTCTCTGTAAAAAAACAAAAATGGCGTCGGAAATTTTTAAATGTCGCATGGCGCTTGTGATACTTTGGCCGGAATGTGACGATATCCTTATGACATATTTTTAAGAGGATAGGCTTGAAAAGGCAACGCGGGGACAGTAAAATTTCGTTCATCGCAAAATACAATGCATAAGCACAGATACCACTATTCGAACTCTACCGAGCCAATTTTGCCTACTCGGGTACTTGAAGGCGATATCTCACTCCGTCGACTTTCGACGAACAAAGGCGGGCTTTTTTAAAGTGATGTAGCCAGGCCGTTGAAAGCCAGAGGGATAACCTCACATTATATTTACCAACAATATATTTAGGTAAATTCAATCAGAATAAACCATATCGCGAACCGCATTTTCCGTGGAAGTCTGTTGAAGAAATATATATGAGAATGCTTAAATTCGTACCTTGTCCAAGGGTCCATTCTACTTGTCTCGATCCCAGTATGATGGTTTGATCCACATTTTTCTACATGCGGACTACATTTTGCAATTAGCAACTGACTGATTGCAAACTGATTGCGAGTCAGACTTCTCAGCTTCCAACTGCAAAATGAAGTTGAACCCATCCTGGTCCGTTGTTCAAACCTGCACAGTTAAACAAGTCCGTGTTTAGTGTTACTTTATGTTACTCTGTGTTACTTTATTTGTGTGTCAGAGCACCCCAAAGGACTTGATAGCCCAACAAAATCTTGTGTTAAAGCGACCCAAACCATAGGTTATTCCAAGACATCGAGGCACTAAGGAAGTGTCCTCCGCGGAACTTATGCACTCTTATTTTCCTCCCTATACTCTGAGGTCGTGATTTACGAATGACTAGAGCATTGAATTACCACCCATGCGATCTAGGTTCAATCCTAAAAGTTGCCGTGTATTTAATAAGACGGTCACAGATTTTCAACACAAAGATTTGGTCCTTCGATCCAAGGCTTAGATCGATTCGGCGCAGGGTAAACTAAAACACAAAATTTAACCAATAACTTGTGTTACTTCGTGTTTTACTTCCCCAAAGAACACAAAAAAAATTGGTTACTTTTTCTTACTGTGTAGAATCTGCGTTTAGGTTGCTTCGAATGCTCTGCTCTATCATCGCCACCTCCTGATTGGACCACTCGACAAAGTGCGAAGTTAAGCGTTCTAATACATATATTTTGACCAAAATTTTAAGAAGAAAATGATTTGCGCAACGAAAATAACTGAAATTAACACCTAGTTAAGATATTTAATGTTTCTTGACGCGTGTATTCAAACCACCTGCTCATGAAAACGCAATCATCTACGTGAGTTAAATCGCGCACCAAACGTTATCATGACAGTCTCATGCTATATGAAAATCACGCATGCAGATACGATACGATACGATACAGAAGAGCGCCTTCAACCCACTGCGTAATCTTTACGCGAAATTATGATACCACTATTCGTGCGCCACGACAGTCATTTTGCATACCCGGCTAATTGAAGGAAATTCATTGGCCCAATGTAACGTAGCGTATTGCGATACTTGTAACCGGGCAATTCTAATTAACCGTTACTAATATAAAATAAAGAAGTTAAAATCTTACATAGGAGTTGATTTCTGTTATTTTTGAAACGTGAATGTTTTTTTACTTGAAATTCTGGTGAAGAAACATGATTGCACATTCCCAACATGCTTACCTGGTCTGGTGGTCCGTTGTATAGGTCTCTAGTGTGGTTATGTGTTTAACCACAGTATTTGACAGCTGCAGTTTTTTCGAATTAATTTCCCACATTATCGCCGAATATTTGGTACTTTTTCTTACTGTGTGGCTAATGGGCCTGTTGCAAGGTGCGGGGATTTGCAAATTGATGGCTGATTGTTATGGCAAATTTCACGAAAAGAACGATGGCGCTACTAAAAAACCTTGAAATGACCTCTCAAACTCAAAAAAAGCTGTTTTTGGAACCGACCCATTCAAAACGGTCGTTTTTCAACCGCCATACTTGTGATTGGTGGAGCCATATGTATTCTGTGCTTGTGACGTGAAATGATATGACAGACCTGGTTTCTTCATCACTTACAATGTATTTTCCCGTAAGGAAATGACAGCCGCTTTTCAAATGCAAATATCGAGTCAATCGATAATTTTTTGATCAAAATGGAAAACAGGAATGGATTCCTCGTACGTTTAAATGGTTAAAAACCTTCATTAGATAAATTAGAACCGACGGGATAAACCCTATTATTAAGGAAGACTGCAGTCAATGGGCGATTGTTTACATCTGCTTAGTGATAACAGACATGGACATGGCTCAATATTTGGCAATTTTCATGAGTTTTCACTTTTTTGTCACTATTTGAAGGTAAGTTTATTTTGTAAATCAATTGTTTAGTGCCTTAGGATCATGTTAAAAGCTGTAAAGGTATACTTTGTTACTTATTAATTCAGAACACACTCCGGCAGTCCAACGCTCAAACCATGGATGTTCTCTCAATGCGTGTAAATCATTCTTAACTTTTCAACAAACATCTCAATATCATTCAGAACGTTCCCACGTTTTATAAACTTATGTTTTTTTAAAATCCTGTGTGTTTTAAATGTAACACTGTACAGAGAAATTTATCGATAAAGTCTGGTAACCGAAGGAGGATCCTACGTCTACTTTCCTTGCCTCCAGCTAAAACATACCGGTCTCCTCATCTCATCAGTATTGTCAAAGGTAAGTTTTTTTCATCATCAATGATTGATACTATCATTTTGGTGTCTTCAGTGAAGCATTAAAGGGTGAAATATTAAGAGGTAACAACTGACTCGCTACATCCAGGTTTGAGCGTTGGACTGCCGGAGTGTGATCTGAATTAATAAGTAACAAAGTATACCTTTACAGCTTTTAACATGATCCTAAGGCACTAAACAATTGATTTACAAAATAAACTTACCTTCAAATAGTGACAAAAAAGTGAAAACTCATGAAAATGGCCAAATATTGAGCTAATGTCCATGTCTGTTATCACTAAGCAGATGTAAACAATCGCCCATTGACTGCAGTCTTCCTTAATAATAGGGTTTATCCCGTCGGTTCTAATTTATCTAATGAAGGTTTTTAACCATTTAAACGTACGAGGAATCCATTCCTGTTTTCCATTTTGATCAAAAAATTATCGATTGACTCGATATTTGCATTTGAAAAGCGGCTGTCATTTCCTTACGGGAAAGTACATTGTAAGTGATGAAGAAACCAGGTCTGTCATATCATTTCACGTCACAACAATGGCGGACCCGAAACGACCGTTTAGAAAATCCAAATTTTGAGGCGTTTTTAAGTTGATTTTTTGGGGGTTTCCGGTTATCAAAAAACTCCGGGAAAATTCCCGTGACATCAGGAGCCTTAAATCTTTCGATTAAAGCAATAAAAAAAATTGGTGCAACAGGCCCATTACACCGCTCAACATGGGTTCGGTCCCTCGAATCAAACAAATTTTTTTCGATTCCTAGGTGAAATAGAAGTCCGAAAATGCCCATAATAACTTCAGGAAAAATGGCTGGTGCTCAGGGCGCCGCCATTTTGAATTTTCAAAAATCGAGAAAACCCACTATCAGTTTTTTGGAAATAACTCCTCAACGGTTAATCTTACAAAAAAAAAAAAAAAAAAAACAGCAGAAAGAGTATAAAATTTCCTATCGAAATCACCCTCTTCTGTTTTTTCGTTTTTTTGGTAGGATTAACCGTTGAGGAGATATTTTCAAAAAACTAATCGTGGGTTTTCTCAATTTTAGAAAATTCAAAATGGCGGCGCCCTGAGCACCAGCCAATTTTCCTGAAGTTATTACGGGCATTTTCGGACTTCTATATCACCTAGTAATCGAAAAAAATTGGCTTGGTTCGAAGGACAAACCAAAATCCAAAATTTGTTGTGCTGTGTTATTGAATTGTGTAGTAATGGGATGTGTTTGGTGGTGTTTCAGGGAGGACGAGGGTTTCATCAAGGAAGAGGAGAAGCCGCTGCCGAACCACGAGCTGCAGCGGAAAGTGTGGCTCTTGTTCGAGTACCCAGAATCGAGTCAGGCGGCCCGCGTCGTCGCAATCATTTCCGTCTTCGTCATCCTCCTCTCCATCGTCATCTTCTGCCTCGAAACTCTCCCCGAGTTCAAACACTACAAAGTCTTCAACACCACCACCAACCTCACCAAAATCGAGGAGGACGAGGTGAGCATCCATTTCCCTTCAGATCATACCCATGGCCATGGCCAAAACGCGAAATCACGTATCTCGTGTCGTCTTGTCACGTATTAAGTGCACGGAAAAAATTAAATTGCTGATGTAACGGTTAAATTGCCAAAAAAAAAGTGACTGCAATATTTCAATGTTATTTCAACTTTTATAAGATACGATGTATCCATAACTTCCAACAACTCACATATTTGAGTTTTTAAGAACAGCTTGATTATTTGTATACTAATTGTTATATTTTCTATGAATAAAAAAAAAAAAAAAAAAAAAAAAAAAAAAAATATTTCAATGTAGTTTTTACAACACAAAAATGCTACTTCAACCATTATTGTAAGCTAATTTAACCACGGTTAAAGTAGCATTTTTGTTTTGTGAAATTTACGTTGAAATATTTCAAGCACATATTTTAGCAATTGAATTGTTAAATCAGCAATTTAATTTTTTCCGTGTGTCGCGTTTGCGACATTGTAGAATTTCTGGCATACTTCCAGGTTTCCTTGAAAAACCAGTCAACGTAATTCATCGAAATTCTCCTGGATTTTCCCTCCCCGTTAGCAGAATATTCTGTGCAAATTTCAAGCTATAAACGTGGCTTGTTCAAGGTGTCTACTGTCATTAAAAGACGGAAAATATCATTAAAGATGTCATCAGGAAAATTGATTATTGATTAGGAGATTCTGAGTGCTTTAAGCAATTTTCAAACATTTGATTCATTTCATTAAATATGTTGATTTTTTTAAATCGAATAAAGATCAATTTATTCGAGCGAAAAATCAGCATTTTTTTCCAAAAATAGCAGGAAAAATCAGAAAAATATTGGGAAAATCCGACATGAAATCTTAAGAGACACCCTGTTTTTCCCTCGAAAATCTGAAAAAGAAGCGAACATTTTGAGACACCGCAATGGAGATACGTGATTTCGCACTGAAGCCATTGATTTTAAACCAGTCATATTTACGTTTTAAGTTCTAAAGCGAGACTTGTGCAGTTGCAGAAGGTTAAATCTCCAAATATGTGTGAAATAGGAAAATACACAAAAATTATAGGAAAGTGAAGATTATTTAGAAGAAGAAGGAGAGAAAGAAGAAGGTGAAAACAAGAGGAAGAAGAGAAAGAAAAATGAAAGTAGTTCGCAAGGATAATGACGTAGGATGGAATGGAGAGGAGCATGTGACGCGAGGTTAAGCATGTGACACATCTGACTCACGTATCGTCATAATTGCGAGTACTTTTTCTCATCCACTGTACGCAACGCCGGACCTCACTGCGAGCGTTTCTCGTCTGTAACTCTAGTGTGCAGCGGACCTTTCAGCCTTTCGTAGGTGAAAGCATTGGTTTATTAGAGAGAAACAGAGAGCGCCTTCAACTCGGTGACTAGGCACTGTTAGCCACCTAGAAGTTAAAATAGTCGTGTCACGCGTTTGGACGTATTTCTATAAAACGGAACTATGTGCATTGAGACATGAGCCCTTCGACTCATAAGAATGTATGCATTACAGGGCTCACGTCACAATGCACGCAGTTCCGTTTGATAGAAATACGTCCATTTTAGATGTCGAGCATTAAAGAATACGTAGCACGTCTGCAAATGGATTCCATTTTGAAAAGAGGAATAAGAGCATTTTAATGTTGCTGGGTTGTGCAATTTACATTCTGTGCAAAAAAGTATATTTACGAAAGTAATATTTGTCTTGAATGTATAGTTTTTGGGAGTAAATATTTTTTTTCTTTTTTGGACTATTTATTCAGCACATCTTTGTTTACAAATTTAGCACTATTCCTGCACAATTAAGTACATGCCTTAAGAGGGAGTAAAGATAAAACTTTTTTAGATGATCCGTTTATATGCGCGAGGTAAAAAAAAAAGTTGCAAAACCTTGGCGACATTGGAATGCTCTTGGTTCCTTTTTGAAAAATGCAATCTGAATAAACGTGCGAGGTACGACATACGCTGGCGATGAAATTTTAGAACTTTTGATGGAACCGATCGTAAGTCAAGTTTCTGATTTTCGCTGATTTTGCGATTATTGCGACTTTGAGAGCTATAAACCACAATACAAAAAATCAGTTTTTTCAAAGTTTTCACCATTTGTCTCAAACGTTGTATTGTGAATGCTTATCGTGTCAATTTTCACCCTTAGAGAAAGAATTTCTGGATTATTTGGACAGAGTTAAACAGAAAGGAACCAAGCCACATCGGGATCGAACCTAGAGAAAGAGGTTTAAAGTTTGGCTCCTGCATAAGACTCAATGTAAAAGATAAACTTCAAGTTCAATTTCTGCAAAATTTGCCCCAGCAAAAATTTTGAATTTTTGGCGATAGATAGTAGAGCAGTGGTTGAGTTCAAAACCACTCATAACCCAATTTTTTCCAAAATGTGGGTTGGTTCCTTTCCGCTTAACTCAGTCCATTTTGAAGTGCTCAAAGTTACTGATTTTCGTCAAATTAAGGTGATTCGATGGACACCATATTTTGTGTCAGAACGACATGCGATAAATCGCATCAATTGGTTCCATTTTTTCAGCTACTCGTCTTTTTTCTCGAATTTTGAGATCCCAATTCTGTTGTCAGGAGACTAAAGCACTCACTTACCAATTTTAACAAAGAAATTCAACGTAGTAAAGGCGTGGTTTTTTTAGAGAGAAAATATAGCATTCGAGTGCAGTTTCGATATCAGTATAGAATGCGATGTTTTCTCTCTAAAAAAACCACGCCTTTATTACGTTGAATTTCTTTGTTAAAATTGGTAAGTGAGTGCTTTAGTCTCCTGACAACAGAATTGCGATCTCAAAATTGAAGAAAAATGACGAGTAGCTGAAAAAATGGAACCAATTGGACGTATTTCTACCAAACAGACCTATATGCAAGTGAGAAATGTGGGGTGTGCTCGTTAGTTCTCTTTGCGTAAGAGTGAATGGGAATAATAAAGCGCCAGTGACGTCAGCGACAACGAACGAGCGCCGGCACGACGAGGAGATCGCTAGAGTGAGCCCTTAACTCATGAGCCCTGTGCACAAGGCTCTCTTGCCATGCCCGCGGCTCATGACTCCCGCATTCAGTTGGCACATAGGTCTCTTTGATAGAATGTAATATCCCGCTTTTCCAATTCTACAAAAGGAATCACGCCCACTTTTACATTGCTTCTTATTCAGCTTCGACGAGCACACCCCATATTTCTCACCTCCACATAAGTCTGTTTGGTAGAAATACGTCCAATTGATGCGATATATCGCATGCCGTTCTGACACAAAATATGGCGTCCATCGAATCGCCTTAAATCATGCGTCAATGGGTTAAGAGGGTGTTGTTTTGTGTTTTCGGCAGGTACCGGACATGACGGACCCGTTCTTCCTGATCGAAACGGTGTGCATCGTCTGGTTCTCGTTCGAGCTGACGGTGCGGTTCCTGGCCTGCCCGAACAAGTTCAACTTTTGCGGCGACGTCATGAACATCATCGATATAATCGCCATCATTCCGTACTTCATCACCCTGGCCACGGTCGTAGCAGAGGAGGAGGACGCCATCAACCACCCGAAGGCCCCCGTCTCCCCGCAGGACAAGTCGACGAACCAGGCCATGTCCCTGGCCATCCTTAGGGTCATTAGATTAGTCCGCGTTTTTCGAATATTCAAATTGTCCCGTCACTCCAAGGGCCTCCAGATCCTGGGTCGAACGTTAAAAGCCTCCATGAGGGAACTAGGCTTGCTCATTTTTTTCTTATTTATAGGTGAGTCCGACACCCCCGGGCCCTGCTCCGGCTCACAGCCACTCTCTTTCTTGAACGACTTACCTCTTTTTATTTCGAAATTTTAATCTCATTCAAGCTCTAGTTCAATTCATGGCATACGAGGTGCGCCCGGTCAGGAGCCGCGTTTTCCTGATCCCCGAGGCCCGCTTTGCGTCTCAACGAATTCTCTTCGGCTCTCCGGAAAGTCAATAATCTCATTGAGAACTTTTCCATTACTGAACTGCAAAATTTCAGGCAGCTTTGTCGGTCCGCCGCTTCTGGCAAGGCAAGTCCTGCCCTTGAGTCAGCCGCTATTTTCGTGTCTTTCTAACAACTGGACTATTTTTCCCCCCTTTCTTTTTTTTTCAGGTTTAATGGTTTATACCTCTTCCCCCGGAATAATGAATAGCCCGTGGTTACTATGATTGAGGTGATAAAAGTTAAAGTTAGAATTTTGTTTAATGGGTTAATCATAATTATCTCTATAATACTTTCCTTTGAATAGAATCTTGACACGAAGGGAAGAGCACATACAATTATTCTTGCTACATTAAAAGAAAGAAATGTTTGTTACTAAGAGGCTCACTCTGGTTCTACAGCCAACTATAGACAGAGATTTAATGTCCTCGAACAACAGGGCGATAGGGACATCCACGCTCCGGCTTTCAAATTTTCAGAGATTAAGGCTGAGTGGAATCTGTTCCTGCAGATCCACTCGTCAGTTCCGTGAAAATTTGTCGCCTCCACCGGGATTCGAACCCGAGACCTATTGACCTGGAGCCAGACGCGCTGACCGCTAGACCAACCTGGCCGGCTCTAATTATTTTCCATTAGGAACTACAATCTCTACAAAAACTACAGAACTACAAAAAGATAGACAGCTATGAAACCTGTATTTATTTCCGTAAAAAAAAAAAAAAAAAAAAAAAAAAAAAAAAAAAAAAATCAGCATTCATGAATTTTATAAATTATTGCAAAAAGTGAAATTGTGTCCATCGAACGGCAATTAGTCGTTCAACAAATCCTTATTTTTAGGGGTATAAAATTGGCTTTACCGCAAGTAAAGCACTTCGCTGTTTGTTGAAAAAGGACCGACTTATATTGTTTTTTTAAAGTGACATCTGAAACAAATTCCTCTCTCTCTCTCTCTAGATGAGTATTTTTTCAATGCACCCATGTTTCTTTTTGACAACACAATGTGACTCGAATAAATCTGTTTGAAAAGTTCGTTAACATTGAACGAACCAGCATTGGACAAGTGCCGGGTGTCAGAATTACGGGCGCTCAATTTTTCAATTTTCAAAATAGTATCGGTAGTTCGAAGTGCATTGTGAAACCCACATGTTTACATAAATACCAACGATATATTCCTTATTGTTGGAAAAATATGAAAGTACCTGAGCACTCATGAGTTTGCCTTACTTTAAGATGTATACCGATAAAACTGACTGAAATTTTGCAGGTTTGTGATCGAAAAATTCTCAAGTAGATTATTGATTTTCTGGAAAGCCAGAGAAAACTTTGTTAGGACGCAGGGTGGGCTAGTAATCATCAAAATCCGGCTTCTAATTCAGCACACCTAGTATGACAAGTTTTTCCCCACAATTTTTGAGATTATCGTATTTCATTTTCCTCTTTCTGCGAGAGACTTGTTTGCACGCTCAAAAAATCAGGAATATTTTAATTTTTGCAAAATTCAGTAGAACTTGGAAGAGGATCGTGTAAAATCAATGAAAATCCTCTTTACATCGACTGAAGATGTAATTATTCAGAACTTGTTTATTGATACTTTTTGACAGCTTTTCTTTTTCAATAATTGCTCGGCATTAGGATTAAGAACGCTGCCACAAATTGGTGGCAGTAGAGCTCAAAGGCTATTTCATCAGCAAAATAATTTTTTTCTGTTGACGTGAGCCAATGTTCCGTTTGTAAAGCACGGTTTAAAAAATCTTTTACGACTAAATTTTGATCTTCCAGAAAAAAAAGGTTCTAAATTACGTATTTCCTTCCTCGCGGTTTAAATGGAATATGAATTTGCAAAAATTAAAATCCCTCTTTTTTGGATGACGAGTCCTATTTTCTCACAGCTTCAAAATTACTCGGTGAGCTGAGGCTGAAAGGAGTGCCACTTATTTTGTATTTTAATGACTAACAGACCATAAGTTTATGCTTCTAGTTTTTTTGTAAGGGAATGAACTAAAAGATATCTATAGAATTCTTTATGAATTGGTTTTATCACGTGAAGAAAATTCACAGAAAATTCACAAGAGAAATCATTTGTTAGATGTCCTTTTATAAAAAATAACACATTAGCCGAGATTTTCAACATCGCATTTAGAGATACGCATTCTTCAAAACAGGGCATCATAGTTCCTCCAAATAGTAATTCCAGTAAATCTGATTCTTGAAAGTGTCACACCTTTAAATCGCGCATTTTACAGCCAAACTTGCACCGTAAAGAATTTTTATAAATGACCCAAAATCAACTCACCCAGCACATTCGAGCATGAGAAAATGGGACGAAAGTGTCAAACAAGTCCAGCTCAAAACCATCCTCGATTCCTTCCTATCCTCCAATTTCTCTTATATTTACCAAATGCATTATTCAGTTCGGTGTCATTGTACTTTTTCCTTCCTCTCCCCCAACTTTTCGCTTAATATCACACTCTCTCAATTTTTTATTGCAATTATTCCAGTGATTTCATTCTTTTATGAGTTTTTTTCACATATTCCTTTTTATATTTCGCAATTTTCCCTCAAGGCTACAAAGGTCCGAAGTGCTCGAAAAATGTTCCATTCACTAACGAAAATCTTTCCGCAGGCAGTGATATTCATCCCTACTCGATGAATTTCCCCTTCGCTTTGAAGAGTAAATTCACCCCCAACCTCGTGGATCTCCTCTCTTTCAAAAATTTTAAAGTGTGAATTGTGCTGTGTTCGATAATTAGGACCCCCATAAGTGAAAAAGTGTCATTCCTCAATCGCGGCTGGTTCGGTTTAGTGATGTGCGTGCCTCCCTCCCCCCTCCATCCTTAGTTACCTCTGCCCCTCTCCCAGTGCAGTTTCATCGGTGCAGTGGAACCCTCCCCCCCCCGGTCCGTTTCAACCCACCGTCTTCTCCATTTTCGAGAAAAGTTCTTCCCCTGTTCGCGGAATTATTGGTGTTAAAATTGTGCAACTTGGAGCCACATCTGTTCAGCACTGCCCCGCGTCCGTTGGATTAATCGCAAACTTCTTTCCAGCAGCATGATGTTCCTTGCGTATGTCTTTCAAGCATCTCTAATTCATTTATTTGTGTTTCCAGCGTCTAGGTAAGAGGAGACCTTGACTTTATTTTTCTGGTGGTAGCAGCTACTTTACTAGTTGATTTATCAGTAGTTTAGAGCAAAAGAGTCGTGGCTACACTCTCGTGGAATTTACAATGAAACGGCCTTGGTGGCCCCATTGCCTCCCATTTAATGCATAACTTTTGAAATTAGGGCTTGGAGGACAGAGAGCATAAAGCAGTTTTTGAAAAAAAATGAGATACAGATGATTTTACGTGAAACTATAGTCTTGATGCATAATCTGTGAAAAATTTACCTTACATTACAATTTTTAAGCATCAAAAAGTCAGTTTGAACTTTCTTTTCGCTATCAAGATCCATGTAATTTCTAAACTTCTGGCTCTAGAAATCACAGCCGAATTGTTCATTCATATTTAGCCGACATATTAGCGCTACGAATTCTGAACGAATTTCATTAAGGCGCATGGATGCAACTATTCGAGCTTTGTAGATGTCCATGTTGCATATGCAAGAATGTGAAGGCGTTTTGAATCTCCAAGCACTCCGCGGATAGCTCTACGAGGATCTAAAAGGACAGAGCGCCTTCAATTCTTCGTTTATAGTGCAAGAACATCTTCCAGGCTCGAATTGTTAATTGCTTTAAAAATCATGCCCTTTGTCAATAGCAAGTCGAGAAAATTAACAACTCGATTTTTCTTAACAACGTATAATACGCGACTCTTTTGCTCTAGCTTGATACTGCTGCGTTTCATGTTCTTATTAATACTATCTGGCTTTTATGGTAAATTCTTCCTTTCCTGGTAGTCGCCTCTTTTTTTTCTTTTTTTTTTTGCCAATTTCAGCGCGGCTTATCGGAAAAAGCCCAGTAAAGCTGCCAAAACTACCCATTTATGCTCTCGGCTCTCAAATTTTTAGGGATTATGGCCAAGTGAAGTCTGTTTTAGCAGATCCACTCGTCAGTTCCGTGAAAATTTGTCGCCAGCAGCAGGGTTTGAACCCGGGACCTATTGGCCTGGAGTCAGACGCGCTGACCACTAGGCCAACCTGGCCGGCCGGCAATATGAATCTCATCATAAGATTCCTAGATGAACTAATTAAAGTATGAAAGTTTGTGCCTTTGAATTGAATCAGCGAAAGATTCGGAACATTTACAGTTGAAGCGCGATATAACGAGAATAATAATTATTCCTTGAGAGAGTAAAGAAGGTATAATTCACAGACTGTACAAATATGAAGGAAAACCAAGAAATGCTCCTTTGACTGAAGGAAAAATTTTCCACACAAAGGTTAATTTCATGTTTTTCTGTTATTTTTCTTTAATTCAGAATTAATTTTTCGGATGAAAGTAGATGTAGCAAGACGAAAATGCAGGAAAATGGAAATAATACGCGGTGAAATTAACATGTTCCATACCTCACATATGATTTCTACAGCTAATATCAAGAGAAACCAGCTTTACTTACTCTGAGAGAAAAGCTCGGCCGTACACACAATTATCCATACTGCCGTTCTAAAGAAGACCGCCACACGAGCCCTCAGACGTTGCCAAATCTCCTTTAATACAACGCGAATTTTCAGAAAAATCTCTGAATACCTCTCCTTCAATTTTTCCGAAAAATTTTACGATCCAAACTTTCTGAAATTTTCCAGATAAAATATTCATAACTGTACTAAAAAATAAACATGTTATTGAAGAAAATTTGGCAATTCTCAAATGCTCATACGGCATTTTTTCCAAGCACGGTGTTTCTTTTCTGCCGGTCCTTATAACCGTACCTATGATTTCTATAACCCGGCCCCTAATACAGTTCGTGCATGCCACCAAACTATTCTCATAGACTGGCCTGGTCTAAAAGTATGATCGTATATATTTCTGTTGCACGAGAAAAAAACACAACTTTCTGTTGTGCTACAGTTCATACAGCGGAACTTTTCTCTCAGTGATACCATTGACCTTCCTTATCATTTTTTCGTCATCTAGGCCTGCTGCAAGAATCACGCAGATTTCAGCAGTTTTAATATTTAATTTGAATAAATATATTATTCTATTCTATACGAGTAGATGATTTCATTGTACAGCGTAAACACACTTAAAAACCATTTCATACAATATGAAGATGCACTATCAGTTCTACTTTTTGTCACCGTGAATTTGAGTGGTTGTATAAACATGTTCTTGGGGTTAGTATTTTGGCTTTAAATGGGCTCTTAAGAAGGGTTTCCGCTCAAATGACAATCGATGGCTCACAGTGGTGAGGCATGAATGATCGATTATTGATTTTTCCCCATTTGAAGCTATGGTAAAAGATCGATTAATTAATTGCTCGTTGCAAACACCTTGTTTATCGATCCTTCTCCATAGGTTTAAATGGTAGATCAAGCGATGTATCGCAAAACACGCTACGCCACAGATGGCTCAATGAACAGTCAGATTATTCGATCGATCGGTATAAGGGCTGTCGCAAAATATTCTTTTCTGTTCAAAATACGCGTGCTTGCTTTCGAAACTATATTACGGCAAAGAATTGCGTCTATACAAATCTAAGTCGAAATACACAATTAAACGGTTTTAGTCGCACGAATCTAGGTTTTGGCAATCCTCAAAGTAATCATATACTAATTACCACACTGAAAGAAATTACTTGAATTTACCGTCAAGGTGTTTTTTTCTTATTGAATCAAGAATGAAATAACTTCTTGAAGCAATTTGAAGTACAGGCGTTTTTACTTAATATGAGGAACTTTCTTCTGAATAAAGAATTTTTCTTTCTTGATTAAGAAAAATGTCTGTTTGGTCGCAAATTCAAGAATTTATCGGCTGGGATGAATTTTTTGCTCCTGCTTAAGTAGAACATTTTCCCCCTCAGTCTTGCAACTCATTACGGATGAATTTTTTTAATCTAAATGAAAGTTTTTGGGATTAGTTTTAGCTTTGATCTCCCCACTCAACGATGATCACCCAGCACTATTATACCACATTGTTTCGGCGTAAATCCAGTTACTTTCTTCCAGTTTATAATACACAAATCTGGTAAAATTCACAGAAAAATGCCGCAGAGAAAGGAAGGAAGTTGCCGCATTTCGGGCATATTGGATTGCGTCGATGGTGCTGGTAGGCACAGGCATTTTTTGTCATCGGTTTTCTTGAAAATTGTGCAAACCATGGAAAAATTCAGCTTATATAAAGTGTGTAAAATTAAATTCTGAGTTGAATTAAGCAAAAAAAGGGGACCATTTTTCATGATTCGAATCCCGGATTCTGCTAGAATATTGACGCTCTGTTGTAGCTACTCACGTCACGGGATGAAAAAATCCTCAAAATGTGACCGTTCCCATTTTTTTTCTGCGGCAAAATGCACACTGGAAAAAAAATATGGGTAGAATTCTCCATTCCTCCACGCTGCTTTTCACACAGCGTGAAGGAATGGTAAATTATACTAATCTTCAAGTCGATTCTGCCAGAGGAATGGTTAGTAATGGACCAGTATACAGTAACGTTTACCTTTCTTCTGACGAAATTGACTCTAAAATGACGCTGTGTGAAATACAGCTTGAAGGAATGGTAAATTCTATCAATCTTTTTTTTCGGTGCAAAATAAATTTAAAAGCCTCCCTAGAAACTCACGCGATCACTGTTAAAAATCAATGATTTACTCAGAGTGAATAGTCGGCGTGAAAAAAAAATCCAGCGCGAATTTCGCGCCGTACTCTAAGTGAATAGATCAGAGCGTAAATATCACCAACGACGGACGAATTAGTTGAGGTATAGTGTGAATTCAGGGTGTCTTGGTAAGAGCGCTGAATGGCAAAGTGGTAGAGCACTCGTCTTTCACCGCCACGACTCGGGTTATAGGACATTTCGTCAACGATTTTTGTCCGCACACCTGTAATTAACGTCCACGCGTTTTTTCGGCACGGGAGTTTTGGTCAACATACCAGTTGAGACCCAAAGTTAATTGGCCCACATGTAAATACAAACGACAATTGCTCACGACGTTTTTGGATGAGACTTTAAAATGTCCTGGAAGAATGAGGGTTTGGTTGTTTTTTTGTTTAGTTTGTTTGGTCCAACGGAGAATAATATGTAGTTGAGAGTTATGGTAAAAATGGGGGAGCGTCAATTCCATGAGACAAAATTCACTAAAACTCTCTACACCTCTTTGGTGTAACAGGACTTAATTATCTTTCAAGATTTTCCCACCTTGTTATACCTGAACCGGATAAACCTCTATATTTGCCTTAGCTAAAGGCTCTTAGATTTTTCCTGTGTACAGTAAGTATCTTGATTTATTTTGCGAGGAAAGATCTGTACTTTTAAAGGATGCCTGTCATTCTTAATACGTTCAATTTCGTATGATACTGTGCAACACTTCACAATATCTATCTATGTGTGCTATATCTGTTTTAAAATAGTTGCTTCAGGCGCCGCCGCACGGCGGGCGGTCAGCGCAAAACGCGCATTGGCGCCTACAAACCTAAGTGGATACTTCAAGCATTGTGCAATGCATGAAGTATCCACTTAGGTTTGTAGGCGCCAGCGAGCCTCTCCCGCTGGCAGCACGCCGCGCCGCTCCGTTCTGTTAGGCTGTAACATTTATACTCGCATATTCAGCGTTTTTTAACTCATGATTTTGAAATGTTTGCACACTCTGCATTGATTATTTTCATTTAAATTGACGGGGAAAAAATATGTATCGCTTTAACAATGGAGAATAATAATTTGTGTTTTTTAAATATTGGTGGTTCCGTGTCAAATTCAATGATTTCTAAAGCAGTTCAATTTTTTTTTTCACATTTTGTGCTTTTATTATGCTGCAGCGAGGTGTACGCGCAACCAAAAGCTCAAAATTTGACATATTTGACTCTAAAAGATCGATGTACAAATGGGTTAAAACTTAAGATTGCGTGCTTCTTGGTTTTTTCCATCTTTTATTCATTTTTGCAGTTTCTGTCGGCACAACTGCGGCTTATTGAGATTAATGTCATTTGGAAAGGGTTTTACAAATATTTGTCACGTTTTAAAAATATAAACGTGTTCAAAATGAAGCAATAATTTCGTAAAGAAAAAATTTAAAAAAATAAAAAAAAAGTACCTATACATATTTAAGGTATATTGAACATCGAATATTTTAAGGATAGAAATAAAATGAAATATTCACCAATGACAATTTAAAAAGATGATTCAAAAGGAGAAAGTAATTACATTTCATTTAGAAAATGAGCAACCAGAACAACACCTCCTTCTCTCTCAATGTCTCATTACCATATTGTCAATATAATAACACCTCCTTCTCTCTCAATTTCTCATTTCCATATTGTCCATATAATTTTACATACCGACTAAAATATAACGCTTGGACCAAGTCACCGTTGCTTATTTTACGTGTGGGCGAAAAATACTGGACAAAAAAGGTGCGCGGACAAAAATCGTTGACAAAATTTCCTGAAATCGCGACTCGAGTTCAAATCCATGCTGCGGCAGTTCCATTTTACGTTTGCCCGTCAGATTTTCACTCCCGCCAGACCGCGAAATTCGCGCCGAGCTTATTTCGCGATGATTTCGCGCCGGATCCATTCACTCAGAGTAACAGGTGGCCAAAATAGCAACTGAGTGAGCGTGAATTTCGCGCTGGGATTTTTAACAGTGATCCGAGGAAATTTTGCAACATATACGGTGGTGGGTAGTTTTTCCGTAGCGCGGCAGAATATCCGCTATGATGACGTCATGGATTCAGTGTCCCAGAAACCGAGAGGGGTGATTGTATAATCCCCGAGCCGTGTCCATCAATTATCGCATCACGGATACGATGATGACGCGTCTAAGACCCCACCCACCGTCCACCCCCTGCCTCCCCCCGCTGCCCCCCTTGCAATTCACACGCTGTCCCTTCAAGGCGGAGTTGGCGGGTTCAATCGTCCCGCCGCGCGCCGCGGCGTAAGGGAGGGCGGTCGTTAACAGGGACTAATCTGTGATGACAATATGAGCTCGACTCGTGGGAGGGGGGTGTAGATGGGGGAGGGGGAGTTAGGAATCAAACGTTGCCCCGGACACGTATGCAACCCGCAAATCCGGGTCGCCCCGCCTGTCGTGCGGTGATCGACTGTGGTGTGGCGTGTTTTGCGATGTATCGATTGATCTGCCATTTAAACCTGTGGGAAAGTATCGATAATCAGGGTGTTCGCAGCGAACACCATAATAATCGATTCTTTACCACTGCTTCAAATGGGGAAATATCGATCGATGGAATCGTCTCGCGGTCGAAGATGTCAGGCTCGCGATAAAATGACGTATGAGTCAGATTCCTCTCCATCGAGGCCAAATTTGCAGTAAGATTTGAGAATATTTGTCCATCACTTTAATGAAGAGCTTTATTCGCGATGTAATCTAATGAACACCGGAAAAACAATTTCTCGGAGTCCAGGCTCTTGAAACAGTTGACAAGAAAAAGTACTCGAGTATCAATCGGATTTTTGCGTGAATCAGAAGAAAATCCGCTTAAATTAAGAGGCTTGGCTGTGGATTCAAGTAACAATCCGATTGAATCAGGCGTATTGTTTCTGGTCAAATTTTTCATGAGTCTGGACCCTGGTGGGAAGAGACTTATTTCCAGTGGATCGAAAATTCCTGGAACAAATATTTTCACGTTTCCTCGTCAGCGACTAGGATCAACTAAATTAGGCGCCCTACTATTAGAATAATTTTTCTACGAAGGAGTAAAAGAAAAATCTTCAAACTAAACTGAAGAGTGTCTCCTGTATTTGATCCGGCGCGCCTTACGCACTCCGCGTGGTGTCACTAAGCTGATAAGCCGATGTATACGCTGGTGGCTGAAACAGGGTTGCAAATTTTCATGAAAAATAAAATCTTGAAATTTCACGTGAGATATTTCATGTTTCAGAAATTTATGGAAGATATTGAAAAATACAGATAATTCCTTTTCATGTTTCGCAATAAGTAGAAATTGTGACTTTTTTCTATTTTTGTGTGTTTGAGTGCGGGTTGCATACTCTAGCCCTTGAAAAATATGAAATATTTCACAGCCTCGTGAAATTTCATGAAATATTTCACTGAAATTTCCAATCTTTTATTTCTTTCTTAAGTTTTATGCCGCCCTGGGCGGGATACGCTGAGGAGCGCTTGGTGCGTAAGGCGAGCTGCATCCAATGAAAGGGCCAGAACGAGATACGCATTTCTGCACTTAAGCCCGAGGTACGCGAAAAAGCTCTACCGTTTTAGTTGACTTCTCGAATTTATTCGTTATAATCTCTTTCTGGGCAGATAGACGACATCTTCAACAACTTGTTCATAGAGCTAACTCAAAACTGTCAAAAATCGAGGGTTTCAGGACATTTCGTCAACGATTTTTTGTCCGGGCTCTTGTTTAGTCCAGTAATTTACGTCCACGCGTAAAATAAGAAACAGTGACTTGGTCCAAAGGTTATATTTCAGTCCGTATGTAAAATTATATTGACAATCTGGAATTAGAAAATTGAGAGAGAAGAAGGTGTTTTTATGGTAACTCATTTTGTAAATGAAATGTTACTTTCTTCTTTTGATTCATCTTTTAAATTGTCATTGGTGAATATTTGATTTTATTTCTTTATATAAAGTTAGTCGTTTAATCTATTTTAAGACATTCATCGTCACAGGCTATTAACGTCTTTACAGAGAATTTTGAAAATGGGTTTATATGCGAAATTGTCGATTTAAAATATACCGTATATTTATACCTTTTTTCAAATGATGATATTACTTCATTTTAAAAACGTTATATTTTTAAAACGTGGCAAACATTTTTTAAACATTTTCCAAGCGATGGCATCGATATTAATCTCAATGAGCTGTACTTGTGTTGAAAGGAACTATACAAAAATGAAAAAGAGAGAGAAAAAACCAAGGAGGACGCAATATTTGGTTTTAACCCATTTTTACATCGATCTTTTACAGTCAAACACGTCCAATTTTGAGCGGTTCCGAAAATACCACACTGTAGCACAGTAAAAGCACAAAATATAAAAGAAAAATTAAAAAGCCTTGGAGATCGTTAAATTAGACATGGAACCACCCTAATATTTTCAAAACAAACGTCATATTCTCCTTTAATACATATTTTTTTTCCATCAATTTAAATGAGAATAATCCGTGCAGAGCGTGCAAACATTTCAAAATCATGAGTTGAAAAACGCTGACTCCGCGAGAACGAAATGCGCACTGGCACCTACAAACCTAACGGGATACTTCACGCGTTGCGCAATGCGTGAAGTATCCCTGTTAGGTTTGTAGGTGCCTATGCGAGTGTCACGCTGGTCGCCCGCCGCGTCGCGGAGTGCTACGGCGCGGCGTTTCAAGCAACTATTTCGCTACATAAGTGTTGCACAGTATCATACGAGATTGAAGGCGTTCCAACGTATCAAGAGTGACAAGCTTCCTTTAAGGATACAGAGCTTTCCTCTCAAAATAAATCAAGATACTACGTTACAAAAAGAGAGCGGTAATCTAAAAAACTCACTTAGTCTTAGCATCCGTATTCAATAACGTTTAGCATAATTTTTGAATTTCTTTATAGAGGAATGTGGCTCGATTTAAGCAGAAACATTCTTGAGTATGCCGTCAAGAAGATTTTATTTTGAATCAAGAATAAAATATCTGAATGAAAGCGGGTTTCTACTTGATGTAAGTGATTTTTCTTTTTTTATTTAAGCATTCTTTTTTTCTCTAAACAGGCATTATTTTCTTTATTGATTTATAAGGAAATCTTCTCGGCGGTAAATTTGAGCATACTTCTGCTTGAATCAAGTCACTTTTTCCTCTTATTATGTTCAAAAATCATGCTAAACGTTACTGGATCCAGATACTAGGACTTAGCAAGTTTTTCGACTACAGCTCTCTTGTTTTCGTCGTCACTCGATTTAATTCGCGAGGGAACTTCGTGCTTTTGAAAGATGCTATCAATCATGATACGCTGGGGTGCTGGCCTTCAATCTTGTATGATACTGTGCTACACCTTCATGGCGAAATAGTAGTTTGAAGCGCCGCGGCACGCCGGCGCCGTCGCGAAGTTATCGTACAAAAGAAAAATCTAAGAGCCTTTAGCTAAAAATCAATATCAATCTTATTAATCTATCAATCAATAATCAATAGCAAATAAATCAAAAGGTTCATCCGGTTCAGGTATAAGAAGACGGGATTTTCTTGAAAGATAATTAAATCCTGTTGCACCAAAGAGGTGCAGAGAGTTTTAGTGACTTTTCCCTCGTGGAATTGATGCCAAAATTCTCAATTATATATTTGTTTCCGTTTGGCCAACCAAACAAACAAAAAACGAACAAACCCTCATTCCACCAAGACATTATACATTTCATCCAAAAACGTCGTGAGCAAATGTTGTTTGTATTTACATGTTGACCAATTAACTTTGGGTCTCAATAATTGGTGAATGGACCAAAACTCTCCTGCCGAAAAAACGCGTGGACTTAAACTACTGGAAAAAACAAGTATTCGGACAAAAAATCGTTGACGAAATGTACTATAAACAAAATCGAGATACCTACTTCTGCACTTTCACCATCGATATGCAACAAATCAACGGGGGAGCGTGAGTAGTTATCTATCTGACACGCGCTTATTTTTATATTGTTCCCCAAGCTGGAATTGAATCGGTACTTTTAAACGACGGTGTGAACCTACTCGTGATATCGTTCATCGGAAGTTTGCCTTAAATTCCGTTGTACATGCAACAAACCTAGCGGAAAGCGTAAATCGTAATCTGCTGTTCGAAAAACGAACATAAAATTTATTGGAAGATTCACTTACTAAAAGTTTTGCCGAGTAGAGTTTAAGTTGAGCCTCAAGGAGAAAAAAGAATAACAGGATTGAAATTTGTAACTAGAAACTATAATTTCTGGCTTTGTTTAAAAAAAACGTTTGCACCATTAGTTTCCTTGGGCACATAAGTGTTTTCTCGGTTGAGCCAGAAATCGCAGTTCCAAATTGCAAGACGATGTCTAATAGCTGTTAGCATATTTGCTCTCCGAAGATTTTAACATAAACGAGAAACCCCGAGCTTTTTGCTTCAGAATTTATCGGTTTTCTGAGAATAGTATTAGAATGGATTATTCCTCCCGTTTATATTCATGTGCATTCTGAAACGAATTTCGAGGGCAGTTAATTTCCTATTTCTCTGGCTTCCTCGCCTCTAGCTTCTCGATGATCACATCCTATACTGCCGTGCTAAGAAAGAACGCCGTATGAACATTCGAAAGTTGCCAAATTTCCTTCGATAAAATGTTTATTTTTTAGGAAAGTTATGAATATTTTTCCTTGAAATTTTCAGGAACTTTAGATGAAATCGCGATCAAAAGTATCTGAAAGATTGGAAAGAAAATATTCATAAGTTTACCAGGAAATTCGTGTTTTATCAAAGTAAATTTGGCAACGCTTGAAGGTTCATACGGCGTTTTTCCTTAGCACGGCAGTATACCGGCACGACTTAGAGAACGAAGGTTGAAGCTAACCAATCACGCAACTCAATTCTCCTTCAACCTCCATAATTTCAAGTTGTCCATACTCTTCCTGTAAAGGTACTCTAGGCTGCAGGGCTAATCTGTTTTCAGACGGTCTGTTTTATCATTCGCAGACACAATCTTGTACTTATTGATCACAAATAGTGAAAATTCTCAAAATGTGATAAAGTATGCCCCTCCCCCCCCCACGTCCAATAAAATGTCATTTTAAACAATTGAGACACGGTCGAAATTTTGAAACTATAGTGATCAAGGTTCATTCGGTAATAGCGATGAAATGGGTCAGACCCGGCCAGGCATGGTCAATTGGATGCATGCAACGCTCAAAATCGCGTGTACTCAGGAATTAGACGAGAGCAGCTAGCAAATACGGACATTTCAGGTTCTTTGAATTCAAAATCAAGTCCCGTATACAGCCGTGCTAAGGAAGAACGCCGTATGAGCATTCAGGCGTTGCCAAATTTCCTCTGGCAAATCACTGATTCTCAGGAAAATGTTTAAATACTTTTCTGCTAATTTCTTAGATAATTTTGTTTATAATTTGATCTGAAGTGTCTGAAAATTTCAAGAAAAAATATTCTTAAGTTTCTTCTAAAATGAACTTTTTATCCGCGGAATTCTGTCAACTCTCGAATGTTCATACGGCGTGCTTCCTTAGCACGGCAGTATAGTAGGGAGCCAGCGCTCTACTCAGTGTGCGGTTCATTCATAAATTATTCGTCAAAAGCTGAAAGCTGAAGGTCGAGATTCATTGAACTGCCGGTTGACTCGTCACATCAGCTTAAATTATCGGGGTCTCTTTTTTGAGAAACAGGTAGTTTTGAAATTCGGTGTCCATTATACGTTCAACAGTTACGGTTACATGGAAAAAACGACTTTAGGGCTGGAGCCTGCGCGGAGGGTCCCAGACCTAATGGAGATGTTGCATGTGTGAGGGATTTGCGATTTGACATTTGATGCTTACGTAAAAGTTGGCGAGAAACACGATGGTGCCACTGGTTTTCTCTGAAATCAACTCCCAAGCTCAAAAAAAGCTCTCAAGGTGAGGCCAAAATGGAGGGGATATCCCACGCTATCCTGAGAGTTCACCTCTACATCAAGACAAACTCTCCATGCAAAGATAGGGAGCAAATACATTAGCAGGGTTGCCATATTTTCATTTTTAAGAGTCCCCACTTAAAGAAGAGCTCAGGGGTTGGATGGAACGACTCCTCTTACGAAGTCCTCGCCTGTGCCTTAGTATCCTTTTTGGAGCGTGAAGTATAATTAAATCATATTTCTTCCGCAGACTTTGGAGTTAGGAGTGAATTCCGGTCTTTGCGAATGCGCTCATCGTAATTTTTAAGCCATTTTTTATAAGAAAGAACCACTCTTCTTGCTCTGGCTGAATATTGCAACAGGCCGATTCGTAGCTATTCTAGAGGTTCATCGACCGATCAACTATCTAATCCTTTTCCGAAGTCCTAAAGATCCACCTTAATCCAAAAACGAAAGTGTTCTTGACAATTGGATTGCATTAAGCAGAAAAGGACCAAGCCACATTGGCTATTGCCAAATTTAACGGGGCAATTTAATTTTTTACTAGCGAACGTTTGTGCGAATACATTTGATAATTTTAAGGAATTTGCTTCGTGCTATGCAGAAAATTCAGTAATATTTGCATAAAAATCTACACAATCGGTTTCTTGTAAAAAACTAGACTGCCCAATCAAATTTTGCCACAGCTAATGTGGCTTGGCCCCTTTTTACTTAACGCGATCCAATTTTGTAACGTCGAAAATGGACATACGCCCTCATAGATGAAAATGGATTCGAGTTATTTGGTTACGGCACTTGGGTTGGAGCCCAGTGGATGGGCCTTGAGAAGTCAGCGGCACTTTGAGTAAAGCCGTTGTGATTGCTCCTGAGAGGGGGGCGGGGGCGCCAGTGGATTAAGCGAGGGTGCGGGGGGGGGGGGGGAGGATATCGCCGCCGATACGGATAGCGCCCGATGACAAAATGTGTCTCAACTCTCAACTCGGGACAGTAATCGAACTAATTGGATTCCAGGTCCCCTCGTCAACTCTCGTCTTCAGGTGACACTTCAGGCTGCCATGCCACTTTCCTTCGCCCTGTTGCCAAATGTCTCAATCTCAAACTTTCCCACAGCGGGAACCAGAGTTGGACTACGTTTCGCGAGTAATAACTGCGAATTATTAATTTACGATTAATCGTGTGCTCTTCGTTATTCCAAGACCAAGTACCTTGAATTAGAGTACCTTTACAGGGAGAGTATGGACAACCCGATTTATGTAGCTCTGAGGGCCCAAAAGGGCGACAACGCCTAATTTGTAGTGATCATTTTTCTCGGAATTGAAACCGAAGTTTTTGTCTTCTTGAATACATGATACCAGTTAACACACGAGAGTGCTACTCTAAACGTGGGGTTACCTTAGTCAGGTTTGGTTAGGTTAAGCAACTAAAGTAACTTTCTGGCAAAAAGAAGAGTATTACGGTATTTGAAGGCGCTCCAAGCTGATTGCATGATACCAGTTAACACACGAGAGTGCTACTCTAAACGCGGGGTGACCTTGGTTAGGTTTGGTTAGGTTAAGCAACTAAACTAACTCCCTGGCAAAGCGGAGAGTATTACGGTATTTGAAGGCGCTCCAAGCTGAGGCTGTGTTCATGAAGTTCTTTCCCAATGTTTCCTCTATTTTATTGCATTAATGCGCATTATTGCAATTTCACGAGTTATCATGATTGTTATTATTGCAAATCGCCGGGAATTGCGTACTGCGTACGATAAATAAAAAGAGAAAAAGGTCTACATGCTTTTGTCTTTTGCGGTGAAACCAATGCCAAAAAGATTTCATTATCAGTTCTTCCGATTAAAATTTTTGAGCAAAGGAGCCGAAAAATTGTAATCATTGTACTTAGAGGAAATATGGCAATTTCAGGGAATTGTTTTCCAGTGTCTGTAAATGACCAGATATTGCATGTTCATGCGGAAAATGGCGAAAAAACCCTGATGATCGCATGGGAATAGTCTGAAAAACACTCTGAAATTTACAATTTTGCGGGAAAAGCTTCCGCGTTTGAAAGCTTTCCGCCCCCAAAAAGTATGACAGGACAAAGACATTTCGTGACGCAAATAAGCCGGTTCGGTTTCGGAACTCCACTTGGAGGTAAAATTGACCACCTTCATGTTCTAGCAAATAAATCATAGAAAAAAAAACACGTGTCTGTGATAAACATACTTTAAAGCAACCTACTTCCATGAAATTTAATTTGGCTTTTGCTACCTTGTTGAATTTAAAAATTGCAACCTATGACGACGATCATTTTTAGTTTTACGTGTAGTTGCAAAACTGGAGTTCCTCATTTTCAAGTTTTATTCTGTAAATTTGGCAACAGTGATGCAAACTCGCGGGGGAGTATCTGGAGGTCCAACTCCCTGACTTTCGTTCCTTCCTTCCTTCCTTTTCCCGCCTTGATTTCGTCGCCCCTCTTTTGTAATCTCGATTCCCGAATGAGCCCCAACAAGCATGGACTTGTATGTGAAACAGGGCTCACGTGGAAATTGAAATAAGCCCTTACGCCACACAGTGGATCAAGTCAACAAGAGAGGTCGGACATGAAATTGTTGACTATAACTGCAAATTTTGAAGTTTATTTCGTCACATTTTAAATTTTAAGGAATTTTTATGGAAGAAAAATTTACGAGAAAACCAATAAAACCACTGTTTGAGCCTCAAAGATTTGTGTAAACGGAGTCATAAGCGTTTAAAGTTTCCAAATTTTGTCAAACCTCCCGCATTGACTCGATGCACCGTGGGCCAAACGGGCAACGAAGTGTCCAATGGACTGCATTTTGCAATTTGGTACTATGAATTCTGGCTCTTCTGGAAAAACACCTTTGTGCATAGAGAAACTAATGAAACATACGTTGTTTTTAAACCGGGCTAGAATTTATAGTTCTAAATTGCACAATTTGGTCCATATGGTGCTGCGGTTTATTCTTGTTGCTATGTCTTCGCGCGTCTCGACGTGGTGTAAAAAAACAGACTAGTCACTTAGTCAGCCACTGAACTGAGGAGATTTACTGTAACTTTTCAGTTATCAAAGCGAACAGTGAGAGAACATTTCACGAAAGTTGCAGAGACCCGCGCTCGCTTCTGATTGGTGCCGGATGATATCATCCGGTCTGGCGCGGCGCGAAACCGGAGCGTTTCGAATTTGCGGAAAAGTTACTCACTTTCTCAAAGAGCCTTGTTAAAAATGGGTCGAAATTCGCCCCTTTTTAGGCCCTCGATTTTGCAAACGGGAATTGTGCCAAATTGTTGCATATGATGCCCTAAGTCTCTGGTAAAAATTTCAGCTTGAGTTGAAAAGTGGTTTCGGAGATACGGGGGGGTGAAGTGGGGGAGTTGAGCGGCTGGCGTGCGCTATTTCCGCGGCTGTTCCTCGCCAAATCTTCGTTTTGATGTCACTCGTTACATGTTTTTCTATGTAATTTTTTGCGTACTTTCCATTTCTGGCCTTAAAAATTACTTACAACCACTTTTCGAGGCGCTAGGGGGTGAAAATAGAGGTTGAACGGCCAGCGGCGCGCTCTTTCCTTGGCTGTTCCTCGCCAAATCTTCGTTTTGATGTCACCCATTACATGTTTTCCCATGTAACTTTTCGCGTACTTTCCGTTTCTGACCTTAAAAATGACTTAAAACCAGTTTTTAAGGCGCTAGGGGGTGAAAGTGGGGGTTGAGCGGTTGGCGGCGCGCTCTTTCTGCGGTTGTTTCTCGCCAAATCTTCGTTTCGATGTCATCCATTACATGATTTCCTATGTAATTTTTCGCTTACTTTCCATTTCTGGCATTAAAAATTACTTAAAACCACTTTTCAAGGGGCTACGGATTTTTTTCGCAGTTTTTTTTATTTTTTTAGTTCTTTTAATTTATTTTGTATTATTTCCTGAGATCTATTCGTGCCGTATATTTTCACGTTTTCTCAGTGTACCTCACACGTCGTACGAGAATATACGCATGATTTCATCCGTACATAAATGTTTACACGCCAAAATGACATGGCAAATATGGGGAAAAATCTGAGATATGCCCCGGGCAGTACACTAATCTGATTAATAAAAAATCTGTCCTTTACTTCGTTACTTATTTATTTAAAAGCAGCCATTACCAGCCTACACGCCATATTTAAGGATATTATGACCACAGATACATTTACACGTTCACGCTGAAAGACCAATTGTCACCCTTATTAAGTCAAGGGAAGTATGAAAAATTAAGAGCTATAGCAAGTTATCGATTTAAAAATGTGCCTCCCCCCCCTCTCATGAAAGCTTTAAAGCTTTACTTCATGATTCTGCCATTATTCTACCATCTCCCTTCTACGAACGCTCGTCTATGCATATCATTTAGGCGTGTAATCATTTATGTACGGATGAAATCATGCGTATATTCTCGTACGACGTGTGAGGTACACTGAGAAAACGTGAAAATATACGGCACGAATAGATCTCAGGAAATAATACAAAATAAATTAAGGGAACTAAAAAAATAAAAAAAAACTGCGAAAAAAATCCGTAGCCCCTTGAAAAGTGGTTTTAAGTAATTTTTAATGCCAGAAATGGAAAGTATGCGAAAAATTACATAGGAAATCATGTAATGGATGACATCGAAACGAAGATTTGGCGAGAAACAACCGCGGAAAGAGCGCGCCGCCAACCGCTCAACCACCACTTTCACCCCCTAGCGCCCTAAAAACTGGTTGTAAGTCATTTTTAAGGTCAGAAACGGAAAGTACGCGAAAAGTTACATAGGAAAACAGGTGATGGGTGACATCAAAACGAAGATTTGGCGAGGAACAGCCAAGGAAAGAGCGCGCCGCTGGCCGTTCAACCTCTATTTTCACCCCCTAGCGCCTCGAAAAGTGGTTGTAAGTAATTGTTAAGGCCAGAATGGGGAAAGTACGCAAAAAATTACATAGAAAAACATGTAACGGGTGACATCTAAACGAAGATTTGGCGAGGAACAGCCGCGGAAATAGCGCACGCCAGCCGCTCAACTCCCCCACTTCACCCCCCCGTATCTCCGAAACCACTTTTCAACTCAAGCTGAAATTTTTACCAGAGACTTAGGGCATCATATGCAACAATTTGGCACAATTCCCGTTTGCAAAATCGAGGGCCTAAAAAGGGGCGAATTTCGACCCATTTTTAACAAGGCTCTTTCCACTGCGCGCAATGTGTTGTATGCGTTTTTTACCGCCCGAGAAATGGACTACATTTAGCAATTCAGAACTACGATTTCTGGTTCATCCGTAAAAACACTTATGTGCATGGGGAAACTAATGATGCATACGTTGTTCCTAAATTGAGCCAACAATTATAGTTCCTAATTGCTAAATAAAGTTCAAATGTACTTGCAGGTCAAAATTCACTCAAGGTCTAGAGACCCGTTTACTTATGGGTTGGGACCGGGATATTCATTAGTTGAATAGAGCCAAAGACACAACTACATAGAGTCTTTTAAAGTTAGCTTATGTCTTTAACGAATGGACGTGGGTTTTTAATCATATGTAGGCTGAATTTGGGATAATTAGTCGTTTGTGCTATTCACAGAATCGCGTGTTGGCGGTAGGAGCTCATATATTCGCAAAAAATAATCAGATCTCTTCAAATACCAAGTATCAATATTAACGAAGACATGTCACTTCGAAAAACAAGGGTTACGATGTCGTGCACCGCGATAGTACATCCCATGGTTTCTTTCGCCTTTAGTTCAGCAATCAATGGTACACAAATTTATTTTTAGTTCGGTCATTTGGTTACGATTAGATTTTTTTATGGTAAATATAAAGTAAATATCCTGCGAAGTGGAGGAGTGTTAAATGTTTTTACAAATCTTCTCCAGAAATGTCCTTAAATACATCCTGCGCTATTTATTGGCATCCAGCCATGCGGAGGGTACCGGTACCTGCTAACAAGTCACCCTAAGGTTATTCTGCAGCTTTTTTGGAGAACAATTTGAAATTCGATCGATGAATCGATGATTTCTGGATTTTAGGACATTTCTTAAACATTTCTGAGCATCCTATCACTCTCTAATACTTCAAGCATTTTCACACAAAATTCAACCCAGAAACATTTACTCAACATTTACTACATTTAATATTTATAGTTACTTCAAAATGTTTCTTAATTCAATTTTGCGTCTAAGTACGTGACGTAATAGTGATGTAATTCTTGAAAATTCATAAAAAAAATTCCTAATTCTATTAAAATCCTTTTCAGTTTCTTGCACCCTCTGATCTCAACTTTCATTAAGAGTTGATCCTCATCTTTTTAGAGATTGATTTGGTTGTCAAATGATCAATTGATAATATATTGAAATGAGGAATTTTCTCAAGGATGTCCAAGATGACTTCATGCTGTAGTGAGTCTGGTATTTGTACACAAAATATGACCCAAAACTATTTTTAATTAGCTCTTTAAGTACGTCCTGATTGAATATCACAAATTGTAAAACGAAATTGTTATTAGCGATACTCACGCGGAATGTACTTTCCGAGTTATCTCAAGGCTTTTTTCCTCAAGTGTGTAAAATTTCCGGACGGATAATCCGCAAAATACCACCTTAATATTTGCCAAAAAACCAAGTTATTTGTCTCATTTAGCCAACAACATCCCTCCTTCCCGTAACTCCACTTCCTTGTAAGGGTCCATTTTCAAAGTTATAATGTCGGATTTTCTTGGAGGTTGGCAAAAATGGAGCTACGAGAAGAGTTGTTATTTGAAGAAACTGACTCATTAATCAAGATGAGCGCATTGTTAAAGTCTGGAATACTCTCCTAACTTCACATTCTGCAAAAGAAATGTGCGTTTTTTATTAAGCTTCCCGCTTCAAAAACGACACTATAGCACAGGTGAACATTTCATAAGAAGAGTAGTTCCACCCAACCCTTGCGCACTAGGATGCTACGCAATATTCATCATGACCGACGCTAATCCGCCAAAACACTCCTGAAAAGACGGAATTATATCAACCGGCGTGTTTATATTTACATTTTCGTTGCGATTTGCGCATGGGAGCGTCAGCCATCTCGAATAATGTGAAGCATCATAGAGCACAAGGGTTGGATGGAACAACTCCGCTCATGAAATGCTCACCTGTGCCGTGGTATCATTTTTGAAGCGAGACGCTTGAAAAACGCATATTTCTTACGGAGATTGTGAAGTTATAGGAGTGTACTCTGAAAAAAATAGTATCACAATCTCAACTATACTTCTAGCTGATTTCGGCGCCAACCATACGAGTAGTTGCACTATGTAGAAGTGTAAAGGCACCAGCCAGCGGTATAGTTAATCCAACCACACTAATGCTGACTGTGAGGACACCAGCTAGAGGTATGGTTGATCCAACCACTCTTTCAGTTGCCTTACCCATACCTCTGGCTTAAGCAACTATACGAATATCTGGCGCCAAAATCAGCTAGAAGGCTTATAGTTGGGATTGTGATACTTTTTTTCCTTGATAAAACTTTTTCGATACGCTCATCGCGATTTGTGTGCTGTTTTCTGTAATCAACACTAGAGTACCCCTGACACTGTGTTGATCTCAAACCGTATGCATTTGACTATAATCGGTAATCCAGGATGGAGCGAAAGGTCTTAAAAATATAAGATGATTACGCGAATAGAAACCTTAACATCCGCTACAGGAATGCGCGAATTTAAAATCAAGTCCATTTTAAGGTAAAAGTTTAACAAAACAGGAAACAGTTGGAAAATAATCGCATTTTTTTGTTGACTCTAGTGTAGGTTATGTTTGTTAAGTCATCGATGTCTTATCTTCTGATGACGAAATAATGAAGTGAAAAGATTGAATAAGGGTCGTGGGAATAAAGAACTTCCCTAACATTTTTTGGGAAAAAATATTTAATCGGAAGAAATAAGGCAACTTTGCGTTGGAATGCTCATAAGGCGTGGAAACACAACATGGGCCTTTTAAGCTCTACTATTCGATGCCACGATTATTCTAACGTGAGTTCGAATAATCGCGCCAAATACAGAGCGGCCGGCGTTAAACGTGTATTAGCGCCTGCGAGACTTTGAGCAAACTTCACGCATGGCACCAAACAGTGCGGTCAGCGCACAGCCCATATTGGCGCCTAAAAGACTGCATAAATACTTCTTGCATTGCGCCTAGAGTCCCTTTATACTGAGAGTTAGAGTCCCTTTATACTGAGAGTCAAGACAATTTGAATCCATTTCTGATTGGTTCCCGTATTTTAGGCCTCCACAGTGTCATAAACGGGAATAAAGATTACATTTTCACCAATTGCAAAGATTATAATCTGGAATGAACCAGGGAATTACGGGTTCGGCAAGGAACAAACGGAATGAGAGGAGGAACGGAGAAAGGCATTTGAGAATGGGCCGATCAAAGATTACGAAAAACGTTCCATTTCTGTAATCTTTATTCCCGTTTGTGACATCCATGAGCCGAATTGTCTTGACTCTCAGTATAGAGGGACTCTACTGAGAGTCAAGACAACACCCCCTCTTGGAGTCACAAACGGGAATAAAGATTACACAAATTGATAGTTTTTCGTAATCTTTGAACGGCTCATCCTCAAATTCCTTTCTCTCATTCCACTTGTTCCTTGCCGAACCCGTAATTCCCCAGTCCATCCCAGATTATAATCTTTGCAGTTGTTGAAAATGGAATCTTCATTCCCGTTTTTGACACCGTAGAGGCCTAAAATACGATAACCAATCAGAAATGGACTCACATTGTCTTAACTGTCAGTATACAGGAACTCTAATTAACACTTCCTCTTTTCGCGCTGGCTGAAGTTTGCAACAGGCCGAATACATTGAATTTGACTCTGTATTCGCTAGAATTTTCCTTCGTTTCTTGCCGAGGGCAGGCAACGCCGCGGCAAAGGTGTCGCGATCACTTTGAAGCGGTCGAAGTCACCTCTGGTGGGTGGCAAATGACACGAACCACCCCTCGGACGCCACCCTCCCACCCTTCCCGATTAATGTGATAAGAAGACCGAGGGTTGGGCGGGGGGCTGCGGTGAGCCGATACCCTCCAAATGACTCTCTCCAGCTCTGATTGACTCTCCAAGGTCACTCCCAAGTCTGTCAATCTAGCCCACGTAACTCGCTTCCAGGGGACGCCTCAACGGGAAACTCAATAAAAAGGTCACTACACTACCCAGCCAAAGGACTCCTAAGTTAATTACGGAGTTTCACTTTTTCCCCGCACGAATCACTGCCGAGGCGTGAACGATCGATTATCGATATTTCCACATTTGCAGCTGCGGCAAAGAATCGAGTATTAAGGTGCCCGTTGCGAACATTAAGTTTATCGATCCTTTCCCATAGATTCAAATGGTTGCTCAATCGATATATCGCTTTTCGGACGTAAGGGCGTACCTCGATTTCCACATGAATCCAGTTCTCCGTACTCTATCCTTTCCAAGGCTCATGTAGAAATAGAGATACAATCTGTCTATCTATAACAATCGATATTTGTGACGGATTTAAATGGTTTCAGGACATTTTGTCAACGATTTTTTGTCCGCGCACCTTTTTTGTCCAGTAGTTTACGCCCACACGTAAACTAAGCAACGGTGACTTGGTTCAAGCGTTATATTTTAGTCGGTATGTAAAATTATATTGACAATATGGAAATGAGAAATTGAGAGAGAAGGAGGTATTGTTATGGTTGCTCATTCTCTAAATGAAATGTTATTACTTTCTCCTTTTGAATCATCTTTTGAAATCGTCATTGGCGAATATTTGGTTTTATTTCTATCCTTAAAATATTCGATGTACAATATACCTTATATATGTATGGGTATTTTTTTTTTATTTTTTTAATTTTTTTCTTCACGAAATCATTACTTCATTTTGAAAACATTTATATTTTTAAAACGTGACAAATATTTGTCACACCTTTTCCAAGCGGCATTAATCTCAATAAGCCGCAGTTGTGCCGACGGAACTGCAAAAATGAATAAAAGAGGAAAAGAAACCAAGAAGCACGCAATCTTTAGTTTTAACCCATTTGTACATCGATTTTTTAGAGTTAAATACGTCAAATTTTGAGCATTTCGTCGCGCGTACACCTCGCTGCAGCACAATAAAAGCACAACATGTAAAAAAAAAAATTAAAGCGCTTTGGAAATCATTGAATTTGACACGGAACCACCAATATTTAAAAAACACATATTATTATTCTCCTTTGATAAATTAATACTTATTTTTTCCCCATCAATTTAAATGAGAATAATCAATGCAGAGTGTGCAAACTTTTCAAAATCATGAGTTAAAAAACGCTGACTATGCGAGTATAAATATTAAAGCCTAGGAGAGCGGAGCGGCGTGCTGCCAGCGCGAGAGGCTCACTGGCGCCTACAAACCTAAGTGGATACTTCACGCATTGCGCAATGCTTGAAGTATCCACTTAGGTTTGTAGGTGCCACTGCGCGTTCCGCGCTGGTCGCCCGCCCGCCGAGCAGTGGCGCCTGAAGCAACTATTTCACAACAGAGGTGTTGCTCAGTATTATACGAAATTGAACGTATTAAGAATGACAGGCATCCTTTAATGGCCTGGATACACAATTTTAATGGTTATTTGGACCGCATTAAACAGAGAGGAACCGAGCCACATCAGCTATTGCCAAATTTAATTGGGCGAATTAATTTTTTACACGAAAATGGTTGGGCGGATTTTCGTGGAAATTTCGGTGAATTTTTTCCATAGTACGACGCGAATTCCTTAATATTTTCAAAGGTATCCGCACAAACGTTCTCTCGTAAAAAATTGACTTGCCCAGTCGTCATATTATGAATCTCAAGGAATATTTCTTGAAGAAACATCAATAAAAAAACCAATGAAACCATTTTTGAACCCCTAGATTTTGTACCGCAAAGATTCAAGCTTTTAAAATGTTAAAATTGACAAAATCAGCTTAACTACTTGAGACGGTGCCCAAGAAAAAGATATTAGTTTTCTCTCATGTTTTATTTTTTCAATGGAAAACTTAGGGATATTGAAACTTGAATTTTTGTGCGAGTACATTTTTCATAATCTAGGGTAAATTCGCACACAATTTACAGGCGCTAAGTAGTGTAATTCTGTGTCAGAAAAGAAAAACAGAAAATCATGCAACGTGTCGTGCTTTTAGGCTGGTTCTTGTTAAAATCTTGTTCAAATAATGATCTCCTCCGTTCTCTGACCGATGTCCTCTGTTGACACGCTCTAATGTGCGACGTATAGTATCTGCTCAATGAAAGAGATCAGACAAGAAATGTTGGACTAAAACTGCAAATTTTGATGTTTATTTTGTTGAATTGTAATTTTATAGAACGTTCCTTACAGAAAATTATACGAGAAAAACAATGAGACCACTTCTAAAGCCTCAACGTTTTGCACTGGCGAAGTTACAAGCTTTTAAAGTTTAACTGTTGACAATGATTAGCCTTTCGGCTTTAAAATATAGTTTTATCACATGAAGTTGATCAGTTGAACGTATTTCTACGAAAAAAAACTATGTGCGGGTGGGAAATATGAATTGTGCTCGTGGTGAGCTGGTTAAGAAATAGTGTGAAAGTGTGCGTGAAATGGAACAGCGTGATTTTACATCCACCAAACGGGACTATGTGCCAAATGTATGCGGGGCTCATGAGCCCTGGGCATGGCAAAAGACCCTTGTGGCCAAGCCTCATGAGTTAATGACCACCACTGCCCTTGACGTCACTGGCGCTGTATGATTCCCCCTCATCCTTACCGCCTGAGAACTAACTAGCACACCTCATATTTCCCACCCTTTATAATTCTGCTTGGTAGAAATACATCCAGCGTAAGTTAACATATCGTTTCTGCAGCAGCATTCTTAAAAGCATTTCCGCTGAGAACCATCAGCAGGGTGTACTTGAACACTTAGATATACTGCCGTGCTAAGAAAAAACGCGGTATGAGCCTTCGTCAGTTGCCAAATTTCTTTTGATCAAATACGAATTTTCAAGTGATTCTGTGGATATTTACCGTTCAATTTTTAGAGAATTTTCTTGGTAATTATTTCAGTATCATCTGAAATTTTTAAGAGAAAATACTCACAACTCCCCTCAAAAAAAAAAAAAAAAAAAAAAAAAAAAAAAACATTTTATCGAAGAAAATTTGGCAACTCTCGAATGTCCCTACGGCGTTTCTTCATAGCATGGCAGTATACATGACAAGACGAAAATAGTATTAACATAACACAATGGTAAAAAATAAATCATAAATACATAGTGTGGGTACAGTAAAGTAGGCATGTGAACCAGGAAACAATGATTAAAGTTTCACATGTTGTCCGATGTCTCCTGCATTAAAAAAAAATTCCCTACGTTTTTACCGCGGTCCGTTGGTACCTTTACCATCTCACTTCTTTTATCGGTAAAATTATTGGTAATTTTACCAAGACAGACTGGTAAGCTTACCTTAAAACCGGTATTTTCACTGTTTTTTTTTCAAATAAGAATACCACTTTTATTGGTAATCAATTCCCGGTAACTTTGCCATTTTATCTCGGTAATACTACCACAGTCGATAAGAAATATTGGCGTTTTTACCAAGGTCCGGTAAAATTACCGAGAAAGTTCAATAATTTTACCGAGATTTCTCGGTAAAATTACCAATTCCATAAATGGTAATTTTACCAAGAAAAAACTGGGATCAAATAGAACCCTGAATTCTTGGTAATTTTACCCTTTTCCTAGTAAATAAACCGAGATTTTTTTTTCAGTGTGCTGATTCGCTCCATTGTGCGGTGGATGGAAACTTTCCCGGTGGAAACATTGGATGAGTAAAAAGGGAAAGCCGACCGTATGACCTCCTCCAGAAATCCGCGAATTCGCGGTTAATCCCCCTCCCCCTCCCCCTCTCTCCATCCCTTATCGACTTCGCGGAGTGGCGGCTATTTTCGTAGCGGAATCGGATAAAACCTCGCAATAGGAGGCCAAGGTCACGTGAATCTTAAGGTGAACGTCCATTAAAGATATTAGATCCGGCACTCTTGCCGTCAGCCGACCGAAGCGTCCTCGAAAGCGATTTCCATTGAAATGAGCTCTGCCGTGCTAACACTGGAAAAAAAAACACATCGTATCTAGAGTCCAGACTCTTGAAAACATTGACAAGAAAAAGGACTCTTGATTTAATCAGATTTAAGCTTAAATCAAAAGGAAATCCGCTCAAATTAAGAGGCCTGGTTCTTCATTTAAGCTTAAATCTGATTGAATCAAGAGTATTTTTTCTTGTCGATGTTTTTAGGAGTCTGGACTCAAGATTCAATGTGGTTTTTTCCGGTGAAGGAAAAATGTCGTATGAATATTCGAGAGTTGCTGAATTTCCTCCCATAAAATGTTTTATTTTCAAGGAGAGTTGGACAGCGTTAAGCAGAAAGGAACCAAGCCACATCAGTTATTGTCAAATTTAAGTGCACGGAAAAAAAAACTTGGTGCATCCGACCCGAAGTTGAGGTCATATGGATCTACGTTTATCATATGGACCACACGATCATACTATGGATCATACGTTTATGCGGTTTTCTTTTGAATTTGTGGAAAATTTGCTTTGTATTATGCAGAACATGCACTAAAACCTGCTTAAAAATCCGCACAACCGTTTTCGTGTGAAAATTAAACTGATCACACGGAGAAAAAACTTCGTGCATGGGACCCGAAGTTGAGGTCATATGGGTCTCTGAAGTTTTCTGATCACGCATCCGAAAACTTGAGGTCGAGCTGCCGAAGTTCGGGTCAGACATCGAGGCACTTCGGTATATATCGAAGTGCTTCAAATGTCTAACCCGAACTTTGGCAGCTGGACCTCAAGTTTTTAGATACGTGATCCGAAAACTTCAGAGATCCACATGACCTCAACTCCCACGCACGAATTTTTTTTCTCCGTGCGGGCAGTTTAATTTTTACACAAAAACGGCTGTGCGGATTTTTGTGCAGATTTCAGTGCATGTCTTGCATAATACGAAGCAAATTTTCCACAAATTCAAAAGGAATCCGCATAAACGTTTTCTTGTAAAAAACTAAAGTGCTCAGTTGAATCCGGGAAAAACTGATGCGGCTTGGATTCTCTCTGCTAGACGCGGCCCAGTTATGAATATTTTCTCTTGAAATGTTCATATATAGTTTCAATCTTGTTGTGAATGAAATTCTCGGAAAATTTGGAGGAAGGATATTCACATATTTCCTTGGCATTCGCATTTTATCGAATCAAAATTGGCCGGCTGACGGCACATAGGGTGTTCCTCCGTAGCACGGCAGAGTTAATTGCAAATATATGTCAGATAGCAAGTAATTTCTGCGATTGTTGGAATCCTGTAGAGATCATGAAGACTACAATCATTTGAAAGATCGTACTCTAAACGATTTTTTTTTTTTTCAATTCGTTTTTACCAGAGACAATACATTCGATCAAATTGAATTCGGGACCGGACCGGACACATTGAGCACACTAGGAAGTTTACAGTTAACGAAAGGAACAAGCCGCATCATCCATTTCCGAATTTAAGTGGGTACCAACTCAATTTTGTACAAAAGAACGTTTGTGCGGATTTCTTCGGAAATTTTAAAGAGTTTGTTTTGTCCTATGCAGAAAATTCACTGAAATTTGCACAAAAATCCGCACAACCGTTTTCGTGTAAAAAAGTAAATCACCCAATCAAGTTTGGCAATAGCTGAAGTGTCTTGGTTTCTTTCTGCTTAATAACGCGTTCCACTTCTGAATCGAAGACAGCTACATTCGGAACCCTTCTCCCAAAATCTTTGAAAGATTACCTCATAAATACATAGAATGGGTCACTAAACTATGGACAAATTTTGACTCGCAATTACACAATTTCCAAAGGTGAATGATGCGTAGAACAAGATGCGCACGATGTGCACATTAAAATCGAGAAAAAACTACTCAGCAAACGAGAATTCAGTCTAAAAGCGCAACTTTTCCGCAAATCTAAAACGTCCGGTTTCGCGCCGAACCGAATAATATCATTCGACACCAATCAAATGTCTTTCTACTCCTCGTGTATGAAAAGGATATAAGAAATTTCTTAATCTTTTTAGAATTATTTTGCAGAATTTTAAAGAAAAAACCTAATGTTTAGAGGCCCATTATCTATTAGTTACTAATGGAAAAAGGGACAATATGACGGTCAAATGGATTAATTTCTATCAAACAGATTTATATGGAGGTGAGAAATATGGGGTGTGCTCGTCAATTCTTTGGCCGTAAGAGTGAATGAGAATAATAAAGCGCCAGTGACGTCAACGGAGATGGATGCGGCTCCTCGTAGTGCGCTTTAACTCATGAGCCCTGTCCACAACGCTCTCGTGCCATGCCCGAGGCTCATGAATCCGGCATTCAGTCGGCACATAGTTCTTTTTGCTCAATTTAAAATCCCACTTTTCCAATTCTTCAAGAAGAATCACGCCTCCTGACCACACTGTTTCGGATCCAGCTTTCTAGAGCACATCCCATATCTCTCACCTGCACATAAATATGTTCGATAGAAATACGTCCAAATAGCATGCGCGACAAATGGACGTATTTCTGCCAAATGGAACTATGTGCATTAAGACATGAGCCTTGAAACCTTAAGAATATATGCGTAACAGGGCTCACGTCGGAATGCACATAGTTCCATTTGGCAGAAATACGTCCCAATAGAAAGAGAACACTCCACGCGTGGAGCTGTGCCCCAGAACTTGTGTCCTCTTTCCACTAAATCAGATGTTCAAATGGACGTATTTCTATCAAACGGAACTATGTGCATTCAGGCATGAGCCCTGAGACCCATATGCATACAGCATAACAGGGCTCACGTCTTAATGCACATAGTTCTGTTTGACAGAAATACGTCCAAATGTGGAAAAAAGACTTATGAATAACAATTTTCGTAAAATCACTCGTCTACCCTCGAAGAATAGTATACCGTCGGAAACTCAATTTCTGAAAATTTTTCGGCTACGTACGTCTTCAAACAACCTGTTTGATTTTCTTGATAGCAACTCCTCCCTCAATATGTCAATAAAATGCTCATGAAAAATGCAGAATGTTAGTCTAAACTGCAAGCTCCTATCCATGTTTTTTCCATGTTGCAGTCATCTAGAATTTTGCATATGTTAATCTTGTCGAGCAGCGAAGTTTAAATGAAAGCCACTTTTGATTTTTGCCGACAAGTTTTGTTTTCAATTCTATTTTCAAGGGTGTACCACCTAATGGAGATTTTCAGCGCGAATTAGAGTGATAAATGGTGACTAGGTAAAGTTGAAAATTGACCGTATTTCTGGATCGGTCACAGATACAGACTTGCAGTTTGAGCCAAAATTCCCAAATTCTATATTCTTGGTAATGGCGTATCACAAGAGAGGAGTTGCCGTATTCCAAAGGGGGTGGGGGGGGGGGGCACGTGTCTTCCTTTAGAGTGGATCACCTAAGACTTTGGGGATCCCAATAGTAGCTATTTTCGACTTAAAAGCTCTCCCAAAATTGCAAGTCTCTCGCTCAATCCGACCAACAGTTAGAGGAGGGGTCGCGGACCAGTGGTGTGAAGTGTTTTGCGATACATCGATTGATCTGCCATTTGAATCCATGGTAAAGGATCGATAAACAGGGCGTCCGCAACGAACACTTTAATAATCGATTCCTCACCACAGCCTCAAATGGGAAAATATCGATAATCGATTATTAACGTCGCGCCACTGTCGTGGACTTTTCAGACGCCTGCCAACTTGACCTAGCTTCATCGAGAAAAGTTTTCCAACTTTTAACTATTTTCACAGCGAATAGTTTACAAGCGCTCAAATCCTCACAATCCGGCCTGTACCAGGCAGAAATGTTTCATCGTACTGAAGCGGCATAAAAAACGCCCGAAAAGCGGGGAGTATGCAACACGGCGGCATGAATGTTGAATAAGTGGCTGCCCCGGGATACACGTAATATCGTATGCAGCTCGTGAAGGCGCACGGGTAGGATACGTGCAGTTGGCTTTCCGAATTCCGCACATGCTTTCCCGAGCTTTGGTGTCAGTTCCGCTCGCAAACACTCTTTCAAAGTGATTTGTTTTAACACATTTATTTCGGTAGCTTCCACCAAATTGGCAATGACGTCATGCGGTTCACTGCATACGTCTGACGAGGTGAAGACAAGAGGGATTGCCGCAATTCGAGAAATTTTCACAAAACCATTACTGCCGTGCTTAGAAAAAGCGCCGTATGAACCATCAAGCGTTGCAGTATTTCCTTCAGCAAATCACGAATTTTCGGGAAAATTTGAAATATTTTTCCTCCAATTTTTTGGATAATTTTGTTTGTTGGCGCCAGTGCGCGACTGCAGGTCTCGCGCGGGCAACACACCGCGGCGCGGCGCGGCGCTTCGGCTCACCTATGGTGAGAAAGGAACACTATTTGGGCGTATTTCTGTCAATCGGAACTATGTACATTAAGACATGAGTTCTGAGACCTATAAAAACATGTGCATAACCGAGCTGACATCATAATGCACACAGTTCCGTTTGACAGAAATACGTCCATTTAATGGGAAGCCTGTCGGAACCTATGGAGTGCGTGATGTGATTCAAATAGACACTGGTTTTTCATGTGTGTGGGAAATCCAAATTTTTCGCAACTGATGCTAGGTGAAAACGCGGTCATACCTTAGTTGGAGTTGATTTCACTGAATTTCGTCGCGTAAATCGTGTTCTGTTAAAAATTGGACGTATTTATGCTCAATGAAACTATGCGCAAGTGGAAAAATGCGGTGTGCTCGTTAGTTGAGGGTTATAAGAATGAATGGGACTTTAAAAGCGCCAGTGACGTCAGCGGCAACGATCGAGCCCGGGAGATCGTTGGCGGGACTCTTTAACTCATGAGCCCTGTCCACAACGCTCTTGTCACATGCCCACGGCTCACAAGTTAGCGCTCAGTTCCTTCTGATTTAATTGAAAATCCCGCTTTCCCATTTTCTCAAAAGAAACTATATCCACTTTTACATTGTTTCTTATGCAGTTTGCACGAGCACACCCCATCTTTCTACTAGCGCATCGTTCCTTTTAGCATAAATACGTCCAATTGTGGGACAAAAACACATATCGGCATTCTTAAATTTGTACCTTATCTTGAACCACATGAATGAACCACTCATTTATAATTTATGTGATCGATCGTTAGCAGGGGCGAGGCGTGAATCGTCGATTATCGATATTTCTCCACACTGAAAAAAAATTATCGGCGTTTTTACCAAGGTCCGTTGGTACCTTTACCATCTCACTTTCTTTACCAATTATTGGTATTTTTACCAAGACAGACTGAGCAGCTTACCTAAAAACCGGTATTTTTACTGTTTTTTTCAGGTAAGAATACCACTTTTATTGGTAATCAATTCCCGGTAACTTTGCCATTTTATCTCGGTAATTCTAACACAGTCGATAAGAAATATTGGCGTTTTTACCAAGGTCCAGTAAAATTACCAAGAAAGTTCAATAATTTTACCAAGATTCCTCGGTAAAATTACCAATTCCATAAATGGTAATTTTACCAAGAAAAAATTGGGATCAAATAAAACTTTGGATTCTTGGTAACTTTACCCTTTCCTAGTAAATACACCGAGATTTTTTTTTTCAGTGCAATTTAAGCTATGGCGAAGAATCGATTATTAAAGTGTTCGTTGCGAACGCCCCGTTTATCGATCCTTTACCATAGATGCGAATGGTAGATCAATCGATAAATCGCAATAATCGTCGATTATCGATATTTCTCCATTTGAAGCTATGGTGAAGAATCGATTATTATTAAAGTGCTCGTTGCGAACGCCCCGTTTATCGATCCTTCTCCATAGATGCGAATGGCAGATCAATCGATAAATCGCAAAGCAGCCACGCCACCGATCGCGAGGCGACATAAAGGAATGCCTACAATCCGTCAATACTGCCATGCAAAGGAAAAACGTCGTATGAGCTACCGAGAGTTGGCAAATTTTTACCGATAAAATGTTAACTTTTGGTATGAACACTCAGACGGCGTTCTTCCTCAGCACGGCAGAAAAGCGAGAGGGTGTTTCGGTGCCGAATGAAACTGTTCAGTGTCATTTCATACACTGGAAAAAAAAACGCATTGGGTCTAGAGTCCAGACTCATAAAAACAAAGACAAGAAAAATACTCTTGATTCAATCAGATTCAAGCTTAAATCAAGAACCAAGCCTCTTAATTTGAGCGGATTTTCTTTTGATTTTAGCTTAAATCTGATTGAATCAAGAGTCCTTTTTCTTGTCAATGCTTTCAAGAGTCTGGACTCTAGATCCAATGTGTTTTTTCTTCCAGTGTAGAGAATCTCACCTTTGACTCATATAGTTTGCTGAACGGATAAAATTGGTTTTCAACGGCCGACTGACTCATGTCGATGTTTTTTTTCGAGGAATCGTCCGCCCACATAGAGGTGAGCGGACGTTTCCTTATAAGAGAGGGGAAAACCTCCGAATCGTGATTTTCAACTAATTAAGGGGACCATAGTGTTAAAGCACCAGAGTTGAAGAGGCATTTGCCTTCTGACCCACGATTCTGGTTGGCACGTAGTTCTGGGAAATGACCCGTTAAATGAGAAGAAAATGGTCAGTGGGTCACTGTATCAACCACCAAAACCTTGCATACAAGAGCACAACTTAAATAATGAAGCGATACAACATTAATGATGAAGTCTGGATGCAACTCTACGTGCTCGCTTGTTGTCTATGTGGCATATCGACAGAATTGAAGGCGTTTTGGACTTCTTCAGCACTCACAACAATACGCGTAGCGCATAGCATCCATTTACAATATTCAATGGCTGAATCTTGAGTTTCTCTCTAAACAACTCTCTCATCATAGTTAAATACACACTTTGGACTTCATTTTGAAATTAGGGACTGCAATTTCTGGCTAATCCGTAAAAACACTTATGTACATGGGGAAACTAATGGAACATACGTTCTTCCGAAACTGAGCGAGGAATTGTAGTTCCTAATCGCAAAATTCAGCTGAATTTGGCCTATGTGGATTATGGTATTTTCACGAGTGGGAAGTTTAAATTTTTTGTTTCTCATGTAAACTACGAATATATTTTTTTCTTATTTGCGCTTTAATGTTGGAAATTTTCAATATGCTCAACGTGCTTCGTCTGAAATTTTGATGCGAAAGCATGAAATAGCGGATTACACTTTACAATTCTGAACTACAATTTGTGGCTCAGAATTTGAATAAGAAATTGTGGTACAGAATTACAAAATTTTGTCCATTTGTCTCTTGACTCATAATGATTTAAAATGCATACATCGCCCTATTTGGTGTTTTTTGACAAAGCCTGGAAAGTATCATATTCCCTGTGCGTCGATTCTTAGAGTAGTATTTGCCTGCAAGATCGCGATTGTGCTGTCAGTTAATCTGCAAGCCAGCGATGAAATTTTTTGGCTTTGTCATTTTTGTTGCGAATCTAACGAGAATGTCCAATTGTCGAAATTTTTAAAATTTCATTCAATGGAGGTATTGGAAAACTGCTGAATTTTTCTGTCGAGGTGATACTGACTTTCTTAGGAATGTACTGAAAAAGTCCTGTAATAATACTGATTTTTGGAGTCCAGGACATTTTGTCAACGATTTTTTGTCCGCGCACCTTTTTTGTCCAGTAGTTTACGCCCACACGTAAAATAAGCAACAGTGACTTGGTCCAAGCGTTATATTTTAGGCCGTATGTAAAATTATATTGAAAATATGGAAATGAGAAATGGAGAGTGAAGGAGGTGTTGTTATGGTTGCTGATTTTCTAAATGAAATGTTATTACTTTCTCCTTTTGAATCATCTTTTTAAATTGTCATTGGTGAATATTTGGTTTTATTTCTGTCTTTAAAATATTTTATGCACAATATGCCTTATATATGTATAGGTACTTTTTTTTATTTTTTTAATTTTTTCTTGACGAAATTATTACTTCATTTTGAAAACATTCATATTTTTAAAACATGACAAATATTTTTAAAACCTTTTCCAAGCGACACTAATCTCAATGAGCCGCAGTTGTGCTGACAGAAACTGCAAAAATGAATAAAAGAGGGGAAAAAAACCAAGAAGCACGCAATCTTTAGTTTTAACCCATTTGTACATCGATTTTTTAGAGTCAAATTCGTCAAATTTTGAGCGTTTGATTGCGCCTATACCTCGCTGCAGCACAATAAAAGCACAAAATGTGAAAGAAAAAATTAAAGTGCTTTTGAAATCATTAAAGAGCTTGATGCAAAAACGGCTTTTTTCGCCCCCACTCTGGAAGTTCTTCAGACTTTGTCTATTGATTACTCATACTTGAGCGCTTCTTTTCCCAAATTTTCAGACTCCCAAAAAATTTTGGGGG